>CM050215.1:12692249-12759749 GCA_027475355.1 Coilia nasus | reverse complement strand
ATAGAGAGAGAAAGGAGAAGTGCGGGGGGTTGCATGTGGTTAACATAGAGCTGGGGGGGTCGAAGAAGGCAGTAAAAACTGGGCGGGCCTCCACATGGTTTTGGATGTGCCCTGCGCCCACCCCCTATCATCTTCCCTCTCAGATGACATGTTAATCCAGTATGTGTGCTGGGGAGGATAATGGAGTATTGTGGGGTGACTGTGGAGTGACTGTGGAGTTGAGATGTTGACATACCACCACAGACACTCTTTACGGACCACGAGGGAAGAGGGAACATAAATGTCAGCACTTGTATGTTTGTAATTTCATGTTGCACTCTCGTTCAACTGAATAAGTGGTCATTTGAACAGCCCAACCACTGCGCACCCCCCACCACTCACACAAACATAAACACACAAAGGATGCCAAAGACATATCTTGCTGTTTTATGCCAATTGGCCTTCTTAGCTACATCAAGTAAAATCAATCAAGTCAACCACTTGCACCTGCCCTCCAGCCTAGCCTATCACAGATCAACTGGGAAAGACACAGTCAGGGCCATAACAACAGTACTATACTTTTCCCCCTTTCGGTTAAAGCAAACATTGAATGCTTGTGTCCACTGTTCATAATTTCCTATTTTGTAGTCTACTAAAATAGATGAACCCACTTCAATAGTCCAAGAATGATCATCTTTCGCATATTTACCATCCCTACTGAATCGCTCTCTGCAGTCCACTGTCAAAGCCACAGACCACAGAACACAATACTACCACAGTCCCCAGCACAATACTCCAGTGACTGTTGCTCTAGCCACTAGCTCTTGTTACCTTATATCTCTGGGAACTTTGTACACATACTAGTGCATTACCCTTTCATTCATGATCCATTCTAGTTTTTGCATATTTTAAGTATTTTATTTCTTATGTTATGTTATTACACTCATGCACATCCATCTATCTATCTATCTATCTATCTATCTATCTATCTATCTATCTATCTATCTATCTATCTATCTATCTATCTATCTATCTATCTATCTATCTATCTATCTATCTATCTATCTATCTATCTATCTAGTCATGAATACGGTAGTCCCATTTTATGTATTTTTCTTTCTTTTATTATGAATTCTTCAGAAACACTTCAGAAGTAATACGGCAGGCATTAACCCGGACTTGTAGCAAAAAGACAAAGGACAGAAAGGCTGGCATTTACAAGCAGCTGAGAAAAGTGGTTTCTATGGGAGATGGTTACTGCCTGTGGTGTGTCATGTGAGCGTTTGCGGCTTTGAAGATCGTCCATATGCATAAACGCTATATGAAACACAAATAAGAGGGAAACCACGCTAGCATACAAAGTCTCATTTAAAATGCTAGTCTCCTTTTTCTTCCTGTTTCGCTAAGTATACTTTGGCAGTTCTTCTCTCCAAAGTAAATTTTATTTATTTTACAGTTTTTCTCCATTGGTTTGGGTAATTTCTTGAAACTGAGATGACATTCTCTAAATAACATGGACAAATCCTCAAACCAACTTGCAATTTTTCATAACAGAATGGCATTTCTCATTGCTTTCATCACATTTCAAATGCTTTGTACATTTCTCCAATGTCTAGTGCATCTTTGCAAATGGTTATATACAAGTAGCCTACAGTTAACACAATCGACCCACATTTAGCACATTTTCCAAATAAATAGATCTTGCCAATCAATCCCAATTAGTTGGTTCTCAGTGTAATGGTTGTTCTCTTCAAAACATGTCAGCACAATTTCAAGTTGGTGAAGCACATTGTGTTAGGAGTTTTGACATAGTTAGACATGATATTGAGACACGCGTGAAAATGATTGGTAAAAACTGTATATGGATAGGCCCCACCTACTGTACTACAGTGTCATTCAATGGGACAATGTGAATTTCCACCGTGGCCCACTCATCAGGGCATGGTTTACCACTCATTAAAGGATGCGTAATGTGTTACTATCACCATATTTTTTGTTCCTCAATTCCATTGAGGAGTTTTTCTCTGCTTGGAGGTGGAGAGTTTATGAACACAACTCTCAAGAGGTCCCTGCTCAATGCAATAGATGCTGCCTGTGAGGACATCACTGATGATCAGTGTAGGGGATGGCTCAGACATTCTTCTTCTTCCCAATAAAAGGCTTCTTCCCATGCTGCTTCGCAAGGGAAAACATCAGATGCAACGTGGATGAAAATCTGTGGCCCAACAGAAAGCAGCGGATGGATGGCCAGGAGGATGAGGATGGTGACCAGGAAAGGGTGGGGGGCAACAGCAACAGCGGCTAGTGAAAGTTTTGAAACTTTACTGGTTATTTTTTGGTGGGTGTTTATATTTTGTATACACAGAATACTATATTCATTTTCCTTTTAGGTTCTCTAATGTGTGCAATTTACTTGTATGTGTGAATAAAAATTTAAATTACAAGTTACAATTTCCTCAGCAGAATGAGTGCAGTGTGTGTGGTGTCAAACTTTGGAGGCTGCTCTCATTTCCCAGTTTTATACATAATTGTATTCCTTTAGCTAGACCTCTGCCATAATGACAAAACGTCTAAGCATTTTGACTTGCAGTGCTTACACAATGCCGAAGGAGCAATGCATTTTGGGGGCAGTGACTATTTATGTGAGAAGGGAATTTAGTTTTGACACATGGGTAAACTGTTTTGGAAGAGATATGAGCATTTGCAGGTGATCCATGTAATTGTTCTGAACCATCAATGTTATTTTGACAGAAGCACTAAATGAACAAACAAGGGGCCGAAGCAATTGAGAAGGATCTTTGCCATTTTTATGGTACTGACTATTTATATGGGAAAACATTTTAATTTTGAAGCATGAATTAACAGTTTTGGGAGACATTTGCTGGTTATCTGAAGTGTTGCGCAGAATTGTAAGACTGTTTGGCCAAATGACCTTACAGTTATAGGAATGTCATTTCAGTTTCAAGAAATGACTTAAACCAATGGAGAAAAACTGTAATGAGTGGTGAACCATGCCCTGGTGAGTGGGCCACGGTGGAGGTTCACATTGTCTCACACAATGACAAACTGTAGTAGGTGGGGCCCTTTGAGACCCCTCTCATTTTCTAGGACTAAATCCATATACAGTTTTTACCAATCATTTTCACCTGTGTCTCAATACCCAATACGTTTTCAAAACTCTTAACACAATGTGCTTTACCAACATGCATCTGAGCACATCAGTTAACATTTGCTGCCAAAAGCACTACAGCTACCAAAACTCTTCACATTTCACCCAAAATTACTACTGCTGCCGTAACTATAACACATGCTGTCATCGGCAACACTACAGTGGCAGTCAATGTCCAATACGCTAAAAAACGCAAACAACTTGTAACAAATCACATAAACTCTAACTTTTGTCCTACAGTTTGTCACATTTTACTGATATGTAATGTAAATACACACTTTGAACCATATATATAACATTTCGCTATATATAGTAGATCGATATATCGATATATATATAACATTTCGCTATATATATAGCAGATTTCGATATATATAGCAGATTTCGCTATATATATAACATTTCGCTATATATATATCAGATTTCGATATATATATAAGATTGCGCTATATATATAACATTTCGCTTTATATAACATTTCACTATATATAGCAGATCGATATATCGATATATATATAAGATTTCGCTATATATATAAGATTTCGATATATATAGCAGATCGATATATCGATATATATAGCAGATTTCGCTATATATATAACATTTCGCTATATATAGTAGATCGATATATCGATATATATATAACATTTCGCTATATATATAGCAGATTTCGATATATATAGCAGATTTCGCTATATATAGCAGATTTCGATATATATATAAGATTTAGCTATATATAGCAGATCGATATATCGATATATATATTAGATTTCGCTATATATATAACATTTCGCTATATATAGCAGATTTCGATATATATATCAGATTTCGATATATATATAAGATTGCGCTATATATATAACATTTCGCTTTATATAACATTTCACTATATATAGCAGATCGATATATCGATATATATATAAGATTTCGCTATATATATAAGATTTCGATATATATAGCAGATCGATATATCGATATATATAGCAGATTTCGCTATATATATAACATTTCGCTATATATAGTAGATCGATATATCGATATATATATAACATTTCGCTATATATATAGCAGATTTCGATATATATAGCAGATTTCGCTATATATAGCAGATTTCGATATATATATAAGATTTAGCTATATATAGCAGATCGATATATCGATATATATATTAGATTTCGCTATATATATAACATTTCGCTATATATAGCAGATTTCGATATATATATCAGATTTCGCTATATATATAACATTTCGCTATATATATAAGATTTCGATATATATAGCAGATTTCGATATATATAGCAGATTTCGTTATATATATAACATTTCGCTATATATAGCAGATTTCGATATATATATATAAGATTTCGCTATATATATAACATTTCGCTATATATAACAGATTTCGCTATATATAGCAGATCGATATATCGATATATATATTCGCTATATATATAACATTTCGATATATATAGCAGATTTCGATATATATAGCAGATTTCGATATATCGATATATATAAGATTTCGATATATATAGCAGATCGATATATCGATATATATATCAGATTTCGCTATATATAGCAGATTTCGATATATATAGCAGATTTCGATATATATATATAAGATTTCGATATATATAGCAGATTTCGATATATATCGATATTTATAGCAGATTTCGATATATATATCAGATTTCGCTATATATAGCAGATCGATATATCGATATATATAGCAGATTGATATATATAACATTTCGCTATATATAACAGATTTCGCTATATATATAAGATTTCGATATATATATAACATTTCGCTATATATAGCAGATTTCGATATATATATAAGATTTCGATATATATAGCAGATTTTGATATATATCGATATATATAGCAGATTTCGCTATATATATAACATTTCGCTATATATAGCAGATTTCGATATATATATAAGATTTCGATATATATAGCAGATTTCGATATATATATAACATTTCGCTATATATAGCAGATTTCGATATATATAGCAGATTTCGATATATATAGCAGATTTCGCTATATATATAACATTTCGCTATATATAGTAAATCGATATATCGATATATATAGCAGATTGATATATATATAACATTTCGCTATATATAACAGATTTCGCTATATATATAAGATTTCGATATATATATAACATTTCGCTATATATAGCAGATTTCGATATATATATAAGATTTCGATATATATAGCAGATTTCGCTATATATATAACATTTCGCTATATATAGTAGATCGATATATCGATATATATATAACATTTCGCTATATATATAAGATTTCGATATATATAGCAGATCGATATATATATATATAAGATTTCGCTATATATATAACATTTCGCTATATATAGTAGATCGATATATCGATATATATATAGCAGATTGATATATATATAACATTTCGCTATATATAACAGATTTCGCTATATATATAAGATTTCGATATATATATAACATTTCGCTATATATAGCAGATTTCGATATATATATAAGATTTCGATATATATAGCAGATTTCGATATATATCGATATATATAGCAGATTTCGATATATATATCAGATTTCGCTATATATATAACATTTCGCTATATATAGCAGATTTCGATATATATATAAGATTTCGATATATATAGCAGATTTCGCTATATATATAACATTTCGCTATATATAGCAGATTTCGATATATATAGCAGATTTCGATATATATAGCAGATTTCGCTATATATATAACATTTCGCTATATATAGTAGATCGATATATCGATATATATATAACATTTCGCTATATATATAAGATTTCGATATATATAGCAGATCGATATATATATATATAAGATTTCGCTATATATATAACATTTCGCTATATATAGTAGATCGATATATCGATATATATATAGCAGATTGATATATATATAACATTTCGCTATATATAACAGATTTCGATATATATATAAGATTTCGATATATATAGCAGATTTCGATATATATCGATATATATAGCAGATTTCGATATATATATCAGATTTCGCTATATATATAACATTTCGCTATATATAGCAGATTTCGATATATATATAAGATTTCGATATATATAGCAGATTTCGCTATATATATAACATTTCGCTATATATAGCAGATTTCGATATATATAGCAGATTTCGATATATATAGCAGATTTCGCTATATATATAACATTTCGCTATATATAGTAGATCGATATATCGATATATATATAACATTTCGCTATATATATAAGATTTCGATATATATAGCAGATCGATATATATATATATAAGATTTCGCTATATATATAACATTTCGCTATATATAGTAGATCGATATATCGATATATATATAGCAGATTGATATATATATAACATTTCGCTATATATAGCAGATTTCGATATATATATAAGATTTCGATATATATAGCAGATTTCGATATATATCGATATATATAGCAGATTTCGATATATATATCAGATTTCGCTATATATATAACATTTCGCTATATATAGCAGATTTCGATATATATATAAGATTTCGATATATATAGCAGATTTCGCTATATATATAACATTTCGCTATATATAGCAGATTTCGATATATATAGCAGATTTCGATATATATAGCAGATTTCGCTATATATATAACATTTCGCTATATATATAGCAGATTTCGCTATATATAGTAGATCGATATATCGATATATATATAACATTTCGCTATATATATAAGATTTCGCTATATATATAACATTTCGCTATATATAGCAGATTTCGATATATATATAAGATTTCGCTATATATATAACATTTCGCTATATATATAACATTTCGCCATATATAGTAGATCGATATATCGATATATATATAACATTTCGCTATATATATAAGATTTCGATATATATAGCAGATCGATATATCGATATATATGTCAGATTTCGCTATATATATAACATTTCGCTATATATAGCAGATTTCGATATATATATCAGATTTTATTATATATATAAGATTTCGCTATATATAGCAGATTGATATATCGATATATATAACATTTCACTATATATAGCAGATTTCGCTATATATATAAGATTTCGCTATATACATAACACTTCGCTATATATATATATAAGATTTCGCTATATATAGCAGATTTTGAATTGTTACAGTATAGCTTGTTACCAGGTATACAAAGAGATTACATTTGCATATTTGTGGGCAACAAATTACCATGTAAAAAGTTGATATTGCTGTGTGTTCCATTACCAGTATGTACTGTAAGTCATGGCCTATCCAAAATGCAGCAGAACCAAAGATCAGAATTGCAATAGGTGGGGCCACAACCAACTTCTACAGACAACAACTATCTTTACATACATTTACATGGATTTCCTTTTGTAGTATAACATACTGTACTTTTAGGAACTCTAAGTGATGCCAGTAATGCGATCTCAACTTTTCTGCTGTGGAACACAATGTAATATATGTAAGCACAGGTTGAAAGTAACACATGGTATGGTTCAAAGTGTGTATTTACATTACATATCAGTAAAATGTGACAAACTGTAGGACAAAAGTTAGTTTATGTGATTTGTTACAAGTTGTTCGCGTTTTTTAGCGTATTGGACATTGACTGCCACTGTAGTGTTGCCGATGACAGCATGTGTTACGGCAGCAGTAGTAATTTTGGGTAAAATGTGACGAGTTTTGGTAGCTGTAGTGCTTTTGGCAGCAAATGTTAACTGATGTGCTCAGATGCATGTTGGTGAAGCACATTGTGTTAAGAGTTTTGAAAAAGTAGACATGGTATATAGACACGGGTGAAAATGATTGGTAAAAACTGTATATGGATTTAGTCCTACAAAATGAGAGGGGTCTCAAAGAGCCCCACCTACTACAGTTTGTCATTGTGTGAGACAATGTGAACTTCCACCGTTGCGCACTCATCAGGGCATGGTTCACCACTCATTGAAGGATGCGTAATGTGTTACTATCACCATATTCTTAGTTTCTCAATTCAATTGAGGAGTTTTTCTCTGCATGGAGGTGGAGAGTTTACGAACACCACACTCAAGATCAGAGGTCCCTGCTCAATGCAATGGATGCTGGCTGTGACGACATCCCTGGTGATCAGTGTAGGGGATGGCTCAGACATTCACAGCGCTTCTTCCCATGCTGCATCGCAAGGGAAAACATCAGATGCGACGTGGATGAAAATCTGTGACCCAACAGAGAGCAGCGGATGGATGGCCAGGAGGATGAGGATGGTGATCAGGAAAGGGTGGGGGGGGCGACAGCAACATTTTTGAAACTTTACTGGTTATTTTTTGGTGGGTGTTTATATTTTGTATACACAGAATACTATATTCATTTTCCTTTTAGGTTCTCTAATGTGTGAAATTTACATGTATGTGTGAATAAAAATGTAAATTACAAGTTACAATTTCCTCAGCAGACTGAGTGCAGTGTCAAACTTTGGAGGCTGCTCTCATTTCCCAGTTTTATGCATAATTGTATTCCTTTAGCTAGACCTCTGCAATAAGGACAAAACGTCTAAGCATTTTGACTTGCAGTGCTTACACAATGCCGAAGGAACAATGCATTTTGGGGGCACTGACTATTTATGTGAGAAGGGAATTTAGTTTTGACACATGGGTAAACTGTTTTGGAAGAGATATGAGCATTTGCAGGTGGTCCATGTAGTTGTGCTAAACCATCCACGTTATTTTGACAGAAGGACTAAATGAACAAAAAAGGGGCCGAAGCAATTGAGAAGGATCTTTGCCATTTTTATGGTACTGACTATTTATATGGCAAAACGATTTAATTTTGAAAGATGAATGAACAGTTTTGGGAGACATATGACATTTTGCTGGTTATCTGAAGTGTTGCGCAGAATTGTAAGACTGTTTGGCCAAATGACCTTATAGTTATAGGAATGTCATCTCAGTTTCAAGAAATGACCTAAACCAATGGAGAAAAACTGTAAGATCAAGACTGTTGTGTTTTTTTTTGTTTTAAACTAAATACCATTCAGTGAATAGAAACAGTAATGGTTTCTGTTTCGTGCCGAGATTTTAAAAGCTGTGAATGACTGAGTGAATATTCAACATTTCATCTTTTCTCTAGGCACATACCCAGGCTGACTGACAGTGATGAGCGGACCCAAGTGTAACGTGCGTTGGCTGCCGCATGCTGAAACCCATCCGACTCCAGCAGTCTGTCTCGGCTAGGTCCAAAAAACACAAAGGGGAGATTGCCCCTGGACCCCTGCGCTGCGCTGTGCTGTGCTGTGCTGTGTGCATGTTTCCACCCAGAGTGTGTTGTCGGGGAGGTGAGCATGGCCCTGACTGCCTACACCTCCGTCCTTTTCAATTACCGGAGCCGGGCTCCCTCAGCTGCGGTGGCAGCAAAGTGAAATTTCCCCTCAGAGGACTTCAAACGCGGCTTCCAGTGTTTCAGTCACTTCACAGCGACCCTGCCTCAAAGGACTGGGGGTGCAGTCGCTGCCAATTAGCAGTTCCAAAGTGCCCGATTATATTCATGAGAGAAAGGCTGGGTAAAAAAGAACATTTTATAAAAAGGAGAGAGATGGCGAAAGATCCCTTTTTTTTTCTAAAGGGTACCTCTTTTTACCTTTCTTCAATACCATTTTGATTTTTTTTTTTTGACGTCGTCTAAAGCCGTACTACTTCATATACACTTGCCGCTGCACATATAGAAAAAAAGGAGCTAGACTATAAAAATCTATTGTTGCAGACTACAGCAGGAGTCTTTTGAATAAGTAGGGAGAAAAGGACACTTTGGATGAAGTGAGAATGTCCTTTACACAGTCCATTAGACAAGCTTAGCGGGGTTTGCAGAGACATACGACAGAATTATACCACTTTTCTGTGTAAAGATGGAATAAAACCCTACTAGCTCAGCTGCTGTGAGCATATAGGCTTCGAGAGCTCAGCAAGCTCTATCTGAACTGCCCTTTTTTATGTGTTGTTGGGTTTTGTAATGAAGTGGCAGTGAATCAGATAGTCCTTTTGCCCAATCCGTCACCGATTTTGCCTATTCACAGTCAGGAACTGAAAGCTGTAGGTCTCTCGCCCTTTCCTAAATCCTGCATTGGCATTTCAGTGTGCTACATGATGACTGTCTGTGCACCTGACCCCTACCTTATTATCCCTCTTATCCTGCTTTATTACTACATATACTACATGTACACAGAGCAAAGCACTTAAAAACAGATGTTAATATGTTATCTTAATAAAACATTACTCTCAAAGAGCGCTACTTGCCTAAACCTTTAGTGTTAGTAAGGCTGTTTGATAAATCCATTCAATATTTTTTGAATGTCATTGTGTAGCTTTTCTTGCCTGTAATGGCGCTCATTATATTTTCATTATATTTTGCCTTACAAATGCCAGTTAGACATTAGGAGTTCATTGTCTTTTCAATGGTATCTAAAGAAAGACACCATGTAGGTGAACTAATATTATGTCTATTATGTCAGTGCTACACTTCATGTTCGGTGTTCTAATTGGGTTTTGGTCACTTTTGTCAATAACGCAATCATATTTTTTTGTGGAGTCATTTTGCGGTTGTAATGATTCCCCAGCAACTTTGACTCCTCTTGTGAACTTTGAACCCCGTTGGTCACCCCATACAGCAGGGGTCTACCCGCGGACCCCCCTCTCCCGTCCCCACACTGATGGATCAGGGCCGTCCGTTTGTTGTCATTTGCACTGACGCGCCCGATGATGCTGCCACTGTCATATGTCTGGTGCCCCAGAGCGTCATGGCTCACAGCAAAAGCCGCCATGCTGTGACAATGGAGTGTAGCTCACCTGTGACCCATGGATGACATGACCCTGGAGGGCGGTGACCCTGGAGGGCTGTGCTTCCCAGCCTTCCCTACATGCTCCGCTGGTCACCCTTGGAGAGTTAGAGAGTGGTGATTTAAGTTCCATTATGCGTTTGTTATATCAATATTTTAATAGCAGTACTAACATTGCAATTATCAATCACAGTTGCATGACAGTTGCAAAATTTGTTATGGGGGTGGTGTGTGTTTACAATGAAGATGACACATGAGTGCATCATTGACTGGCCACCCTCATATTGGCTCCTCTCCCGCTTACCAATCAATCCAGTTGGAGACATGAGCATCAGAGCATAAGCAGAGACATTGTCTGAGAAACATCTATAGTTCATCGACAGAAGAACATAACATATCAATTTGTTGCAAACATTATTTTCTTATAAAATATAAGATTGACATTCTTAACAAAAATATTAGCATAAAAGTTATTTATTAAATTCATGTGTGGCATCTTTTTAGCTAGAGCCTTCGAGCAGCTAATTTGCAGACCATAAATTCATTTTAATACCTCAGGATGAAAGCACCTCTACTTTCATAAATGCGTAATTATATGCTGAGTAATTCTCATTTATTAGCACTGTGTGATTTATGGTCGTTTTAAAAATGAAACATGTGTATCATTTAAATGAATGTGTTTCATTTAAAGGATACACACATTTTTGGGATGTTCTATTGCATACATTGGTATGTGAACTGTGTTGACTGGAAACTGTTCGATTCCCTGGTAATTGTTACATCAGAAGGTTAATTGCCGGGAATTAGGGTCTGGGGTGTTACTGTCTTATCTAGTTTGTGAAACAGTTAATGTATTGATTTCTCTCAATTTGTTTTTGAATTTGAAGGTGGTGTTTACTTAATTGTCCATTTATACATCATTCCAGGCATTTGTCGAGAGCACCTGTAATGTGAACTTGACGAAACCCTTGGAATAATCGACTGAAGCAAGCAAGACTGATCTGTCTGAGGATGTGCACCTGCTGAATATAAATGATCTTTACAGGAGAGCTGAGTGTCTGCTTTAGACAACTTGTCTATAAGACCCGAAGAACATTCTGGAAGGTAGTGAATAATAGGAAAACTGTTCATGCTCGGTGTGACAATCCACAGAACTGACAATCTTCATGTCTGATAATGGGGATGTTTTCGGTGAGAACTGCATTGGGCAGCTCACTGATAAGTTTTGTCTCCAAGGTCAGACGAGTGACACGAGAAAGTCGTGAGGAATCTCATGGTGTCTTGACAAAATGAGACATGTCGGATCACGATTCCAAGAGACATCTATAGAGAACTGGGGAGAAGGCTCAATCTTCTGTTGTCTCAAGAGACATTAACGTCAAACCTGTCTGATATTGCAGACCTTTTTTTTCAAGAATCTCCTCAGGTGGAAAGCCAGGTAGTAGCACAAAGATGAGTATCAACAGAGAGAGAGAGAGAGAGAGAGGCAAGGAAAGAGGAGAGGTAATGATGGCATCAACCCTCCCTTTGCTGGCTTGCTTTGCCATTCACTTGGTGCCTGTGTCTGCAGAAGCATCTCGGGCCATCTATTATAGATCTGAAGCAAGACGCGGGACATCAAACACCATTTACTGCTTTTCATCTCAAAACACACCATTCATGTCTGAGTTAGATGCTTCTAAGACATTAACTATGTTTGGGCTCCATTGAAGGGGCGCCGCTAAAGGGGGGGGTGGCTGGGGGGGTTAGGTCAGGATGATTCAGGGGGCCCAGAGCTTCACAGAGCCCACAGAAGACTATGATAAGGTTAGGGTGGGGACCAAAAAAATATTTTCTTTCAGGGGGCCCACAAGTTTTAGCGGCGCCCCTGGCTCCATTCCCCAAGCAACACCTTGTAAAACTATATAGAGATCCCATCATAAAAATCCAACTAATGTACCCTATATTTTATTAGTGTTAATTTTTATAAGTGTATTATCTCTTATTCATTGGACCTGTATTCCATATTATACTGTTGTTATTGAACCAAGTCATTTTCTTTTCCCCATACCAATAATCAAAGGCAAGGCTCACTGGTCACTACACTACCAGATCTCCACAGCATCTACACCAGTCACTCCAAGTCCAGTGGACACAGCAGATCATCAGAGACATCCACCACCACTGTTTCAGAGTGAAACAAGACTAAGTAAGACTTAAGAAGGAGCTTCAAACCATTCGGACTATGAACAATGCTGCATAGCCAGACGCTCACTCATCTCCATATTGACATACCCTACAGTCACACCGCACTTTAAACAACACTTGCTGCTAATACAACTGCAATATTTTCTTTCAGTGCAAACACATATTTTCTTCTGTGGTAATTAGATTTTTGAATTTAACTCCATCTTGGTCTATTTTCTCCTACTTCTGTAGTCTGTACAAGTACTGTATGTGACAAGTAAAAGTTTTGAGTCTTGGTATGTAGTTAGCATTAAAACACTATAAACTCAAGACCATACTGTAGACTAGAGTCTATATCTAACAAAGGAGGCAAGAGTACCTTTTCATATTACAATAAGTTAGGCAGGAGAGCATTTATAAGGTTCGTGAATAGCAAGTTTAACAGCGGCCATCAAGTCAGCACCAGATGTTCCTTTTATAGTCACCCCTGCTCAAATAATGGCCCAGCGGTCTCTAAAAGTGACGCAGTCCATTGTCTAGAGAGGTGAGGGATTCCCATCCATTAAAATACATCCCGTTATCTCAGTTCACTGCACCGTGAAGATGAATCATGTGAAAGTTGGAGACGCTCCTTTAAAGTAGTAGTGAGATTAAATGAGTGTGAAAACCTCTGCAGCATTGCAGTGGGGTAGAAGCACAGTTAGCTTTGGCCAGCAGAGCCCTGCTGTTCCCTTCTGTTTGCCTTATGCTCTGTGTGTGTGTGTGTGTGTGTGTGTGTGTGTGTGTGTGTGTGAGAGAGAGAGAGAGAGAGAGAGAGAAAGACAGAGAGAGACTGTCACCGTATGTGTATGTGTGTGAGTGGGTATGTATATGTATGTGCGTGTGTGTGTGAGAGAGAGAGACAGAGTGAGAAAGTGAGAGAAAGAGAGAAGGGCAAAGAGAGAAAGACAGAAAGAGAGGCTGTCACCATGTGTGTGTGTGTGTGTGTAGGTCACATCTGTTTTGTGTGTGGTGTGTGCGTGTGGTGTATGTGCGAGAGGGTCGATAATTTCGTCTAGCTGCTTCTGAACAGTGACCACTGCTGATGGTATCTCTCAATTTCCTAGGTCAACTGAGATTGCAGTCCGGTTTCTGAGGACAAAGTTTGAAATATTGGCAAACCGTTCACTGTCGATACCTATTTTTTTCTTTGGGTCAAAAGATTTAGCCGTACTTTGAATCACCCCAATCAGTAGAGATATTAACAGCTGTAGTGTAAGCATATACCTACTGTATGTTTTCTTTTTCATTTGATCATACAGCTATTTAATGTAACATCTTTCTGTAAGTAAAATGAAACAGATAACCTCAAAAACACAATCATTTTTTGGTGCATTTTAAAATAATATCTGCAGAGGGCTACATGACCTCATTGACTTAATAGAAATGGGAGCAGGGCCACTAAAATGTTCCCATGTGAAAAAACAGACTTAGTTAAAAAGGTACTGTTAAGCGTAAAGAGCTGTCAATATTGTCATGCCTCTCTTTGTCACACAACAACAGACCCTTACTTTAGGCTATTTTTGTGTCCAGTGTTTACAGCCAAGACTGAACACCTTCTTTATTTATTTGGTGAATGGCTTACATTTGTTATTACTATGTCACATTTCTGACACCTTCCAAAAGTGTTACAAAACTTAGCTGTGTTTAAACGGCATAGTTTAACTACATATTGATTTCTGCCCCCAAAAACTGAGGCTAAACTGTCTTGTGTCTCAATTTCCCAGAAAAAGAGGCCATTCCGCTGTCAGCTTGCGGTATTTGAGGAAGGAGGTCGGGCCTGGAAGGACCTGGCTGTACTGGGACAGCGTGAGTGTGATGGATGCCTGCCTGAGAGCAGCTCTTAAAGAAGATGAATGGCAGCATGGAAATGGAGAGATGAAATTGATGGATGACAGATAAAATGGACTGATGAAACGCAGTCTGGGACAAAGGAGGGTGGAATTGAGGGTGCCACCTTCTTGGAAACAACAGGATGGTATGTTACGTACAGCGCACTACCATATCCCTGGCATATTCATGGCCCAGACAGTAAATATGCTTAGGTTAGCACGAGGCAAATAATATGCAGTGTGTGAGCTGTAAATGCGTCAGAGTAGGTGTTTTATATCTGCTCATAACTTTAATAAGTTGTCCTAATGACACCCCCCCAGTGGCCTGGAATGTGAAATGTGATATTGAAATATGTGCAATGTAATACATTGTATACATGCTGCTACATGTAGCTCATTCTACTCCTAATGTTGTCAACGCAGGGACTGCCAAATGTAATTCTCTTCTGAAACACATTGTGCACTTGCCTGATTCTTGCTAATTCATTGGTTCTCCTGTTTTAAAATCATGGTATGTTGACACAGCGCTAGACTTGGGATATTGCACTGGAAGACTGTTATTGTTGCCTGAACGCCCTGGTGCTGTGTGTGTTTTATTGTGTGTGCGCGTGGCTATGTGTGTGTGTGCGTGTGTCTGGGTGCATGCTGTGTGTGTGTGTGCACGTCTGTGTGTGTGCGTGTGTGTGTGTGGCGTCGGTGTGGGAGAGGAGAGAAATGTCAATGCTGATTATCATAAGAAGAGGGAAGGGCAGGTCACTCAATACATATTCCAGCCTAGTGGCAGAGAAACATTAATAATGAAACAACACAATGTGGGACCACTGACCGCTGGACCTGAACACTGTTGATTTTCTACAAAGACAGATCGAGGAAAGTGTTTCTGCATGTCTCAGTATGTGGCTGTGGGCGTGTTTGTATATCTGCCTGTGTGTTTGTGTTTGTGTGTTTGTGTGTGTGTGTGTGTGCATGTGTGCATGTGTGTGTATCTGTCTTTCTGTTTGTGTTTCTGTGTGTGTGTGTGTCTGTCTGTGCGTGTGTGTGCGTATGTCGTGCAAGCATGCATGTGGCTTCTATAAATATGAAACCTTCCCTGCTCAAACTAAAGAGCTCTTCTCTCGGTAGGGGAGAAGCATGGTCAATTGACTTCCCTTTCAAAGAAAGGCTGCAATCGGCCAATATTATTCTTGTATTCGCATCCCTCTCTCCATCTTTCCTCTTCACTCATCCCCTATTTCATCCCATCCCATTCCACATGACAACAGTGTTACAGTGACAAATAATGCAGCCACAGTAATGTCACCCACAAATATGTATACAGCATATAGACTATAATTACACAGTGTAACACAGTGTATGCAGTGTTTTTATCTCTATATATATATGTATGCCATTATAAAGCTCTCAGTCAAAGGCCCCCTAAGATTATATTTGTTGCTAGGCCATATACCTCCTCTCTCCTTGTATTCTGCTCCCCAGTAAACATAATGGGCTGTCTCCTGATGCACGGGGCCAGGGCTGACAGCCCAGGTAGTGGAGACAGATGGTGATGCTGATGTTTGCAAGTTAAACTAAATCACCAGCCATGCAGCCCAGGCCCTGCTGAAGTGCTGCATGAAGTTAAGCCAATGCAATAAAGCTCAGAGGATTCGAGGATTTGCCTAACCCAGAGGCAGGCAGACGCTGGAGACCCCAACACACACACACACACACACACATACACACACACATCCTCAGCGGGCAAACCATTCGGAGAATGACTCCATCAGGATTAATATAGCATGCCTGGTTTCACTGCCGAATCGGACGGGATGCGCATGCATTTGCACGATAAATAATTAAAGAGCAGATGCATATGTCAATATGTGGTGAAAGTGTTTGTTTCGCAGTCACACAGTGATGGTGTTGTCTCTAGTGAGTGCGTGTGTGTGGGAGGGTGTCTTTGTGTGTGTGCGTGTGCATGTGTGTGGGGGTGGGGGGGTGGGTGTGTGTGTGTGTGTGTGTGTGTGCATTTGTGTGTGTGTGTGTCTGCTTGCATGCATGTGTGCATGTGTCCAGGAGGAGGAGTCGAAACAGGCTGATAGGCTGATAGAATATCCACACTTCTCCATGTTCTCCATGTGACGAGTGGCACTTATGGATTTCTGTTAATTTAGACATCTGGTTCGAATGGTAATACATTCCAGAGGAAAAAAAAAAGATCCAGACTGCCTGATTTTTAATTGATTTCTCCGGGAAGACATTTGGGACATCCTACTTAAATACATCCATTACTATGCATCCCCCTTTTAAATGTTTTATTGACTCTTATTGTGCAGTAACCACAACATGAGCATTGTTTGCCTGGTGGCTAGCAAGGTGGTAACACTAAACTCAGTGTGGTTAAGCTTAATAGCAAAGCAGAAGGTGGCTATTTGAAGCCATTTCTAAAGTTTTAAGGCTGTAACCTTTGTGACTTGCAAAACATACAAATTAAACAGGTTCCATACCTGGCTCTCTTTCAGTAAAAGCATCATTCATGTGGGAAATTTTTGTGCTAAATTCTAATCCTTTAATGCTAACACCTCTGGCTATGTGTTTACATTTAGATGCTTGCTAAGACTGAGAAAACTGTGCTTATCCGTGTATTAGTTTTATGCATTTGGCAAAAATAAATCCACCACATTTCCCCTGGCGAGCCTTCCAATGTTGTTTTAAAAAACATATAAATTCATGCTGCTTGCCAATGGATATCCATAACCCAGATCACACAGTCTTAGTATGCACGGTCACTTCTCATCTCCTCTTTACACATTCCTTGCTATGCATTTCAATTGCACACTCTTTAAAAAAAAAGCCTTTTTTTTAACCCGCTGCCAGAAATATTAACATGTATAAGAGGTTTGACACTGCCTGCTTGATCCATTGCCCTTCGTGACCCCTGGTGACCCCCGCTGACCCCTGCGCGTCTGACCTCAGCCGAGGCCAGCTGTTCTTCTTCAGAGAGGATATGACTGGGGAGGCGTGCCTCGCAGACACCCATTGATTACAGAGGCATTAATCAAGGGGAGGAATTATCCAATACATAGAAAAGAGAGAAACCGCCGCCCCTTTTCTATAGTAAACCCATTACACTTTTTTATGGGATGAGAAGGTTAACTGGCTGGATGAGCAATCCGTTTAAATGGTTGACTCAGGAGGGGCCGGGCGTGGAGGTGAAAGACTGGGTGGAGGGGGAAGAGACTGGAATGGGTGGAGTATAAGGAGATGGGTGTGAGATGGGAGGTGTGGGTGTGTGTGTGTGTGTGTGTGTGTGTGTGTATGTGTATGCAGGCCTGTGTGTGTGTGTGTGTGTGTGTGTATTCAGGCCTGTGTGTATGTGTGTGTGCATGCGTGTGTGTGTGTGTGTGTGTGTGTGTGTGTCTGTGTGTGTATGCAGGCCTGTGTGTATGTGTGAGTGTGTCTGTGTGTGTCTGTGTGTGTGTATGCAGGCCTGTGTGTGTGTGTGTGTGTGTGCCTGTGTGTGTGTGTGTCTCTGAAGGGGGAAGCGAGCGCTAAAACCCCTTACAATTGCCAATGAAAGGTAATTGAGAAGGTGGCCTGTGAAAAGGTCCATTGAAGCCAAGGATGTGCAGTGCCCTGGAGAGGCCCATGCTGAGCAGACACCCATACCATCTCCCCTTCCCCAATCATCTGCTGTTGTTGCTTTCCAGGTTGGTGGTGTTAATTGTGTGTACACGGGGGTGTGACAGGCAGGGAGACGGAAGGATCTGGAAAAGGTCCTCTCTCCACTTTAATGGGTCTTGCTGGTTTAATGGCTGCAGCCCCCCCAACACCTCCAAACGTAATGGTCCTTTACAGTTTTAGAGGAGCTAAATTAACCTTGTAAAGTGAAACACGGCGCCATTACTGCCTGGTGACTTCATAAAGCGCCGTCCGGCAACTTCATTTCAATCAGCCGTAAACTTCTCAATAATGATGAAAGGTCCGCTTTTATGGAGGCTAATTGTCCTTTCATTTGCCTCAAATTGTGATCATTTCCTAATTGGAGGCGTGACGCTTGCCTAATGCACAAGGTGACATTTTTATTTATGGTCCACTTAATTTTTTGTGTCTCCCCTACCAAGACACTCCCTGTTGTTTTTTTATTTTTTTTTTCGTCCTCACCCAAATGTTTTCTCTGCTTTGGGGAAGACTTCACCCCCTCCACCCCCTACCCCCAATTGCTGTGTCCTGTTTACACACTCTATGGAGCTCTTTTCTTCCACCCAATCCCCAACCCACCCACACCAAACAACTAAGGAGCTCAAAAGGCAGATTTGGGGTTTCGGTCGATTGGCTTTCATGTGCTCACTGTGGCGTGCCAGCCATCTGAGTTCGCCGCCATCCCCAGTGAGGTCCTGCGCACCCTTTGAAGTGCTAATGCTGGGCCTTGACGTCTTGTTCTAAGGGGGCAACTGACTTTAGCTTGACTAGCAGCTCTCTCACAACCCGCCGTCCCACGCATCGACTGCCTCTCGGTGATTGATGGACGCCTGTGTTATGAAATATACACCGCAGTGTTATTTTATGCCATTTATTATTTAGAATTTTTGAGTTAAAATGGAAGGAGATAAATGGAATCTGTTGTACAGCCTGAAGACTGGGCTTTGCAGTTTGTTCACGTACATGAAAAAGCTTTACATGTACGGACACGGTCGGACGGACAGATGGACAGACAGGCAGATAGATAGATAGATAGATAGATAGATAGATAGATAGATAGATAGATAGATAGATAGATAGATAGATAGATAGATAGATAGATAGATAGATAGATAGATAGATAGATAGATAGATAGATAGATAGATAGATAGATAGATAGATAGATAGATAGACATAGATAGATAGATAAACAGACAGACACACTTTTCTATCCTCCGGGAGAAGTTAAGGCATTTGTTTGTCGTACATTCTTGCTTATGCCCATTTTATTCTAACATTTTTAATTCAATCTTTGTTATTTATGGATCTTATTCCTTAACATTCAGCTTGCACTTGACTGAATATTAGACACAAACAAAGTAGTAAGACAGACAGACGTTGAGCCATGGGGAAAGCTAAAGAGGGTGGGTGGATTTGAAAAGGTCACAGTGCAGGTTATCGATGGCAAGGCAAACACACTAGCGACTGGGTCTGTTAGCATTTTAACAGGCCTGCTGTTCATCTCCATAGAGCAAATAGCCTATACCTCTAACTGCAGAGCTGTGTGCACGACAAGCAATCATACATGAACGCAGACATGAGCCTTCGTGTAACTGCATGTTACCTCATCAATTATTCAGAGCATTTTGTACTGACTGGGATGCTGTTACCTCATCCAAACAGATGCTGTGCTGCGTTTCTGACAGCCCTTCTTTACTCATCTTTGCAAACAGGATGACTGCCGAGGTGCGCTCAGCCCGGCCCGTGGCGCCCACAATGGGTTAGGCTTGTGGTCTAGCACTGTTCTCAGATAGGGGGCCCAATGTGGAAGATGAGTCTGAGACTGGATGGGTGGGGGAGGTGTGGAGCCCTAGGGCTCTCTATGTGCTTCTGGAGGGTGCAGCTTTGTTTTAATGTATATTTTGCTAATAATAAAAAATGACATTTATTTAATTATTACTACTACTTATTTTTATTACTACTGCCATTTAGTCTAAACCACTTCAATTATACAGTATAGCATAACAGAACTGCATTTACATTTCCTGTATTGTGCTTTCGGTGTCAACTTAGCGTTATCCCGATGTTACATTTTGTTTCCCAGAGCCCAGTCTATGGCAACATATTACACTGACAGCAAGTGCTCAGTGAATGTCTGGTTTTTACCTCAACCCTGTTGTATTACAAATGGACTCTGCCTCCAGAGAGTTGAGCACAGACAGAGAGGACGTTTTTCCATTCGGCCTTTGAATACAAATGATTCCTTATTGTGGAAGGCGACGTGGTTCGGCCCCATGTCACGCCCCTGTAGGGCCCCCGGGGGAGTCAGGGGTCAGTGATTTATAGCAGGTGAAAGGGACGAAATCAACATAAGCTGGATCAGTGATACCTGACCGTGTGCGAAGCATCAGCAGAAATGTCACAACTGGAGAAGGACAGAAGTACTGGGTTTCGTCAAAAAGATAAGGGCTAGAAATCTCCATGGACCTGCAGTTCAGACTGTTACATTGTGTTAGGTTTAGATGCATACATATTGGTCAATGGCCATAATAACAAACTGTTTCTGTATATAAAAAAACATTTCCTGATTGTATGAATACTGCAGTAATCAGTCTAATGTTGCTAATTGGAGGAATTGTTCTATAGTCACCTGTAAAAGCATTGTCGGAATAGCATCAAACCCCTTGGGAGCCCTTTGAAAAATATTGGCATGCTGTTACTGTATGTTACAGCCATCTGACTAGCAATCTGTTTACAAGCCATCATGGACAAATACGTGCAAACACACACAGAAGCAAACCCATGGACACACAGGCACACAGAATAGACATGCTATACATCTACAGAGGTTTATAGTTCATAAACGTGATATTTAAACTAAGGAATGAAAAAGCAGTATGAAAGGGACAGCACGTAATCTTTCCATAGAAACATACACAGTGACTCCCTTTGTGACCTGTTTGTTGCTGTCATGCTACACGTTGTCAAATGCACTAATTCTTTTTATTATCAAGTTATGACTGCGTGGACTCATTAATTTGTCTAGAACGTCCTTGGCAATTACTGATAGCACTTGTGGAGGTAGTGATTTTTCATTTCTTTATTTTTCTCTGAGAGAGTGAGGCGTGATTGACAGCAGAGGTGCTTCGGGGTGTTTCAGAGACCGACTGGCTTTTAATTAAATGGCACGGGAGATCATTGTGTGTGTGTGTGTGTGTGTGTGTGTGAGAGAGAGAGAGAGAGAGAGAGAGAGAGAGAGAGAGAGAGAGAGAGAGAGAGAGAGAGAGAAGAGAGAACACTCTATCAAGACCTGCCCCCTTGCTACACCATTAAGATCTGCGCTGGGCTTTAAACAAACAACCCCCGAAGATGCTTACAGTGGACTAGCGAGACAAGTGATCTCTCTCTCTCTGTCTCTCGCTCTTGTTTGCTTTACGTGACGGGACAGCATTTAACATGTCATACCTGAGCTGAGTTTCACAGAGATGTGTATATATATATATGTGTATATATATATATATATATAATGCTAAATGTAAAAGATGTTCTCATTTTAATACTGGTTTAACCCCCAAGGCCCAGTCTTGTAATATTACAAAAATAAGCCTTCTCCTTTTTGTCTTTTTAAAACCACATTTATATGACTAATAGGTCCTATTGTTCAGTTCTGCAATGCTACTGAATGGTAGATTGTGTAAATAGGCTAAGCTATCTGGCCACAAAGTCATACGACCTGCGAAGCTGCCTTGAAGTACATCACCTTATTGCACCTTGTCCACTGGATTGCATTGGATTTGATTTGGATGGCATTTAGATTTTGGAAATCCCGTTCCCGTTTTTAATACTGGTTTAATGCTGAAAGGACTAAGAAGCTAAAGCTATGATGTGTGATGGCTATGCTATCTAAGGGGCAATAGACTGGTATGTAGTGAGTGTAGTATGTATTAGGTAGCTCAGAAACACCTCTACGTCTGTGGTATTGTTGCTACAGTACATCCATTTAAACTCTGATATCTGATCTGACATAGGTACGTACATGGTAAGCAAGCTATTGTGCTAGGCAGATGTAAAAAGCACACTACTCTGATGTTTTTCCATCCTATCATTTTACACTGCAGTAAAATGTCATGCACATTGAATATTAGTTTCCATAACACTTAATCATTAATTTAGAGGCAGTGAAAGTACCCTCAGTATTAGCATTTTAATTATCCGCTCCTGATTGGCACCACTTGATTATCAAAGTTTTTTTGTCCAACCATCTCAAGTTAATTGTGTCAGTGCTGGCTAGTTGCCACAGGGGAATAGTGTGTGTTTGTGTCTGTGTGTGATCGCTGACAATGATGTGTGTCCACTTATTGTTTGCGGAACATTGTCACAGCTTCCATTGTCTTGTAGCAAGTTCAATTAAAACAAATGTGTGCGTGCTTAATATCAGGTAATGCCTGACATAATCAAGGACTTCTTTTGTGAACATAGTGTTGTACCTCTGGGGATTGTCTTTTGTTGCCTTTGAAGTACAATACAAGAACTGTGAAATGTTCCCATTTGCTTTTACAGCCTTAAGACATTATAATAACTATGTTATAACATGCTTAAACCTTTAGATGTTTATTCAAAGGCAATATCAAGTACAATCTATTTCAGTGACCAAACTGATTTTCTTATTCCACATATAGAGAACTAATACTATTCCTAATTTAAATGTATGCTGTATTTTGACTTAATATCAATTATTCAGTGTTCCCACAGATTAGTTAGTGTAAGGCAACTCCATTTTTGTAGTCTGTACAGTCATAATGGACCTACAGACTGCTGGTGGTAGATCTTTACAGTTTTGAAGAATATTTGTTTTGTGTTGTTGTGTTTTTCGCCTGAAGGGTGTTTAACTATTTATGTGATAGGGTAAACACATAAAATACTCCTGGGTGTGCTAGCTCACAGCTTCCTCTTGCACTGTACACATCCACAGAAATTAAGCTAGAAGCTTCATACAACTAGCCTGGCTATCGCAACTTGTCAATGCTCTGCGAGCATTGGTCTGGCCAAGCTGTGTTGTAAACCCATTTCTCAGAAGACGGGCTTAACCCGCCTCTTTCAAATGCCTCTGTTTGTTACTGGACGAAACTTCAATCAATCACACCCCTCTGCCCTCTGACGTATACCCCAGCAGAAGAAGCTGCTTGATCCAAACAAAAAGTAGTAGTAGCCTGTAGTCATATAGAAATGGCGTTAAATGATTTTTGTCGGACTTGTGAGGTGAACATGAGAGTGGCTGGTGTTGGCCATTTAATATTGATATTCGAAAAACGAATCAGTGCGATCAAAGGCGAAATGGCCACAACAACAGCGTCCTCGCAAAGCCCAATGGACTTGGCTACCAGCGGGGCTAACTGATAAATTAAACTTTTACTGAAGCCGGTCGGTAGCATTGCAAAAACGCCCTTTCTCGCAACAAATGCTTCAAGGGCTGCCTTTGCTCTATTTTCATATAGAACTTCCCTTTGAATTCGTCCTAAATAGCAGCTACAGATGCATTGAAATCTTGCGTTTGCTCCACGTTCGCCATGTACACAGTAGTGACTGTGCCACTTGGCCAGACTGACTTGCTCGCGAAATGTAAATGCAGCGTCACAGGCAGTATGGGCACACCCAGGCTATCATACAACTACTCCTCAGTATTTGGTCTTTGCATCACATTGTGATTCACTCAGTAACTTTCCAGGTAACGGCTGTTATCGTTTATAGTGTTATGGGTTAAGACATAATGAGTTTGAACACCCTATAAATTATGAAGATGCTAGTTCCCATCCAAGGCAGTCTGCTACCATCAGTTCTTCAGTGTGCTTACCACACAGGATATAGGGTAATTGCTAGCGAAATAAAGATGGATTCTGAAGAATGAAATAGCTCTAAATTCTTTTTTTGTTATGAACAATTATAAAGCACTCAGCTGGAAAATACAAATCCACATTAAAAGCACAACAATAATCGTTAGCCTCAAGCCACTCACTTCATCCCACAGAAAATGCTGCACAAAAGACGGACCTCTATACCTCGTACCTGGGCAAGCTACAAAGCCCTGACTTTCCAATCCATCTCAATAAACTGTAAATGATGGCACCGAAATGAGATTTCACGTAGGTTGCAGTGGAGAAACGTTCACATCAATAATTGCTTTCTTTTTGCCGGCCGGACTCATTTCAAAGGGCAGCAAAATGCTATTTTGATGTGTGGGCATAGAGGCTGTATTGTCTGGTGATTGCTATCATCCGCAAATGAAAAATACATTCGAAACCAGTTTTTGTAATGGGCTGAGGAAAAAAACACATGGGTATATGTGCATATCCCCCTTAACCAATGTGTAATTTTCTCATCAACATTGAAATTGCACTCACTTAGAGAGAGGAGAGTGAGGTTTTCCAACGTACAGACACAGGATCAAGCCCTGCCCCCCACCTTGGAGATATTTTAGTCTCATCAATAACAGGAGGCTTGACATACCGAGTGCAGAGGACTGGAGAAGAGAGGACGCCATCAGCATTTCGATTAAGGGACACACTGCGGACAAGGCCACTCATTTAGATGCAGTTTTATTTCCAGCCCCTCCAGTGATGCCCTGCCCATTCACTCTCTGTAATGCAATGCGTATGTGCACTGCATGACATTCTAACCACTCAAATACAGTGCACATATATATCCATCTCTCTCTCTCTCTCTCTCCCTCTCTGTCTTTCTCTCTCTCTCCCTCTCCCTCTCTCTCTCTCTCATTCTCTCTCTACCCCCCTGGTTCCTTCCATCTACCCCCTGCCTTGCTTTTCAGCTTAACTATCAGCACCACTTTTATCAAAAGTGACACATCAGTGATGGGTTTGTCTGTGGCTAAGGCCAGACTTTCCCTGGTGTCCGTTAGTTATTGTTTAGTTTTTTGGACACAGGATGGTGGTCTGGCTATCCTCCCCAATCCCATCTCTCCTCTGGAGTGTTTTGGTGGCGTCTGGAGATGGAGGCTGCGCCCGGAAGGCAGCTGAGACCCCCATCTGGATCTGCCTGGACCCTGGCAGCGCTCTCCCCTTCTCCCCTCTCCCAGAGGCTGGTGATGGGCTCAGTGTCAACATCCATCCCCCACACCCCCTATTACACACACACATACACACACACTCACACAGAAAGAACACACACACACACACACAAACACACTCACACACACACAAAACACACACACACACACACTCACACACACACACACACACACAAACAAACACACAACACAAACACAGCCTGAATGCAGGCTGCTGGTGCCCCCAATTCTGATTCTGTGAATCTGTAGTGGAATGCATAATTGTGATGTTTTACATGTTCCACTAACATGTTGACACTGGAAATGCCCCCTCTATCTCTGCTTTTAAATCTTGGCTCAAAACTGACTTATAACATCACTGCTGCTACTGCTGCTGCTGCTGCTGATGATCAAGGTAACGGTAATGATGATGATGGTGATGATGATGGTGATGATGGTGATGATGATGATGATGACGGTGGTGGTGGTAATGATGATGGTAATGATGAAGCTCATGCTTAGTTCAAAGTCAAGCTGTTCTGTGTAAAACCACATTTGTTCAACGTAAACAAATACATACCAGATACTACATACTGCTGTATGTCATACTATGTTACTACTAAAAAAAAGGTTTTGACAACTGGTGTAAGTTAGACTGTTTTATTTTGTGCTGTCCATGTCCATGTGACCTTTCCTTTACAGCATGCCTCCCCTCTCCTCTCACTCCCCCCCCCCCCCCCCCAACTTCAACTGTGAAGGAGTGGGCTGAACCCCCCCCCCCCCTCCCCAGTGCTTAGGATACCTGTGAGAGTGTGATGAGAATGACTACCAGATGCTTTCATCTTTCTTCATCGCCTGGGAAAATGAGGAATGTGTAAACACTTTAGATGGCTTCACTTAGTGAAGAATGTGTCATAAAAGCAGCAAGTTATGGCTTGGACTGCTGACAATTTTTATATTCAGCACAACCACTTGGCAAACATCATTTGGCCAGTGGCTAGGCACTGATGAGTATCTGTAAGGATGCAGACCTCTTTACTGTGTTTTTTACCAAAAGAGTTTGAAAAAAATGTACTTCTGTCATATAATTCAGTGTGTAAGTGGAGTGTGTGGAGAGAAAAGGTCCATGGACCGTGACAAAACATTCATTGTTATATAATATTTATGTAAAGATCCATGCAGTTTGGCAGTAAGATGTGCATACTATGTGATTACTTTCACCCTTCATTCCACTCTCTACAACAAAGACATCACACTGTTCTTGTGTCCAACAGTGGCTGGATAATTGTGTTTTGTCTCCCTCACCCTAATATCCTACAAGTACATCCCAGAATACAGGGTGGGCCAGAAAAAACTGGTTCACGTTTTAAATTATTTTTTTATCAGCTGTAGTTTTATTCAAATGGCCGTATTGGTCATCCCCTTGTTTTCACGCTCATAAATAATATCATCACTGGAAGGAAAACCGAATGGGCATTAATTTGCTTTTGTTTTAATTGTGGTAGCCTCAATGATTGAGGAGATACTGTCATTTAAAAAGTGGTCCAGTTTTTTTCTGGTCCACCCTGTATATCACACTTGTTACCACCACGATTATTACACTTCAAAGACACTATTATTAGACTTTACAGACACCACTATATTATACTTTGCTATGCTATTTCACACAGCTCTGTTTCCACTCTCTCTCTCTCTCTCTCTCTCTCTGTCTGGGCCGCAT
Source organism: Coilia nasus (assembly GCA_027475355.1). Taxonomy (NCBI): domain Eukaryota; kingdom Metazoa; phylum Chordata; class Actinopteri; order Clupeiformes; family Engraulidae; genus Coilia; species Coilia nasus. The sequence continues at coordinate 12,732,245 of CM050215.1, read as the reverse complement.
ACCCAGGGTGCTTGGTATTTACGGCTGGGTGGATGCCATTAGAGTTCAGCAGGTAGTCTTGTCAAGGGAGGCTGGCCCCTGTTCAGACAGCCGTCAGCTTTGCTTACTCCAGGTCCATGCTGGCAGGGAGGGAGGGAGGAGAGACCTCTCTTGTCCTTTATTTAAAGGAAGAATGTATCATTGCCACTATCGGCCCAATCTGTGATGGTGTGAACCAGTTTCAGAGCACAAAATGACACTTGTGAAATGATGGTGCAGCTGAGAGCGTGACCTCCAGGGATGAGACTGCACCTCAGAAAAGTGGCAGTTGCTAACCTGATGTCCTGACAAAGACCTTTCTCATATCTGCTCTCTTGGCAGCATATGAGCAGACAGTGGATGTGTATGTACACAGTGCATGGGATTAACCCTATAAGCACTGTGGACTAGAACAGGAGCAAGAAGGAATTTGCAAAAGCCTTTGGCACACACACTCGCCTCTAAGAAATGAACAGGTCTGTGGTGCTTTAATAAAGTCCTATATTTGAATCTGTACTGCGGGTGTCCAAATTACACTTTCGCTCTGGAGGACACTGAACGTAGAAGTACTAATAGAGAAACAAGAAAGTTCTCAACCTGCCAGTGATCAGGTTATTTTTGTCCACTTTGGCAAATGCTAAAACACTTGTCACCCCCAGTAGAATCGTATTAAGTCAGAGCCCAGGTGTTAATCAGCATCTCACACAGGAAGTGTTGTTGTCACATTTTGTGGTTTAATATTCCGACAGCACCCTTCTCAGTTCAGACTTCTCAATTATCTAAATTTACAAGCTGTAATTTATTTAAATTTCTCCCCACTCAAAATGCATCAAGTTTTTAGTTTATTGTTATTGCTATACTATACTATTCAGTTAGTGTACTGTGTTATCTTTTGTCTAAAAGCCTCTCATCTTTGGACAAAGGAGATATGATTTGCAGAAATTCGTATTGATTGTGTGAGGAGCGAAAGGGGTTTGTGATCTGATCAGCTTTGCCTTGCCTCAACATCACAACAATCAATTCAGATTTGCCCTTGTTTTCCAAGAGGAAATGAGCCTCAATTGCTGGCAAGGCCGACAAGAAGCCGCTCCTGATAATTACATCTCGCACTTTACTCCACGGCCCCCGCGTGCACGTGCCCAGTCCGTTGATAGCGTCTCCGAGCAGCAGACAAGATGGCAAATGAAATTCAGGAGCGATCAAAAGAAGGTGAGCCAAAGGCTCGGTTATTACCTCAGGTATGTTCAGGCAGAGCAAGAGCGAGACAGAGAGAGACTCTCCAGTTGTCATTTAATCAGTCTGCCGATTGTGTCTCCATGACCTCAAGTGGCATGGTTGATGAGATCATGCCTTCCGTTTGGAGGAGAGCTTCATATTCGAGTTTTTCACCAACGATTAAATTCAGTTTGAAGTGGCAAGGTCTCACAGTGCAATGCAACCAACATGAGATAATGATCAAACATCCATTACTGGTTAGATCGCCTATATGTTTACTCAGTGGTACTGTTTGTAGAAGACATTGATTTACTATTTGTTAGAAACTAGAATGAGTAATACTTTTTTTCTCACTGTGGAGATGTATGTGCATCATCAACAGCTACAATATAAAAGTGGTTCCTTCCCCTCAGTAACCGTATTACACACCAGACTTTGGGCCGCATGCTTCTCCTCAAGCTGTCTCTTGCCTTCTGCCAGACCTCATTATCTTTAAAGATTAAGTGATCATAGTGTGGACTTAACACTAAAAAATGAACTGTGTTTTATTCTGTTTTCTACAGAGTAAGCATACTTGTCATCACATAACTAATGAGGGAGTTTACAATTAAAATTCTAAAGTGTGCAAAATTCTAAACATCAGAAGTGTGCTTATTTGCAAGTCTGTGAAAAAACAAGGAATTGGTCTTGGCATCAGGGTGCAACACGTGTAAAACAGAATGACAAAATAAAAGCATGTAAACAATATATATATATATATATATATATATATATATATATATATATATATATATATATATATATATAGAATATTGAATAGCAACATTTTCAGAAATATGGTTACATAGCATATGTTACAGAGGAGAATTAAACTCAAAATCAACCGAATAAGAAGCCCATTTATCTCAATCTGATGCTTTTTTGTTGGGTTTTCTGAATTTCAACACAACACAGACTTTATAGAGCACAGAACCCAAACATGTTCTGAAAGAGTAATGACTCCTGTCTTTCTAGGCATATGTGGGCTAATATGTAGCTACACCATGTCTGAAATGAATGAATCTTGAATTACAGTGCCTCTCCGATAATGATAATCTGTCATAATCTCAACCGTGCATTTCATGTTAAAATGATATATTGATTTCAGCAAAGAAATATATTTTTCATATCTCCTCTAAAATATGTGATTTCTTGAGCACAGACTGTAATCAGAACTGTACTGTAGTCTACACTGTGCAATACAGCACCTTAAAGACCTTGTGAAATTAGTGATGGCAGCCAAGTTGAAATTCATTATGTGAAATACATTAGCACTTCTCTTACAAACAAAATGGCATTAAATTCAGCACCAGATAATTGGGCTTTTAATTATGTTGGTTTTGAGGTTGATTCTCGATTTTACCCATGCTTTCGAGACTTGTGACTCTACTCAGTGCTTTTTTACACACGACTGTCACGATGTGGTTTAAAGTAATGGATTGAGATTTATTCCTATGATGTCCAGGCATACCAACCTTATATTTACTTAGTGTGGAAAGATTTGTGAGGATGGGAGTTCTGGTGATGCAGTGTGGCCGCAGATTTACATCTTCTAAGTCCAGGTGATGTACTGTAGGGGATGGTGTCCTCGAGGTGTGTTTGTGGACACAGCACTAAATCTATATTTCCCTTCTCTCTCTCTCTCTCACTCTCTCTCTTCTCTATCTTTCTCTCTCTCTCTCTCTCTCTCTCTCGATCCCTCCTCCCTTTGCTTTCTTCTGTCCTCTGTACAATCTTTAACTTGATCTATTGACCGTTATACATAGGACTAGGCCAGTAGCACATTTTTATAAAGGCTGTTTTAGGGGGAACAGACTTCTGCAGAATGGCGCTGTATTCCTAACAGACATAATGAAAACAAATCTCTTTGTCATATATATTTACCATCCGCTGCCAAAGCACTTCATTTCATAATGGAATTCAATATTGCATTTAGACATTGATCGGATGCTGCTTCCCGATTTGGCTGTCTTCCACGGAAACTACAGAAGGTCCAATTTCATTCAGGTGTAAATGATTTGTGCAGCCTCAGGATTTAGTTGAGACTGCACGTACAGTAGGAGAGTCCGCATATGTACACAGAGTAGAATAACTGCACATCATGCAGTTCCTTGGCATTTTTAAGAAAATAATAGTGCTGTTTACACAACATGAGCTACCCCTCTTTCTATTTTTCACATATAGTGTATACTGTACTTACCTAAGCTTTACAGCTAAACTTTACATCATTTTACAGCACTAGTTCCTGGACAGGGCTGTGAATTTGTAGCCTGGGAAGACCCGCCCCTCGTACTTCATTTCATTTCGTGCAGAGGGTCTGGAACAGAGACCGTCAGAAACGATTTGCTGGAGGTGTGGACTCTGCTGAAGTTTAAAAAAAGTGCCTCTGCCTTTACCCAATCGCTAACGCCTGGTCGTCACGTATGCAATTAGCCTACATTAGGTAGGTGGGTAGATGGGTCCCTACCTAGGTAGGTAAGTAGGTACCTACCTAGGTAGGTATGTAGGTAGGTACCTACCAAGGTAGGTATGTAGGTAGGTACCTACCTAGGTAGGTACCTACCTAGGTAGGCAGGTAGGTAGGTACCTACCTAGGTAGGCAGGTAGATAGGTACCTACCGAGGTAGGTGGGTAGATAGGTACCTACCTAGGTAGGTAAGTAGGTACCTACCTAGGTAGGTAAGTAGGTACCTACCTAGGTAGGTAAGTAGGTACCTACCTAGGTAGGAAGGTAGGTAGGTAGGTACCTACCTAGGTAGGTGGGTAGATAGGTACCTACCTAGGTAGGTAAGTAGGTACCTACCTAGGTAGGTAAGTAGGTACCTACCTAGGTAGGTAAGTAGGTACCTACCTAGGTAGGAAGGTAGGTAGGTAGGTACCTACCTAGGTAGGTAAGTAGGTACCTACCTAGGTAGGTGGGTAGATAGGTACCTACCTAGGTAGGTAAGTAGGTACCTACCTAGGTAGGTAAGTAGGTACCTACCTAGGTAGGTAAGTAGGTACCTACCTAGGTAGGAAGGTAGGTAGGTAGGTACCTACCTAGGTAGGTAAGTAGGTACCTACCTAGGTAGGTATGTAGGTAGGTACCTACCTAGGTAGGTATGTAGGTAGGTACCTACCTAGGTAGGTAGGTAGATTGGTACCTACCTAGGTAGGTATGTAGGTAGGTACCTACCTAGGTAGGTAAGTAGGTAGGTACCTACCTAGGTAGGTACGTAGGTAGATACCTACCTAGGTAGGTAGGTAGGTAGGTACCTACCTAGGTAGGTAGGTAGATAGGTACCTACCTAGGTAGGTGGGTAGATAGGTACCTACCTAGGTAGGTAAGTAGGTAGGTACCTACCTAGGTAGGTGGGTAGATAGGTACCTACCTAGGTAGGTAAGTAGGTAGGTACATACCTAGGTAGGTAAGTAGGTAGGTACATACCTAGGTAGGTATGTAGGTAGGTACCTACCTAGGTAGGTAGGTATGTAGATAGGTACCTACCTAGGTAGGTAGGTAGGTAGGTACCTACCTAGGTAGGTAGGTAGATAGGTACCTACCTAGGTAGGTGGGTAGATAGGTACCTACCTAGGTAGGTAAGTAGGTAGGTACATACCTAGGTAGGTATGTAGGTAGGTACCTACCTAGGTAGGTAGGTATGTAGATAGGTACCTACCTAGGTAGGTATGTAGGTAGGTAGGTACCTACCTAGGTAGGTAGGTAGATAGGTACCTACCTAGGTAGGTGGGTAGATAGGTACCTACCTAGGTAGGTAAGTAGGTAGGTACATACCTAGGTAGGTATGTAGGTGGGTACCTACCTAGGTAGGTAGGTATGTAGATAGGTACCTACCTAGGTAGGTATGTAGGTAGGTAGGTACCTACCTAGGTAGGTAGGTAGATAGGTACCTACCTAGGTAGGTAGGTAGATTGGTACCTACCTAGGTAGGTGGGTAGATAGGTACCTACCTAGGTAGGTAGGTATGTAGGTAGGTACCTACCTAGGTAGGTAGGTAGATAGGTACCTACCTAGGTAGGTGGGTAGATAGGTACCTACCTAGGTAGGTAAGTAGGTACCTACCTAGGTAGGTATGTAGTTAGGTACCTACCTAGGTAGGTATGTAGGTACCTCCCTAGGTAGGTATGTAGGTACCTCCCTAGGTAGGTAGGTAGATAGGTACCTACCTAGGTAGGTAGGTAGATTGGTACCTACCTAGGTAGGTGGGTAGATAGGTAGGTAGGTAGGTAGGTAGGTAGGTACCTACCTAGGTAGGTAGGTAGAGAGGTACCTACCTAGGTAGGTGGGTAGATAGGTACCTACCTAGGTAGGTAAGTAGGTAGGTACCTACCTAGGTAGGTATGTAGGTAGGTAGGTACCTACCTAGGTATGTAGGTAGGTAGGTACCTACCTAGGTAGGTAGGTAGATTGGTACCTACCTAGGTAGGTGGGTAGATAGGTACCTACCTAGGTAGGTAGGTATGTAGGTAGGTACCTACCTAGGTAGGTAGGTAGGTAGGTACATACCTAGGTAGGTAGGTAGATAGGTACCTACCTAGGTAGGTGGGTAGATAGGTACCTACCTAGGTAGGTAAGTAGGTACCTACCTAGGTAGGAATGTACGTAGGTACCTACCTAGGTAGGTATGTAGGTAGGTACCTACCTAGGTAGGTATGTAGGTACCTCCCTAGGTAGGTATGTAGGTAGGTACCTACCTAGGTAGGTAGGTAGATTGGTACCTCCCTAGGTAGGTAGGTAGATAGGTACCTACCTAGGTAGGTAGGTAGATTGGTACCTACCTAGGTAGGTGGGTAGATAGGTACCTACCTAGGTAGGTAAGTAGGTAGGTACCTACCTAGGTAGGTATGTAGGTAGGTACCTACCTAGGTAGGTAGGTAGATTGGTACCTACCTAGGTAGGTGGGTAGATAGGTACCTACCTAGGTAGGTAAGTAGGTAGGTACCTACCTAGGTAGGTATGTAGGTAGGTACCTACCTAGGTAGGTATGTAGGTAGGTACCTACCTAGGTAGGTAGGTAAGTAGGTACCTACCTAGGTAGGTAGGTAGGTAGGTACCTACCTAGGTAGGTAGGTAGATAGGTACCTACCTAGGTAGGTGGGTAGATAGGTACCTACCTAGGTAGGTAAGTAGGTACCTACCTACATACCTATCTAGGTAGGTACCTACCTAGATACCTAGGTATGTAGGTAGGTACCTACCTAGGTAGGTAGGTAGGTAGATAGGTACCTACCTAGGTAGGTGGGTAGATAGGTACCTACCTAGGTAGGTGGGTAGATAGGTAGGTACCTACCTAGGTAGGTGGGTAGATAGGTACCTACCTAGGTAGGTGGGTAGATAGGTAGGTAGGTAGGTAGGTAGGTAGGTAAGTAGGTACCTCCCTAGGTAGGTATGTAGGTAGGTACCTACCTAGGTAGGTAGGTAGGTACCTACCTAGGTAGGTAGGTAGATTGGTACCTACCTAGGTAGGTGGGTAGATAGGTACCTACCTAGGTAGGTAAGTAGGTAGGTACCTACCTAGGTAGGTATGTAGGTAGGTAGGTACCTAGGTAGGTAGGTAGATAGGTACCTACCTAGGTAGGTGGGTAGATAGGTACCTACCTAGGTAGGTGGGTAGATAGGTACCTACCTAGGTAGGTAAGTAGGTACCTACCTAGTTAGGTATGTACATAGGTACCTACCTAGGTAGGTATGTAGGTAGGTACCTACCTAGGTAGGTAGGTAGATAGGTACCTACCTAGGTATGTAGGTAGATTGGTACCTACCTAGGTAGGTGGGTAGATAGGTACCTACCTAGGTAGGTAGGTAGGTAGGTAGGTACCTACCTAGGTAGGTATGTAGGTAGGTACCTACCTAGGTAGGTAGGTAGGAAGGTACCTACCTAGGTAGGTAGGTAGATAGGTACCTACCTAGGTAGGTGGGTAGATAGGTACCTACCTAGGTAGGTAAGTAGGTAGGTACCTACCTAGGTAGGTATGTAGGTAGGTACCTACCTAGGTAGGTAGGTAGATTTGTACCTACCTAGGTAGGTGGGTAGATAGGTACCTACCTAGGTAGGTAAGTAGGTACCTACCTAGGTAGGTATGTAGGTAGGTACCTACCTAGGTATGTATGTAGGTAGGTACCTACCTAGGTAGGTAGGTAGGTACCTACCTAGGTAGGTAGGTAGATAGGTACCTACCTAGGTAGGTGGGTAGATAGGTACCTACCTAGGTAGGTAAGTAGGTACCTACCTATGCAGGTAAGTAGGTACCTACCTAGGTAGGTAGGTAGGTAGGTAGGTAGGTAGGTAAGTAGTTACCTCCCTAGGTAGGTATGTAGGTAGGTAGCTACCTAGGTAGGTAGGTAGCTACCTAGGTAGGTGGGTAGATAGGTACCTACCTAGGTAGGTGGGTAGATAGGTACCTACCTAGGTAGGTAAGTAGGTATCTACCTAGGTATGTATGTAGGTAGGTACCTACCTAGGTAGGTATGTATGTAGGTACCTACCTAGGTAGGTATGTAGATAGGTACCTACCTAGGTAGGTGGGTAGATAGGTACCTACCTAGGTAGGTAAGTAGGTACCTACCTAGGTAGGTATGTAGGTAGGTACCTACCTGGGTAGGTATCTAGGTAGGTACCTACCTAGCTAGGAATGTAGGTAGGTAAGTAGGTAGGTATGGTAGGTAGGTAAGTAGGTACCTACCTAGGTAGGTAGGTAGGTAGGTAAGTAGGTACCTCCCTAGATAGGTATGTAGGTAGGAACCTACCTAGGTCGGTAGGTACCTGCCTAGGTAGGTAGGTACCGACCTAGGTAGGTGGGTAGATAGGTACCTACCTAGGTAGGTGGGTAGATAGATACCTACCAGGTACCTACCTAGGTAGGTATGTAGGTAGGTACGTACCTAGGTAGGTAGGTAGGTAGGTAAGTAGGTACCTCCCTAGGTAGGTATGTAGGTAGGTACCTACCTAGGTAGGTATGTAGGTACCTCCCTAGGTAGGTATGTAGGTACCAACCTACATAGGTAGGTATGTAGGTAGGTACCTACCTAGGTAGGTAGGTACCTACCTAGGTAGGTTGGTAGATAGGTACCTACCTAGGTAGGTGGGTAGATTGGTACCTACCTAGGTAGGTGGGTAGATAGGTACCTACCTAGGTAGGTGGGTAGATAGGTACCTACCTAGGTAGGTAAGTAGGTAACTACCTAGGTAGGTATGTAGTTAGGTACCTACCTAGGTAGGTATGTAGGTACCTCCCTAGGTAGGTATGTAGGTACCAACCTACATAGGTAGGTATGTAGGTAGGTACCTACCTAGGTAGGTAGGTACCTACCTAGGTAGGTTGGTAGATAGGTACCTACCTAGGTAGGTGGGTAGATTGGTACCTACCTAGGTAGGTGGGTAGATAGGTACCTACCTAGGTAGGTTGGTAGATAGGTACCTACCTAGGTAGGTGGGTAGATTGGTACCTACCTAGGTAGGTGGGTAGAGTAAGTAGGTACGTACTTACGTATGTAAGGTAGGTAGGTAGGTAGGTAAGTAGGTACCTCACTAGGTAGCTATGTAGGTAGGTACCTACCTAGGTAGGTAGGTAGGTAGGTACCTACCTAGGTAGGTAGGTAGGTACGTACCTAGGTAGGTGGGTAGATAGGTACCTACCTAGGTAGGTAAGTAGGTACCTACCTATGTAGGTGGGTAGATAGGTACCTACCTAGGTAGGTGGGTAGATAGGTACCTACCTAGGTAGGTGGGTAGATAGGTACCTACCTAGGTAGGTAAGTAGGTACCTACCTAGGTAGGTATGTAGGTAGGTACCTACCTAGGTAGGTTGGTAGATAGGTACCTACCTAGGTAGGTAAGTAGGTACCTACCTAGGTAGGTATGTAGGTAGGTACCTACCTAGGTAGGTTGGTAGATAGGTACCTACCTAGGTAGGTGGGTAGATTGGTACCTACCTAGGTAGGTGGGTAGAGTAAGTAGGTACGTACTTACGTATGTACTTACGTATTTAGGTAAGTAGGTACCTACCTAGGTAGGTAGGTAGGTAGGTAGGTAAGTAGGTACCTCACTAGGTAGTTATGTAGGTAGGTACCTACCTAGGTAGGTAGGTAGGTAGGTAGGTACCTACCTAGGTAGGTAGGTAGGTACCTACCTAGGAAGGTGGGTAGATAGGTACCTACCTAGGTAGGTAAGTAGGTACCTACCTAGGTAGGTGGGTAGATAGGTACCTACCTAGGTAGGTAAGTAGGTACCTACCTAGGTAGGTATGTAAGTAGGTACCTACCTAGGTAGGTATGTAGGTTGGTACCTACCTAGGTAGGTATGTAGGTACCTCCCTAGGTAGGTATGTAGGTACCTACCTACATAGGTAGGTATGTAGGTAGGTACGTACCTAGGTAGGTAGGTAGGTAGGTAAGTAGGTACCTCCCTAGGTAGGTATGTAGTTAGTTACCTACCTAGGTAGGTAGGTAGATAGGTACCTACCTAGGTAGGTGGGTAGATTGGTACCTACCTAGGTAGGTAAGTAGGTACCTACCTAGGTAGGTATGTAGGTAGGTACCTACCTAGGTAGGTATGTAGGTACCTCCCTAGGTAGGTATGTAGGTAGGTACCTACCTAGGTAGGTAGGTAGATAGGTACCTACCTAGGTAGGTTGGTAGATAGGTACCTACCTAGGTAGGTGGGTAGATAGGTACCTACCTAGGTAGGTAAGTAGGTACCTACCTAGGTAGGTAAGTAGGTACCTACCTAGGTAGGTATGTAGGTAGGTATCTACCTAGGTAGGTAGGTAGGTAGGTAGGTAGATAGGTATACAGTACTGTGCAAAAGTCTCAGGTAGATGTGAAAAAATGCTGTCAACAAGGAATACCTTTAAAAATGGAAGTGTTAATCATTTATGTTCATCAATTGCACAAAATGCAGTGACTGAACAAAAGCGAAACCTAAATCAAATCAATATTTGGTGTGATCACCCTTTGCTTTTAAAAGAGCATCAATTCTTCTAGGTCTATTGCATAGAGTTTTTGAAGGAACTTGGCTGGTAGCTTGTGCCAAACATCTTGAATAACTACCACAGATTTTCTGTGGATGTATGCTTCCTGACATATACAACCAATGTGGTGTAATTGGTAGATCATACACCAGACTATAATCCTGCAAAACCTAGGTAGGTAGGCTACCTATCTACCTACCTACCTAGGTAGGTACCTACCTACATACCTACCTAGGTAGGTACCTACTTACCTACCTAGGTAGGTACCTATCTACCCACCTACCTAGGTAGGTACCTATCTACCCACCTACCTAGGTAGGTACCTATCTACCCACCTACCTAGGTAGGTACCAATCTACCTACCTACCTAGCATTAGCACTACAGTTCAAATGTAGCACACAAGGTCAACGTCACAGCTAACGAACACACCTTCTGTTCGCTGATTGGACCGTACTTTCTGCGACTTGCAAAATGCTCCTCAAGAGACTCCGGTCCAGACCCTCTGCACGAAATGAAATGAAGTACGTGGGGCGGGTTTACCCAGGCTAGTGAATTTGTAGACATACAGTATAGTTCACCACTCAGGAATGTACATCCGGTGGCCTGCTGCAAATTAGGCTATTGTCCACGACACAATGTTTCACAGGAGTTTACAGATATACACTGTGTCGCCACAGCAGTCAGTACTAGCATTGTTTGCTGACTCTGGCCATTCCCTAACACACACTAGGTCTTGAATTGCTAATGGCATTTTAAATAATAACCAAGATAGATAACTGACTGTCATAAGTGCTCTACTTTTTAGTGTGTGCAAACCATTCTGTAAAACAGTTCAGCAAACACTGTAAATACTTTATGCCTTATAGCAATTATTCATGTTATTGAATTGATTTCCTTTGCAAAGCAGCCATGACAGTTCAAAGATATTATTGTAGAATTCCCTAAAAGATTGAAAAAAATACAGAGGAACAGAGTGAGAAAGAGAGGGAGAGAGAGAGAGAGAGAGACAAAGAAAGAGAGCCAGACAGAGAGAGAGTGTGTGAAAGAGAGAGAGAGAGAGAGGCTGCTAGCAAAAAGAAAGAGGGAATATGCCTCTGCTGTTGAGGGTTTTAGGTGAAGTTCAATATGACTCAAGACCAGCTGAGAAATACGCCGCTGAGCTTTCTGACATCTGGAGCGAGATACATGAAGGGCACACGAGAAACATCCGAGTGCTGTGCTGGCCTCTGTTCACCTCGCCCTCTCCACCAGCAAAGCCCAGAAGAGAGCTTTAGGAAGAGCTCCATTTTTCATTCTCAAAGAATCTACCTACCCCCTCAACTTCCGAATCCCACACCGCCCTAGTTAGCATGGCCAGTGAAGAGTCCTCGAAGCTGACAGAGCTGTTGGGAAGTGACAGAATCAATAACCCCCTCCACCCAACCACACACACACACACACACACACACACACACACACTACCTTTTTACTCATTGTGCCAGGGCATGTCAGAAGAGTGGAGAATCTCTCCCCCATCGACTAGCTGAACTACGTAGCCACTCAAAAGTCTGAGCTCAGGAGGGTAAGGCTTAAAACAAAAACAAAACTAGCTAAGTGCTTGCATGATGACTGTGCTGAAGATCTAGCCTGAGTTTGTTTGTCTGCTCAATCAGCTCTTGATTTTACTGTATTGGTTGAATCACAGCAGGTGTGGAGGTGGTTGCTAAGCTTTAGTCAACTCTTCAGGGGGGAGGTGCAGCAAAACAAAAAGCAAATTGGAACAATTTTGCAGAAATACTGCCCTATCTGAAGACTGATTGCACATACTGTAGAAGAAAAGTGTCGTTGAGTAGATTCTTGATGATTATTAGTCTTTGTGAAGGCTTGATTTGGGAAAATAAAACAGAAGGGTCTCGATCTGTTACAAAAGAATGTAAATCGCCTCTTTCTGTTGAAAATACTTTGCTGTCTGGTGTTCTTCAGCGTGCATAGGCTATACAGATGCATAGGACAGACTGTCAGGATTTAGTATCACAGCCACCTTTTTAAATCCCAATGATGCAAGTGTATGTGTGGCCTGTCTTGGCCTGCCCATTATGTGCTTGTGCCTGTTATGACAGGTTAGGTCACATGGTAGGGAATGTACTGACTTACAGGCGGGGCTATGCCTAATTAGTGAAATGCACACCTGTCCTTCCATCATGACGCAAAGTTAGTGAAGGACTGCTGTGGGAGCAGAGCCTTCTTTAACTTCTTAGACTTTGTTTTCCACATGTGTGTCTACTGAAATTGTGACATTTGGACCACTGTTAGCCACCATTCATTGAAAAAGTCAAAGTCTGTGCTTAAGCTAGTCAAAGACAACAGCAGAATAAACCAACTCTTAGACTGGCCATGGCAAGGAGTTATAAGGGGCAATGGGAGCCACAGGTAAGTGATCTCTCAGTGGAGCTCTGCCAAGCGGACTCACACACACGCACACATTGCTTAACTTTTAAGTAAGGGCAATGGGAAGGTAGCAGTTTAGCTGTGGGCTTTTGTTTTTTTCTGTTTATGATGCATTGGGGCTAAGGTCCAGCTAAGCCCACGTCCTAAACAAGGTCTGTTCATTTGGAGGTGGGGCTTCTCAGCCACCTCGTAGCATAACTGTGAGTGCCATTTCTTCAAACAAAACAAGGCATGTGGCAAGAGCAATGCATTCTTCCTTCATGTGTCAACCCCACTAGGTACTACAGGAGCATACATACAATCACCAGTGTTCTGTCGAATTGGGTTACTTGTTGAGTTGAGCTACCGCATAATCACAGTTGGGGAAAGTTAGGGAAAGTTAGTAGTGAGGTTAGTTATATCGTTAGCTTTCTGCTGAATTCGGCTAGAGGTAGCTCATCTTGATGAAGCAGCTCAACTTGACAGAACACTGACTCACACTCTCTCTCTCTCTCTCTCTCTCACTGATAGCCCACTGATTGTATGCTCATAGTGTGAGTGTGAGATGCAAATATGTTCCTTTCTAGCATTGCCGATCAGGCGGGCACAAGAGTTGGGTGTCTGGCAAAGCCTAGCACTGGATGGGAGGAACAGAGGAATGTGTGGATCGTTTCTTCAGAGTGTGGATTTGTATGTGCTGCCATCGCACATGTGTGTATTTGAACTTGCATGAGTCAAACCCTTGTGATTCTCTGTCTCTTCTTTCCTCTCACTCTCTTTCTCTCTCTCTCTCACATCCTCTCTCTGTTTTCTCTTTCCTTATATATATGTACATATTTCATTCCTTTTCATTAACATTTTCTCTTTCATTCTCTTCCTCTCTCCACGTCTGTCCCCTGGCCTGTCTTTCCCCATCACTATGCATGTGGCTGGCTGGGTGTGTAAGTCAGTGTGTGTGTGTGTGTGTGCCTGAATGCATGAATCTGTGTGTGTGTGTGTGTGTGTGTGTGTGTGTGTGTGTGTGTGTGTGTGTGTGTGTGTGTGTGTGTGCGTGCGTGTGTTAGTGTGCATGTGTGTGTGTGTGTGTGTGCGGGTGTGTGTGTGTGTGCGTGTGTGTGTGCGCGCACAAGCTTAAGACAGTGTGTGTGCTTGTATGTTGGTGTGACAAGCCTGAATTGAATTCTATTTGAATTCATCCACATGGGACCTTGGGGGCCAACGTTTGCTCAGGTGTTCCATGAATGTGATTTGTTTGCAGTGAGGGGAAAATCCGAATGGGAAACAGAAAAAGAGAGAGAGAGAGAGAGCGAGAGAGAGAGCGAGAGAGAGAGCGAGAGAGAGAGCGAGAGAGAGAGACAGAGAAAGAGAGAGAGACAGAGAAAGAGAGAGAGACAGAGAGAGTAAAATGGCCCTTGCCACATGCTGTGACAATGGAGATCAAGGGGAAGAGGAGCAAGGCTTCAGACTGAGGGGGGGAAGGTAGGAGGTGAGGGGCGCGAGCAGGAGGTGGAGAAGAGGAGAGGAGAGGGGGAGGAGGAGGAGAGAAGGAGACAGAGAGGAGTAGGGATAGAATGGAATGGGATGGGATGGAACACATCTGGAGCGGCGGAACATAATAAAAGCAATCACGTCCCCATCACTAAATGCGGGACATTAATTCCGCCGCGCGTCTATTGCTAATTTGGCATAATACAACCAAAAAATATGGCTTGTACAATATGAAGGATGTCCCACATTACATGCTCAGATGTTTTTCTTTAATTTAGCAAAGGGTTTAGCTTCCTTTGTTGGATTAGTGAGCCTCTAAGAAGAGCATTTTTAAAAGAATTGCTCTGACTGCACAAGCATTACTTAAATCAATATACCAAATAAATTCCAACTTTAAGAGTCATTGGTGTAGGGACAAAATGTGCACACAAAGGCTGGTGCCAGACAGATGATGTTGTCCATATGTGTGTGTGTATGTGTGTGTGTTGAATAGGAGTGTGATGGGGAGCTGAATGAGGCAGGGTGAGCTGAGATGAGCTTCTCAGAGGTCAGCACCTGTACAGCGAGCCTCTCCTGAGCAGCTCAGCAACACCCAGCTCACTCCCTCCCACCGCCTGACCTCCACCTCCCACCAGCACAGCAGCTGACCATGTTCAAAATGAGAAAAAGAGAGACGAGAGTGCCTGTGAGCTAGTGCTGTGTGTGTGTGTGTGTGAGTGAATGTTTCTGTGTGTCTGTGTATGTGTGTGTGCTTCTATGTGAGTAAGATGTGATTGTTTCTATCTTGTTCTTTATGCTTGTATATGTGTGCATGTGTATCTTGTGTGTGTGTGTGTGTGTGAGGAGGAGAGAGAGAGAGAGGGAGAGAGAGAGAGCAAAAGAATGAGTGAAAGTGTAAAGGGAGAGCTCTTCACCGAACGAAAGCTTGAGATGTGAAGTGGCCTTCATATTCACAGATGGACACGGAGGCTCTTTTCTTCGGCAAAGCAATATTGCCAGATGATTTGTCCGCATGGCTTCAAACCACTTACTTCCATTTCCCCCTCCTCCATCCATCCATCCATCCATCCATCCATCCATCCATCCATCCATCCATCCATCCATCCATCCATCCATCCATCCTTCCACCATCCATCCATCCCTTCAGTGACCTCTCTGTGTGTGACATCATCTTTACACACGTGTCAGGCCTGCACTTTGAGATGTACAAGTTGGAACACTGGGGCGCGTCATGTTCCCACCCACGCTGCAGGAGATATCAGCAGTCATTGGGCCCACCACACAGTGTGTGTCTGTGTGTGTGTGTGTGTGCGTGTGTGCGTGTGTGCGTGCGCGTCTGTGTGTGTGTGTGTGTGTGTGTGTGTGTGTGTGTGTGTGTGTGTGTGTGTGTGTCTGTCAGTGTGCGTGTTGGAGGGGGGTGTTAATAGAAAGGGGTGCTTGGTCCCTCCAGGCGGTTGGGCTTGCTCAGCTGACCTTTACTAGCACACAGCTCGGGGCTGCCTGAGCCTGGGCGACTGCTATAGATTGGCCAGTGCTAGGCCAACCCTAATTGAATTAGCCCGCTCAGGAGATTAATGGCTGACTGGCCGTCATGAATGGCAGCGAGGGAAATGTGTTGTGTGCCATGATTGTGTTGTGTGCATGTACTGCACTGTATGCATGTATGTATTTTTGGTTGCAGTGCTTGATTTATGCTCATGTGTACATCACATTTAAGCATGTGCAACCTAGAAACACACACACACACACACACACACACACACACACACACACACACACACACACACACACACACACACTCAAACACACAGCACCAGAAACAAACACATAGACGTGCACAATTGTATGCATATGAAGACACATTCACTCAGGCATGCATACTGTCGCAACATACTGTACAGTAGTTGCTGGTGTTGAATGGACATGAATGTTCTGCCTATCTCTCTCTCTCCCTCTCTCTCAAACACATTCAACACACACACACACACACACACACACACACACACACACACACACACACACACACACACAATCACTTACACAGCCACTTTGATTAATTTGCTGTCTGGTTTTCATGCCTACATTCATGGACTGTGCCATACCCTGGCCCTGTAAACATGAGAATCCCATGGCCAGGTGTGTGTGTGTGTGTGTGTGTGTGTGTGTGTGTGTGTCTGTGTGTGTCTGTGTGTGTCTGTGTGTGTCTGTGTGTGTGTGTGTATTAGAGTCTGCCTCTCCATTATCAACCCCTGGGTTTGGGCTGATTGAACACAACTCTGATTTACTCACCGGGTCTGCCGCGCTGGTCGCCTCTACCTCCAGCCTCTGCCTCTAATGAGGCTTATTCAGCAGTAACGATCCAGCGCCATATGTGCCCTCAGAAGACCAGCACCAGCATGCTAGCAGGCTACTCTCAGTAGGAACCATGCTCATCTACTGGTTTGTTTGGTGGAGGATGATAAAAGGTGTGTTTGTGTGTGTGTGTCTGTGTGTGTGTGTGTGCGTGCATGCATGCATGCATGCATACATGTGTGTGTGTGAGAGTATGTACATGTGTGTATGCGTGTGTGTCTGTGTGTGTATGTGTGTGTGTGTATGCATGTGTGTACAGGTGTGTGTGTGTGTATGTGTGCATTCATGTGTGTATGTGTTTGTGTGTGTTTGTGCAGGTGTATGTGTGTGTGTGTTCTGTGTATATGTGTGTGTTGAGGGGGGGATCGATGGCTTTCTCCAGCTTCTCTCTAATCGCAGGGACACATGGGAGGCAGCACTAGGAGGGCAATTAGAGCTTTTCTACCCCGAGGCGGGGAGTGAAGATGGTGTTGTTGTCACTTCTTCTCCGAGAGGGACAAACTGGGTGCTTGATTCTCAGTGTCGCTAGCACCCATAATTGCTCAGACATGTTTCTGAATGCTACTCAGGCAACCAATTGTGTCCGAATAGCTAGTTTTAGCGGTTGGCTAAGGAGGTGTGTCTAACGAACAGTGTGGTAATAGGTGGGTTTTTCCCCTCCGAGATAATGAATGTATAGAGTTAAGCATGGTGAATTTTTGCAGACTTTACTGAAATCCTTGAGGTGGTGGGGATAATAGTGAAGGGCCAGCTGCTGTTATATTTAGCTTCCACAGTTTCATTCTCCTTTTTCCTGTTCTCACCCTCTCTCTTTTCTCTCTCTCTCTCGCGCTCTCTCTCTTTCCCAGTTCCTCTCTCTCGCTCTCTCTCTCTTTCCCAGTTCCCCCACTCCCACACAGACACACACCATACACACACACACGCACGCACGCACGCACACACACACACACACTCACACTGGGATACTGACCTTGGCTAGGGCTTGTGAAATCAGCTTGCTTCAGCAGACTCGCCTCCCTCCTCCCTTGACTTCTCTCGCCCAGTCTGTTCTACATTTTCTCTGCCTTCTTTCCGGTCCCATCTCACAGTCTGTCTCACTTCTGCCTTAGTATTCCTCTCCTCTTCCACTTCTCCTCTCCTCTCCTCTCCTCTCCTCTCCTCTCCTCTCCTCTCCTCTCCTCTCCTCTCCTCTCCTCTCTTCTCCTCCCCTCTCCTCTCCTCTCCTCTCCTCTCCTTCTTTCTCCTCTCCTCTTCTCTCCTCTCCTCCTCTCCTCTCCCCACTGCCCTTCACGTCCACCAGGCCCAGAGTACATGTGAATGGACACCACTGCAGTGGCACAAGGTCATCTTACACTTCTATGCTACACAACTGCCCATGCTTAAAGTCTATGCAGCCACTCGCTCACCTCCACTTCATACCCACAGGAGCCATTTCGCACCTAAACACACAGCTTACTGGTGAGAGATGAATATGAATTGAAAGCATTACAATTGTTCTTAGGGTTACAAACAAAGAGATTTAAGGGAAAAAACGATGGAGAAAAACTTGCCTGGAGTTATATATATATATATATATTTTTTTTCCTTTTTCTCACTAACTAGCCCCCCAATACCCTGATCAGCTTCATGTTTTCACACACCAGACACCACTCATTAAACAACTCCTACCTCGTGGGTTAATGCAAACCCACTGGCTGCACTACGCCTACTTAGCCAACAAGCAGCTGACTGTTTCTAAAGTAATTTGTAAAAAGTGAGCTATAAAAAAAGAAAGCAAGGCAAAAAAAAGAAGAATAAAAAAAAAACAAAGGAAGAAAGAGAGAAAGAAAGAGCTCCCTCCCCATTCCTTGCACATGGCTTGGTGCACAGTAATTACGTGCCGGCTGGGCTGTGACTTGCTGAGTTGAGATAAAGGAGCTGGCAGAGCAGGGAGGATGTAATTAGCTGTGTTTACTGCCGCAAGCGGAGAGCCCACAGCGTGTAAATACCGCTGCACAAATCGGAGACTAAACAGACTTTGCACGCCGTGGTTCCTCAACGGGGGCTCCGTGCGTACGGGACCCTATGAGGCAGCGTGAATCATTGCCCCCATGTCATGGTTTTGCGACTGTAAACATCTACGTCATGTTACACATGTTTATTCGCTAGTCATACGTTATGGAGTAAGCGTCCATCAAGCATGTGCAGTAGTGCAGGCTATGAAACTGCCTGCTTTCGAGCTGTGGCTTTGCAAATTAATGTGATTAAGAAAAAATTAGGCCTGGCTGGCTTTTGCACTCAAATGCGGCTCCCCTGAGGTGTTTGGGTTCTTACAGGCCCTCTCGCACCTACTCGGAGAGGGGAGAGCAGAGGTGGGAGGTGGGCGATGGCCATTGGGCTGTCAATAAGCACTTTTTATGAAAATGATTGGTATTCGTATAAACGCTTGGTCACAAATCACGGACCAAGTCGTCCCCGCCATTTAAACAGATGCCAATTTGCCTCTGACAGACTGGCAATTTATTGAGTCGGCAGAGCCGAGCGTCAGGGAAAAAAGGGCTTAGCCAAAGCATGGGCCGGGGATCGATGTGGTGAGCAGAAGGCTGAACACACAAGCCCTGGTTTAAGCTTGGGCTGTTTACAAGGCCCCTGTTGTGGCTGCCTTGCACAGCCCCCCCCCCCCCCCCCCCCCTCGCTTTTTCGGTGGCTGATTTCACATCCATCCATCTCTCTACATCTTTGCGCATTCTTTCTCTCTCTCTCTCTCTCTCTCTCTCCCTCTCTCCATCTCCGTGGTTCTCAGCTGTTTGCATTAACATCTGGGCTCCTAGGTGAAGTATTTAGTCGTTTTGTTGCACTGCCGCCTGTTTAAATATTTCATAGAGAGTAATTTAGTGGGAGTGATGAGGTTGAATAGACTCATTTTGGAAAGCCTGAGGAAAAATCTGCTTGGCCATGTTGTGATCCCCCACCTAATGAAGATGAAACCAGAAAATGAGGTATACACCAGGCATTACCATATAAATAACCAATCAGGTGAGCAAGAATACATGATCAATATATGTGCGACTCAATGCGTGTATGTGTGTGTGTGTGTGTGTGTGTGTGTGTGTGTGTGTGTGTGTGTGTGTTATGCAGCCAATTTGCATGGGGTATTCACATTGATGCTCAACACTTTTCTGGCAATAAAAATACTGGTGGTTTGAAACAAATGTATGGCTTTGTAAGCCTGTCCTCGTGTAAGTGCACTATGTGTGGTATAGGGTTGCTGGTAGGCTTACTCACTCATTTTGAAAAGGCTGTTTTAACAGAGTGATTGGATAACCTTTTCAGCTGGTGCCTCTGGGCGAGATTGTAGTGCATCTTTATTGAGGTAGATGGGCTCTCTTGGCGCGGCATCATAAAACGTCTAATCCTTTACACTGACAGAGTACTCGGCTGAAAGCTTGTCAAATAGTTCTCCGATCTATAAAATGCGCTCGAAGGGCTTGTATTTATTTATTTGTTTGTTTTGTTTATTTATTTATTAAGCTGGAAGAGAAGAAGCTAGAATGGTAACTGTGTGTGTTGGTCTCTTTGTGTTGTTGTGTTACCTGTGTTATGATGAAGCACAGGTGAAAGTTGCTCTCGGCATTAAAACATGAATGTGTGAACACCATATCTGTAACAATCCTCAATGTGATTTTACATTTTCTTTCAGCATAACAAAAGAAAATGTATTGAACCACATATATGTGAATCAATTCTTATATGTTACATCTGTGTTCATTCTTTATCAAGTTTCCTCAAAAAATAGCACCACTACAGCCTTTCTGGATCAGAAAGTTTTTAAAAAATATCATAAATATCACTATGGGCATTCATTGAGAAGCGTGTTGAGAATGACTAGATGTTGTCACCTGTGATCTCGTGCCTGTGTGAGCGCAGGTGTGCTGGATTAGATATCGGCCACACGCTGTTCAAAGCAGGGCTCAGCAAGCTCCCAGTGAGGGATTACACTGGCCATGAATATGAAATGCCTGGGCACTGAGAATGCTCTGAGCTCCAGGCCTTTATTTGCTTTTATTTACTTGATTATTTATTTATTTACAAACACTGGCACTGCTGCTAGGTATCAGAGGTTTTGTGTATTCTACTCACTACCATAAAGGAGAATGAAAATACGGTGGAGATCTACACATATGACTGCCCTGTCCATCAGACTCTTGTATGGTAAGGTATGATATTGTCTTTATGGGTGGGATGGGGGGTTCTCCTAAGCAGGAAGAGTTCACCCTGCGCCAGTGGGACAAAATTGGACTATTTCATCAATATCATGGTTTGCATTGTCCCTTCATCATCTTCAGCTGTGATTAAGAACATTCATTAATTTAATCTACCTTATTATTTGGAATGTGTAGAATTTGTAATTTCAGTTTTTTAATTAGATTTGTAGACCCTCCAGCTGTATATTGGAACCTCAGCTGCAGGATCACAGTGGGGCTTCTCCCACAGCGATGGCTTTGTTAAAAAAAGCCAACACTGCAAAATTCAACGACCGCGTGAACCCCTGTGTAAGAATTCTCAATAAAGGAGGGCTATCCCTGATACTGAACAGGATTTAGCACCTTACCCATGAGTCTGGTGGAATCTGACACAGTAATCCTTGGCGGATGGCGCAGAAACCTAACCATGTCCAAAAATAAATAAGAGCCTGCAAGCCGATGCCTCCTAACCACCCCTCCCCATCAGACGGTTACCCACCCTATCTACTTTGCCAAGCAGAAGACAATGGGATGCAGCTCAATTTACTCCTAATTAGTGATTTAATGTGTGTTATTAAATACATGACCATGTCCCAATTAGGAGGCGCTAAGCCCATGCATCATTTTAATTGATATCCACCTCGTGCCACATGGGCTCGCTATACCCTGCCAGTATTCCCAAAATGATCCTTCACCAGCCGAGCGCCTAGGCCGGAACACAGCCATTTCATGGTGTGAGTGTGTGTGTGTGTGTGTGTGTGTGTGTGTGTGTGTGTGTGTGTGTGTGTGTGTGTGTGTGTGTGTGTGTGTGTGTGTGTGCGTGCGCGTGCGCGTGTGTCTGTGTGCTTTTTTGATTGTCTTTGAGCTAGTTCGCTGAGGGACATTCAAGAACAGCAGTGTTGTTTTTCATTAGAAAACAAGACGGCTCTCCCATGTTGCTCATGTTCTGGTTATTGACTGTAAATATGTGTGAGAGAACCCTGGGATTTATTGTGATGCTCGAAAGCCAGCGAGATGCCATAAATTGCCCACTAATGAGCATAATGAAGTAAAACAGAGTTTACAGCGTTCTTCATTTTACAAGACCAACTACCAATAAAACACTGGATTTCATGTGAATGGCAATGTGTGAACTTTAACAGTTAAGAGCTGCAAAACCAAAGGGCAATTTTACAAATCCATTGTGTCCAAAGCAGTGTTTCCATGTTTCCAGCGTGGTCACTGGGGCTCTTAAAGATACTTTGTGCTAACGGAAAAGACAAAGAGGAGAAGAAAGGTCTAGGGCTCTCGACTCCATAATCGCCGATAACATAATTGAGATGGTTGCGGAGCATAAGCGAGTGTAAAATGCCCCCGAAGAAAGCCATTGGCACCCTCAGACCTCTCAGCTCCGGGTTTGATTGCTTTTGCCTGGCTGTCCGATGGAAACGAACGTCGATCAATATCCACCGCTTATCTCCAGCCTTCATCTGCTCTCTATCAAAGGCCAAAAGCACCATCACTCACTCATTCTCACACACACACACACCCACACACACACTCCTTTATTTCAAGAGCGATTGCTCAGGAGATTGCAACCTGTTCAGATGCACACATTCTGTGCACCCTTACCTCTCACTCTCCCTCTCACCAACTCACTAACTCTTTCTTTTTTTTCTCTCTGTCTCTCTCTCTCTCTCTCTCTCTCTCTCTCTCTCTATTTCTCTCTCTCTCTCCTCACACTCTTTGTCCATTCAGCTGGGTTCAGCAATGAACAGCCCTAAATAAATAAATAACGATCATTGTCTGAATGTTAGAACAAGATGCCCTCCACCACCGGGTACAGGAGAAGCCCACAGTTTTAACGCAATCTATTAGATTCTACTCTTGCCCTTCAAACTTGAAATTGGCCAACACGAAAACAGTGTTTTTGCTTAAGGATGCTATCATGAAAAACTCAGTTCCTTCAGCCCCTACTGGAAATCACCATGTCTTGTCCCCAGGCAGAATAATTAGCAGGCAGTGATGGCTATCTCTCCTCTCACACTTTGTGCATTCTGCTGGGTCCAGCCATTCTCTTGTCCATTCACTGTGCCCTAAGCCTTTGTCTTCCTTCTAATGTGAACCTTGAACTTTGAACCCTGCAGTTCAGCCTAGATGTGAGCATGCAAATACACCCCAGCTTAGCGGTGGAATTATGTACATGGCACATCAACACAGAGGAGCCAGAAAAACCTTTTGTAGTGCATAGTAAACAAAAGGGGTGGGGGAGAGATGAATCCCCTGCATTCTCATTTGATGATTTCCTTCAGTAGACGCAACAATTCTCACATCCTCACTTCCGGTGGTGCTGCTCTGAATGCGACCCAGGCTGCTTTCCACTTAATTGTGTATAAACTGGGTAAGTCTAGCCTGGTAAACCAGCCCCTCATACTAAATTGCATTTTGTACAGAGGGACCAGCTGTGCTTCAATTGACATTGATTGGTTGATTCTGGCAGAATTTTGGACCAGTCAGCAAACAGAGGGAGTGTTTGTGAGCGATACTTCAACGTTGTGTGCTATATTTCAGTTGTAGTCTTATAGCAGGCTTATAGCCAGGCTAATTGATATGTCACGACCAGACGTTACTGATTGGGTAAAGACAGAGCCACTTGTTTTAAACAGCAGAGTCTAAACATATTTCTCAGTGCAGCACAGCCAGACCCTCTGTACGAAATGAAGTGTAGTACGACGGGCTGGTTTACCAGGCTAGTGTAAGTCTGTGATGCAGTGACTGTAGCCCAAGACACATTTTCCCTTGGGGACAGTAAAGTATACTTTACTTTTACTTAACAATAAACAAAGGAACAACAGAAATGATCCGTGTCATCTCACCTCTTGTTTTGTTCTGCGTGAACTCTCTCTGCGATAAGAAGTCAGAAAGACATTGTGAGGAGCAGCTGTTGAACACTAATGCATTCCTGTGGTAAACACCTCCCCTGCATTGCCTCATTAGTCTTTTTCACTGTTTTAACCCCAAGAGCAGAGGTGGCTGCCGCAGCACACAAGTTTTGGGTGATGGCCAACTTGTTCCCTCCTTCATTAACCCTTCTGTATTTAAACATGCGCTACTTCTGCGGCAGCCAAAAGTAAACATCCCATGACCTGTCACTCCCCCCAACCTTCCAACTCACTCGTAGCATACATGTATGACCCTGGTTAGTATGCCTATGTGTGTGTGGGTGGGGGTGTGGGAGGGTGTGTGTGGGTGGGTATGTGTGTGTGTCTGTGTGGGTGTGGGTGGGTATGTGTGTGTGGGTGGGTGTAGGTGGGTATGTGTATGTGTGTGTGTGTGTGTGTGTGTGTGTGTGCTCAACTTTGACTTCCAAGCAGAAGAGAGAAGCAGAGGAGTGATGTGTGACTTTCATGAGTTAGCACTATCTGTGCTGTCCACCTCTGTGCTAATTGAGCCATCAGTGTTGAACTTTATGGGCTTGCCAGGTCATGCCTTTTTCTAGGATGCCTGGCAGATGTGTGTGCTATGAAAATATTTCAATCTGAAGTAGAGAAGCTGAAGAATGGCGAGCATAGTGAGAGGACTACTAATGGAAACCTTTTTGGTGAGTGTCATCATCATAAACCTACTTTCTTCCCACACACATACAGTATTTATGACCATTGTCTGAATGTTAGAACAAGATGCCCTCCACTCTTGGGTACGCGAGAAGCCCACAGTTTTAACGCAATCTATTACACTCTACTCTTGCCCTTCAAACTTGACACCTAAACAATGTTGTGGATGTATTCACTTGCTTAAGGATGCCACATGCAAAACTATCAGTTTCTGCTCAGTTCCTCCAGATGCAGCCCAGATTGGAAGCAACCATCTCTTGTCCTCAGGCAAAATAATTAGCAGGCAGTGATGGCCATCTCTGCAGAACTTTTCTAACTTCTAAGCGCAGCTAAACTATTTAGTTAAAATTCCTAGGGGATGCCCAGTACCAGAGACGCTTAGTCTTATAAAAAAAAATACAATAAAAAGTATTTTTTACAAAAAACTGTAAAATGTGCTTCCAGCAGCTTTCAGGCAGTGTGGTCTGAGTGAGGAAGAAACTGCATGTTGGGATTGAGAATAGATTGAAGTCTAAAGCTCTGTCATCTCAGCCTCTCAAATCAGATAAAGATTTCTCAAGGCTGTCCATACAAATCAGAGCCCAAAGCCAAGACCCGTTTCAGAATCTACAGATGCAGTCTGCAAAAATGAAAATAAAAAACTCTTCAAAAAGGCTACAGTTGTTTTGGACAGTTTACCTAAATAATGAAATTCAGACAAAATATTGCAGCCTACCGACTTATTTGAGATACGTGAATGATCGATAATCTGGTAATGCTTTTCAAGTAGTTGTGTTAACAATGTAGAATATATTAACAAGTGGTTAATTAGATGTTCGTAAGCCATTACAAGGTATTAGTTGGTAGAAGTAATTTAACTAAAAGTACTTTATAAGACACTTACGTATGTTTATTAATGCTAAGCCCATAAAAACTGCTGAAAAAACAGCCATAGAAAGCCAATTTAACTGAATAGAACTGAATACAATAAATATCCAATATAACGTCTCAATATAACTGATTGAGATGATTTACTGATGTGTTTAAAATATTGTTCTTCTGACTTTTTTTTTTTTTCATTTTTAACAACTACTTTAACTACAAGTTAGTATAGGCCTACCAAAATGCTTTTGAGAGCCTTTTCATACAAAGCTATATGTATTTTTTTCATGTATTCATGTATGTCTTGAGTATTCATTTTGAGCAGTGAAGATATTATTCTCTAAAATCATGACCTACAACTTGAACTCTTGCGGACAATTTGGATAAATCTCTCTCTAACATTTTCAACCCAGCAAATGGGGGTTGGGGTGGTGGTGGTGAATATTTTGCTCTGAGATAGTTATGATTCATCTTGATGTTGTCTCTTCGCCCTTTACTACACGTAGGCTTAGGGTTATTCCTTTCAGATGTGTTTTTATACTCTTCCATACATTACAGCTAACGTTTGGTGAATGTGTGCATATCAGAGGAACATGTATATTCAAGACACATCTAAATTATTCCCTGGGCGATGACAAAGCCTCTATGCGTGGGGCTCCACTCCATATCTCACAGTAATTTGATGTGCAAGCCGACAAAATATTTTCCATTTACACATCCTAAGAAGACGAAGAAAAACATGGAGATGGGAAAGAGAGATAAATAATTGAAAAGGAGAATAAATATTTTTCTATAGCGAAATCCCCTGCTGAAATGTATCTGATGATATTTTCTGCTATGACATGGAAAAAGAAGGTGATGGGTGTGTGCTCAAACACACACATGCATGAACACACAAACACACACACACACGGAAACACACCTGCACACACACAGAAACACACCCAACCACATACACACATACAGAAACACACACACACACACGCACACACACACGCACACACACACACGCACACACACACACACACACACACACACACACACACACACACACACACACACACACACACACACACCTCACATACACTATATATATGCAATATCTGAAATGGCATATTAATTTGTCCCACGATAACTGTCCTGTCTTACCCCCTAGCTCTGTCCCTTACCCTGAAACTCAGTGCTGGGGGTTTGGCTGGATTTTTGAGGTATGGTTGGGGGAGGGGACCCTGTTTTATTCATCCCCCCTCTCCCCTTCCTTCTCTATGGTAGAGGGGGTCTGGGCTGGGGTGCTAATGTCACCGAATGCTGGGGGTTGGTGTGAGATTACCAGCGCCCTTCGTCTGCCTGTGGAGGCACCTGATCGCTGGTTGATGTTAATTTGTTTGGACATGGTTTATAATTTAATTTCACCGCAGAATTAACTTCCAATACCTGAAGCTATTAGCAGGGGAGATCCAGGGGAAGGGCCACCGCTGCAGCCTTGGGCTCTCTTTACTTGTGTCCCATCAGTTCCTCCAACACACACACACACCATACATACACACACACATGCACACACACACACACACACACACAGACACACACACACTACCCTAACTTGTGTCCGAGAGTCTCTTGTGGATTCTCTGAGGATGCAGTCTCAATCGTGTTTTTAAAGCACCTTTCTGGGTTTTCTCTGTGTGTGTTTATGTGTGTGTGTGTGTGTATTTGTGTGTGTGTTTGTGTGTATATGCTTGTGTATGCATGTCTGAGTGTGTGTGTGTATGTGGTTGTGTACATATGTGCATGTGTGTGTGTGTGTGTTGTGTGTGCATGTGTGTCTGTGCAACAGGAATTATTTCTTTGATACTGCTAATAGAATGCCAAATCAAAGACAGCCAGACTGTGCTCTGACTAATAAGTGGATCATTACTTTGTCTGCAAAAGAAATAGCAGCGAACAAACAATGGGCCAAGCCTGATGTGTGTGTGTGTGTGTGTGTGTGTGTGTGTGTGTGTGTGTGTGCCTGGAGGTCTGCCGCAATGGTTTTGAAGGGTGTGGGGACTGTCAAGCATATAAAAGGCAAGGAGATATTGCTTATGCATTGCACAAGGTCCATCTCTGGAGTGTTTGCATGTGTGTGCAGCACAATGAGTGGAAATTATTTTTCCTGAGTGCCGTGCTTGGGGTAGAGATGAAAAATAAATGCTATTTTGTTGACTATGGATATGTTGACAGACTGTATAATCTTTCTCATTCTTATACTATACATGTGCGTATGCACATATTTAAACACTGATTAAAAGATTAACATAATGTGTGTGTTTTCCAGTGTTTAAGTAAAGCCAGAAATTCAAACTAATATTTCCACATTTCCAAAAAATGATGTAATGCACAGTATGGTGTGGTCTTTTCATCTCGATACGCTTGAGGTCTGGTTTAAGTTAGTGCAGACGTGAAGAGAGAGAGAGAGAGAGAGAGAGAGAGAGAGAAAGAGAGAGAGAGAAAGAGAGAGAGAAAAAGAGAATGGCAATAACATGTTTCAGAAAGGCATTGTGTCAGCAGGATACAGGTGTGCATGGGATTAGTGTGCATAGGGCTGGGCTTTGAGGCCTCTCCTGGCGCTCGGTAATGGGATGGCCCACGAAATATCAGAGCTTACTGTGCAGAGCACGACCGAAGCCTTGGCAGAGTGGAGAACCTTTGACTTAGCCTTGGCTCGCGATGCACGGCAGCCCCCTGTTGAGTCAGTGCACTAGCCACAGATGCAGACAGACAGAGAACAAAAGGGAGGGAATGTGCAGCAAGGTGAAAGGCAAAGGTAGAGAAAGAGATAAAACTGGATACATGTATTGAGATGGAATCTGTATTAGACAGCTGTGGGCAACTGTGGCCTAGTGGTTAAGGAGTTGGACTTGCAATCGAAAGGTTTGCCGGTTCGAATCCTGCCCTATCCATGGTTGAGATGCCCTTGAGCAAGGCACTGAGCCACACTGCTCCAGGGACTGTTACTGAAACCCTGTAAATATCTGTAAGTCACTCTGGATAAGAGCGTCAGCTAAGTGTAATGTTCATTAGACAAAAAAAAAAAAAAACCAAAGCTTTTTTCCCTTTATGTGTTATCCCTTTAGTGTATACCTGATGAAAACATTTCAATAGAAAAATGGTAAAAAGGTGAGGAGACTAGACAGATTAATAACAACCATGTCTTCCACCCCAGGACTCATCCCAGTACACCAGTATGTCTGTAGCCCCCCCATTGTCCACGCAGCCCCAAATAGACTGGGCAGTGTCCTTCCCTCTCAGTGGACCAAGTCATCTGTGAAGGACAGTGCTTCAGAGGCCACACCCCAAAAACAGTGACTTGATTGCTGTATCTCATTTGGTGTATTGCTTTGGGTGGAAGCATGTGTTAAACGAACAAAGGCATATTTAAAAGGTTCAATATAACATGGAGTTGGATGTTAGATAGATGGTGGGCCACATGTTGTCAATAAACACATTTACATATTTTGTAGCCATGTCATGAATAAACATGCAATGTGCTTACATACCGATCAGGGAATACACACATATGCACCATATAACAGAACTGAGGCATGTTCCATGCTAACCTTCAAACTGTCATGAAAAATATTATGTGACATATGTCACAATAAGAAAAATACCATATATTCAATTACATAATACATTTTGTATTGTAAAATTGAAAACATTGAAACAAATATAATCAAAACATCATGTTATAGTCTTGTAATATTAACAGAATTACTAACAAAATACACAAGGAAAACTGATTAATAAATTTACTATAAACGTCCGATGTGACATACATATTATGTAACCTTTCAGATCTTTGTGACTAGTGGGTGCTACTCAGGAAAAAATGCCAGAATTGTATTTTATGTGGCCTGTTTATTTTGTTTCATGTCCCCCATAATTTTCCTCAAAAAAGAAATGGGTCTGGGTTCTTATGGGTTAAAGACTGCTCATTCACTAAAATAAGGGTTCTTTGCATAGCTGAGTGTGGTGGAGGAACTTCCAAAAGGCGCACGTGGCATCTCAGATGGGAGAGGCTGTCTCCATGTGAACCGTATTAATAAGCCGAGCTAGTCCATCTGGAGTGCCCCAGTGACGCTGTCCCCAGCTCTGCTTTGAAGCTGCAGAGGAGCCGCCATGCAGGTTGGGCCGGATGGAAAAACTTCTCTCTCTCTGGTGCATCTGTTCTCAGCCTGCTGTTTGAACTCAGTGTTCAAGGACGGTGAGAGAGAGAGAGAGAGAGAGAGAGAGAGAGAGAGAGAGAGAGAGAGAGAGAGAGAGAGAGAGAGAGAGAGAGAGAGAGAGAGAGAGAGAGAGAGAGGAGAGAGAGAGAGAGAGAGAGTAGAGAAAGAGAGAGAGAGAGATGAGAGAGAGAGAGAGGAGTGAGAGAGAGAGAGAGAGGAGAGAGACTGAGAGAGAGAAGAGAGGACGTGCTGTCTATTCGTTCGTTGGCTCCTTGTCTGTGGTGAAAGTTTTCTTCCTCCTAAACTCTTTCTGTCTTTGTCCTTTTGTCTCTTTCGTTCTCTTTCTCTGTTTTTATACACTCTCCTTGTTCTTTCATTTCCTTTCTGCCTTCTTCTCAATCTTCCCCCACATGCATATATGCAAACACGAAAAACACACACACACATAAAACATAAACACACAAACTCACTCTCTTTCTCTCGCTCTCTCTCCCTCCAACTCTCGTACTCTCTCTCTCTCTCTCTCTCTCTCTCTCTCCTCTACACACACACACACACACACACACACACTTACACACATGAATACACACACACCCTAACCAACTGTCACTGCATGTGTGTGTCACCCACGCCGCTGAAACTCCCTCGCACCCCCTGCATTTCTCTCTGCCACTTATGAGTCCCAACCTGTTTGTTCTGCCACTAACGTCCCGGCTGGCTCTGAGGAGGCGCGCCCCAGATCAGACTCAGACTTGTGTTGTTGTTTCCCCCACCTCCGTGTCATTGAAATGGATCCACTGTGAAAAGCCTTATGATTGGCAGTTGGAGAGTAAGGCCCCCCGAATGCCCTGGCGAATATAAAGCACGAATATCGCAGCCGACTCTCGTTCTCTTTTATACGTCGGCACAGCCCGTGAATATCAATGAGCGTGAGCCGCAGTGGGGAAGAGAGAGCACGGGCACATTCCCCCCAGAAGCTGGGTGTGCACGGGGGCACCGCCTGCCAGCCAGGCTGCCCGCCTGCGCTAGAGGGAGACCGTGGGCGACAGGCTTGCCACCGTCGACCCCACAGCCCCTCAACTCACCCTGTTGTGAGCCAGGGTGTGAATTACCCTTCCATAATTGGGGGGTACTAGGTTTTAAGGGGGTACTGCTGTACACTTTTACATTTTACATTAGTCACATTAATATGTTGGTACCTCCCAACCTTACTGTTTTTTTTTTAATCTCTGGGGGGTAATGGGTCTTGATTGTGGAGTACTGTAATTCTAACTATGTTGTGAGCTATAGGAGAACTGTGGCCATCTCCAGAGAGGGGGTAGGGGGTTTGGTCTTGACTTGCATGGCCTTGTAATTTCTCAGGAGAAGTAGGCAGAAGTGCATTGATGTTTTTTTTTCCCTCACCTCGAAATTAATGTGCAACGTGGTCATGTGTCTGGCTACACGTCGATATCACACACCGGGTTGCGGTGTAATTTCATGAACTGGCTTCAGATATGAGTGAAGAAAAAAAAAACCACATGCCCCAGCAATCTTTTCTTCATTTGGCTCATTTCACTCTATTGATTTCCTTCATTTCATGGCACACCTTCACTGACTGAGATGAAACACAGCCAGCAATGCTGACAGTCATCCATCATGTCTTACTGACAGCATCAAGACAGGGACCTGGAGAATAACTGTACCCTAATACAATCAACGCCAAAATGAAAATTAAATATTTATTACACCTGTGCATTTTCTCCCCATGAAGTGCCGTATCTGCAACTTTTTCAACAAGCAAATTCAGGAGTCGACTATCAACCTGACAAATATGAAAAGTATTGACATCTAACTATATGTGCTGCTGTTGCTGTACAGGGGGCAGAGGTTGGTTGTGGATTTTGTCCTGGGAGGCTGGGGGGGGGGAGGGGCGTGTGGGATGGAGGTGGGGTTGAAATTAGGAGTGATTGGCGTCTTGGCTTCCCCTTGGACTTGACCCCACTCCCACGCTGGTCAGCGCGTGTCCAAGCAGAGGGAAGGGGAGGGCGGGTCGGTGTTTGTGGGGTAGCTGAGTGCTCCCTGTCTGCTGAATATGTGCTTTACAGGGGCAGGCTCTGGCAGTGACTGACAGCGCTTAGACCAGCAGAAGCCTCTGAAGAATGAGAACGCAATAAATATTTCTTGTGTGCATAGAAACAAGGGACTCGGACAAACGGCTATGGAGAAAGGGGCTTGGAGGCGAGGACCTTTGCATATTCGCCTGTTTGATCCCATCAAATGATGAAATGCATAAATGCATATGATGGAAATGTGAATTTGCAGCCAAATAGGCATGGCTTATCACAAAGATGTAAAGCACCATACAGACAACAGGCATGGTTGCTTTAATGGCTCTGCTTTTGTGTGGAGAAACAATTGACTGGTTAGTTTTCAGCTGCATAGTACTTGAGACAATATTCTACAACTGGATAAACCTCAAGGGTCTGAATTTTTTTTTCTGAACTTTCCACGAGGGTCCTCATCTGGTGTAGCCTATGCAATCATTATGCAGTAAGATTTAATTTTAGTTTAGGTGTCTCCACACTCTGCCTGCCAGGTACATAATATGTGTAAGAAAGTGTATGTATTTTACCTTGCTTTTGTTAGTAAAAAAAAAAACATTGAGAACGGTCAGTCCTCAATATTCCTTACCTCAGATGAGAATCATCTTCTGAAATCCTCTATCAGTGTTCCTGAATAAAAACCCTTTAAATGCACTTTAGACCTGCAAATACAAAGATGGTGGGGTTACTGGTGTAAACTACTCTCCATGTCTTCTTACCTGTTTTCCCTCCTAACCTAGTCTATCGCCTGTTCTTACCCATTGTCTTCCTCCAATCTCCTTTTAAAATAAAATATTGCAAATAAATTAATAAATAAATAAGCACACATGATATGGCAATAATATTAAGTGAACCAGTGTCCATGGAAGAAGGGTGATGTACTACAATTTTGGCGGAGTTTTTCAACATAAAGCTCACCCCATTAACCCCTCAAATCCTTACCTCAAATAATTTACCAGTGTTCTGTCTTTAGCTGTAGACCCCCATATTGCACGCTCGCACGTTTGGCATTAGACGTGTTCGTTTTGGTTGCCTGAAGACTTTTTGTGTGGCTATAGGCTTCACCGAGGCAGGAGTATCTGCATTTAGCGTGTTGAATGTATGTTGAGCAATAAACACCACGAGTGCGAGTGTGCGATGAAACGATTAATTTACAGAGCGAGACTAAGCTAACGTAGTTCACCATGCCTTTCAGCTCCATCCTTTATGGCGAGCAACCGTGACGAATCTGGATGAATGCTGATCACGCAGCACGCACTCCATACATTGTCATTAGAGGGCTGCTGAAGTGGACCCGGACTGCCTTGAGAAAACTGAATTTGCACCAAAGTTGGATATGTTACCAAATTACCTCCTGGGGCATTTGGTTCGGTTAGTCTTCCGCATCGTTTTAAATGAAGAAAATGGAGTTGAAACTTATGTGACTTTCGGAGTCACTGCACGTACTGCTCAGTAGTAGCGTGGAGGTGTGTTGCAGCGCAGCTGTAGGGGGAGAGGCGCCACAGCACATTTGGACGGGCTGCTTCTTCATCTCAGCAGAAGGCAGAGAAATATTACCGAAATTTGGGATTCTTGTATATGTGGGTCACTTGTTCAGACATACATTTGATTTGGAAGTCATTCGGTTTCTGAAATTCAACCGCCAGCGACCATATATGCTTGAACGTTTAGACTTTTCATACTGCAGTTAGTGCTGTGCAATTTCTTTGTATCTGCCTGCTGTTCACGCCGCTGAGATTCCCACCACCTCTCTTGGAAAGTTTGGGACTGGAGAATAAGAGTGGTCAGGCTCTAACCGAATGAAATCGCAGGAACGGAAATATCATCAACAGCCGTCTGAATTGTGGAATTAGGTAAGTGACTGTTTATAACTGAGCTGGTTTTATTCAAACATACACTGATGGATCTAAGCACTTCGGATGTGAACGCTGCTCACGTTGTGACTGTAAAACCATCAACACTTCTTGACTTGTTATCTTGGTAATACAATTTTAAAGTAATTTGGAAAAGAGTAAAGACAAACACAAGTTGCATACTTGTCTTGCAGCTTGAGGGCGAAGTAGAGACCAGTAAAAAAACCGCATCGCATGCCCCAGTTGGCACAGCGTGAAAGCAGTTTAACAAGGACCACTTCGGCAAAGGCACCATCACAGTGCAAACAGGGGAGTGCGTACAACAGCTATGTACGTTTAGGTAGTGATTCGTGTGTGGCGCGTTTAGGCTTTCCTGTGGCACAGCCTTGACCAAACTTGTTATATTTCTGGTATTATCTGGTATCTGGTTTTTATAGTCACCTATGCGCACACATGGGCTTAAAACCTGATTGTTATTTCAAATTCGGTGAACATGTTGTTTAAGCTTGTGTAGAGGTACATTTCCTTAGTTTTCAATAGCACTACGGATGTCAACTTGGGATATTTTTCGGGAGCATGAACACAGTGTGAATCGATAAATAAATACCTAGAAGTTACGAGTTAAAATATGCTATGAAATTCACATTTGATTCAAGACCACCCATAGCTGTCGGTTTTTGCTTGGATATCTAACTAAACAGGTCCATATCGAGCAGCATAGCTGTTCTGTTAAAACATAAATAAATAAATAAATAAATATATACATAAAAGTACGCACAATATATTATGCTAGGCTGTTTGTCTCGCGCATTATGCTATAGGCTGTTTGTCTCCCGCTTCGAACGGCAGCTGTTCATGGACAGTGGTGCTGAAAGTTCAGCAGGCGAGCGACTTTATCAGTGAAATATATATTTTTTGGGGCTACATCAGTATGCTTACTTACATACACGTATTATCTTTACACAATTAAGTAAACCTTACAAGATATTGTCATATTCAAATTTGTGTCTGACATTTGCGACTGTATAGCACGCAATGACTGAACTGATGTGGCCCCATCTTATTTGCGTGATTGGTCATGCTGTTCATCATTTCACCAGAGCTCGTAACCTGTTCCAGTGTCTTCACTGCCTAGACATACACGTATACGCATTCATCTACTCATTTTAAGGGTCCATTGCTTTTGGTGAGGTCCATACTTAAGCAGGACCGTTTAAAGCATCAAGACATTGTTTTCCTTGTGGTGCTTTCCATCCCATGTTTTAGCTAGTATTTTTAACTGGATTTTTATAAATGAAAAAAAGAAAACAGTGAAATGGTGCACTGTCTGTATGTGATGTGGTCTGGGTTTTAACAGTTCCTGTTGGATTGTGAGCCTGTTTTAGAGGTTTTAGAACAAACTTGCAGAGTCTGTCTGGGTGTGACCAGCAGTAATCCGGTAGCATGTATTCCTCCTTGGCTTTCCATTAAAAACAGCAGCCACATGGGATCGCTGGTGCCGGTGAACTGCTCTGCTGTAAAATCCCCAATTTTTGCCCTCCTGCCTCCGATCCTCGTGTAATCATCCCTACAGGTGGACTCCGGGGGGAATGCCTCTTGCTTCACTGCCCCCTCTCGTCCGCGATGACAATTTGAGGGAGGGGAAAGGCTTCAGTGAGAAACCTGCGGACCTGAACCAACTTATCTTTTTTTTTTTCCTTTCGCCCTTGCCTATCTCTTCTCCGCTCCCCCCCCCGCCACCCCCTGTCCCCCCCCCCCCCTACCCCCAGCTTCTTGCCCTCTTTATTTTTGGCCTCCTCATGGGGCTTTGGAGGCAGCAGGTCGGCCTCATGCCCATGAGATCACACTGCACTCTTCCAGGCTTACATTGTTTTAGCCACAAATGTCATGGTGAATGTTCTATGTGCTGAAACAAAGCAGAGAAGGCAGCCATTATAGTCGCGGCCATGTAGTGTTTCAGCACAGCACTATTCTGTGGTTGTGATTGAAGTGGTCTTGCTTAAGTTGATTAGCCTGACAGGACACTTTGAATGCCAAACACTAACCAAAAGTACATGTAGGTGGAAATGGAAAGCTATGCCTTAGTCTCTAACCCTGAAGCACAGTTGTGCAATAAAATTGCAAATATTGCAGCACCTTCCACATCAAGGACATGTCTCAGAAATTGAATCACGCATTAAATCTTATAACCATCTTGGCAAGGGAAATGAAATAATAACCTGATAATATTGCGAAGCTACAGGAATATCATGAGGTACAGAATGGACATATCATACAAAGTAGCCACGGTGATGGCGTGTCAACAGTCCTAATGAGGCTAGCATATAAACATACTTATGCACGCATTTTACTTCACAGGTCTCTTGCCATGGTGACGGTTGCTTGGATGTTAGTTTATAAATAGGTGTTCCTTTAAGCCTGGTAATTTTGTTGCAACGTTGATTTGCAGGGCTCTGTACAGACTTGCCATGTAGCCTCACAGTATGTATCTGCACAGCATGTAGATAACATATTCTGAGGTCTTTAAGTCTAGTCTGACCAGCCTTTATCTAACCAATAAGAGTGCAGCACACCCTTGCCTGCTTTTCTCCAAACTTTTATCATGCTGGACATGCTGGGCACAACAGCCATGGCCATTGATTGTGTGGGCTGAGGGTATTATGGTATTAGTTTGTCAGCGAATTGCACACACTGGGCTGTTTGGGGGATAGTGTTTACCCCTGCAGCCAACACTTGCTGCTGCATGAGGTGGCCCAGCCCTGGCCTGGTCTGGCCTGGCAGGCCTGAGAGACCAGCCATCCATTACAGTACGTCTCAGAGATATTGGCCAAGCACAGTGTGAAGAGGCAGCACAGCACGGAGCAAAGATGTCATGGAAAGCACACAGGCTCGAGGGGCTGTTGGCCAAACACAAATCCTCCATTATTCTCTTAACTAGCCATGTGTGTTTGTGCCTGCGGTGACTGAGTGTCTGTGTGTTTGTGCTGTGTGTATTCTCTATGTATGTGTGTCAGAGTGTTTGTGTGATTTCTGTGCTCTCTCTTTTTTCTTTCTTTCTCTCTGTCTCTGTCTCTGTCTCTCTCTCTCTCTTTCTCCATGTATGTGTGCATGTGTGCTTGTGTGTATATGTGTGTGTATGTGTGAGTGGGTGCCTGTGTGCATGTAGGTGGGTGTGTGTGGCCTGTGTGTAGTATGTGTGAATAAGAGGGCGTGTGTGTGTGTGTTTGTGTGTGTGTATGTGTGCGTGTATGTGTGCGTGTGTGTGTTTTTGTGTGTGTTTGTGTGTTTGTGTGTGTGTGCCCAGCGCACACATGTGTGCCTGTAAGTGTACAGCCTGCTGTGAAGCCCCTGGCTGCATGTGTCCTTGACAAGAGAAATCTCAATAATCCTGAGAGGTGCACTGCTTCTGCCTTCCATGGCAAATTTGAGGCTTATCAGCGGAATTGAAATTCACATGTGTGGGGAACTAACTGTGGACCATTGGCAGATTTCATCCCTCAGGATTGAAGCTGTTTGGGTAAAAATTGGGGACATGGTTATGAATAAATCAGAGAGAGAGAGAGAGCGCGAAAAAGAAAACAATAATGCCAAGGCCTTTTATCAAAAAGTCACCACTCTTGTATTGCCCTATTGTCTTCACTCGTTCTGCTGGTTTCTCATTCTTTTGTTCACCTGTGACCAGATGGGTTTGGTTGGAAAGAGTTCATCCTGAGGAGCTACTGCTATTGTTTGACATTTTAAATGACCCATTTGGTTGCCCCAGCATTTGTTTTAATGCTTCTTGTTTTTCGCTGTCATATCTTCCGCCCTCAGACAAATAGGACTTACTCTGAGCGTTTTATTCTCAGGTTTTTTGGAGACAATGGAGGAACCATTGTCTTATCTCCAACATGGCAGCTGTTAAAATTGCCCCAGGGTGTATTTGGATTGATTTCTTCCTCTCACACTCTCTCCTTCTCCCTTCCTCTCTCTCTTTCTCTCTTTCTACCAATGAGTGTTTTGTTTTGGGATCACCAGGTCATTATGTAATGGCATTATGATTGTGTGTCCACCATTGTCTGATAGAAACATCTTCGGGTCTTGCTTGGCTGGCCTCAGGGTGGCCTTAGGGCCAGGAGGTTGACATGACAGAGACTTTACTACAAAAAAAAAAAAAAAAACCTGATGTCGGGCTCGACTGGGCTATGAAATGCTCGGAGGGCAGATGGAGTCCCATCAGTCTGTCTGACACCGACATCATCACCTCGTCCCCTTGCTCGGAACGGCCATCTCGCTGTCACCCGGGCTGGCATGTCAATTAGTCACATCCTCGCGAAGCCTGGCCCTGAGTGTGCTGAGGGAGAGGCCATCTCATCCACACTACTAGTCCTCCACGTACGCTTCGCTCCCTGCCCACCCAGGAAGTGATGCGTTATTTGTTCTATGTCAGCCCCCTGACACTGTCTTTGGTTAGCAGTGATGGATATCGCTGCAGAGGCCTCACACCATACGCGTAAAAATCAATAAGCTCTTGACCGACAGAAGAAGGATGCTGAAGGGCGATGGAGAGCTGGACCTTTTGTTTCATATGCGTTTTGAGGTCAAGGTGCTACTAAGTTTCTCAAAGTGAGTCGCTGTCTCGCTGACTTTCCTCTAGGCTCCACTGATATACGGATCGCTTCTTCACTTCCTCGCTTCGCTTCTCTTCTGCTGGGCCAGACTGATGTCACGCACAGGGCACTTCCTCTTACAGTAACACTTCACCTCTGCCACCTGCCTAGGGAATAGATTTTGTGTGATGAAGTGGTAATATTATGAATAGCCATTCACTTTATACTTTACACACACACACACACACACACACACACACACACACACACACACACACACACGGACACATGCACACAGACTCTCACACACACGCACACACACACACACACACACACACACACACACACACACACACACACACACACACACACACACACACACACACATATACATATGACCCGACTGAAAAGCAGACATGAATGTTTAAGTGGGTCAGAGGAAAAGGAGTGATAGAGGGAAAGAGATGGAAGGATGGATGAGATTGAGGAGACAATCTGGGGGACAAATGAAAACAACATGCCAGAGTTGCTCTGAGGGAGAGGCCTGTTCACCTCGCAGGGGCCTGTGCTAAGATTAATGGCCTACATTTGCACGACCTGGAAAGCGTCCTCTCTCCAAACAGACATTCAGCATTTCCACAAACGCCTTGCCATTTTTATCCCGTCCTCTCTCTCTCTCTCTCTCTCCCTCTCTCTCTCTCTCTCTCTCTCTCTCTCTGTCATCATGGGCTTTCCCCCACTTCTGTTCTATTTTTTATTGCTTCTCTCCTCCAATTTTCGTTTAATATTCCCTACTGTCATTTTTGTGCGCTGCTGTTCCTAAGATGTATGTCAGCGATGGAGAGAAATCTCAGCATAACTCAGTTAACTTTTCTTACATCCACAAAAAAAAAAAAAAAAGTATTCTGCGCGTACGGTGGGACTGCGGCCAAGTGAGCATGTGACTGTAGCAGTGGGCATGTATCCCAGCAAGATTGCATTGCCCGTCTCCCATGAGGGCATAAGACACAGTTTCAGTTTTTAGATGGGTCACTTATCTGTTTTGCACATCTGAGATACCCTCTGTGTCTCCTCCCTTTATCTGGCCCTGTAGTATATGGTGTGAAGGGAGAAATAAGACGAGGAGTGAAAAGCAAGAAAGAGAGAAAAATGGAGGCGCTCTAAAACACATCAAACATTTGGGGTAACTGTCTTCGCGCTTGTTCTTTATGTCCCTGCAGCTGTTAAGTGCTGCATAATTTAACGTGAGGGGTGTTTAATGTCATAAAACAGCTTGGGCACCCGGTGGGGGGTCCCGTGCGATAATTGGGAGTGTTTTTCATCCTCCGCACTTCTTTAAACGCCTTTAAAAGTTCGACGCATCCTTTTCCCTGCGCTTCACTGACGACGTGAGGAGTAGCCAGGGCCTTTCATATCTCTCCCTCCCCGGCAAACAAGCGTCTACACCTGGAATAGAGACAGATTCCTCCTTCCACCTTCACACAATCACGCACCTACAGCTTTACCTACACCCCCACCACCCACCATCCACCAACCCATCCAACGATGCAGCTAGCCAGCCATTCCCTCCTGCTGTCAGCCACTCTGAATGGATAGCGGCGAGGCTCACAGATGGACCATAGATAAGGTGTGACCCCTCCATCTTCTCTCTCTCTTTTGCTTTCTCATTCTCTATCTCTCTCTATCTCTTTTTTTCTCGGTTTCTGTAATTATCCGTCACTTTACCTTTCTTTCCTCTTATTTCTCTCTCTCCACCATGAACCATGGATAAGGTGTGACCCCTCCATCTTCTCTCTCTTTCTCTTTCCACATCTCTATCTCTTTCTATCTCTCTTTCTCTCGGTTTCTGTTATTATCCGTCACTTTACCTTTCTCTCCCCCTATTTCTCCCTCTCTCTTCCTCTCTCTCTCTCTCTCTCTCTCTCTCTCTCTCTCAATCTCTCACTCGCACTCTCTATTTTTCTGTCTCTCTCTCTATCTATCTCCTCGTGGACCTGAATCACTGTCATACTTACAGTACCATAACTGTGAACCACTATTACAGTGTCTCCCCCAAGCTCGCTATCAAGCTGAAATAGATACATCGTCCATCAAGCCCG
>CM050215.1:12679749-12689749 GCA_027475355.1 Coilia nasus | reverse complement strand
GTCCGGTTAACTTGAGAAAGGACATGAAAACGGTGTTTTGTCTGTCAGCCCAATACATGACCATGTTGTAGAGAACTCCAGTGTCATTTCTTTTTTCATAGTTTTTTCTTTTTTCTCTTTTTTTTGGGTGGGGGGAAAGAGGGGTTGGAGTGGAGGTGGGGGTTGTGTGGGCCATGATCAGTGTGATTAAAAACTGCCTTGTGGCCTGATGGCTTGTCTGGACTTCTTTCTCAGACAAATGAAAAGGTGCCCCCTGCTTCTCTGACCCCAGCTCACAGTGTCAAGTATGGCCAGCCAGACGGAGCATGGTGTTAGAGATTCTCTCTCTCTTTTTCCCTTTCTTTCTCTCTCTCTCCTCTCTCCCTCTCCTTCTCTCCCTCTTTTCCTCTCACCATCTCACCCTCTCTTTCTCACACACTGACTCACTCTCACTCTCTCTCTCCGTCCTTCTCTCTACTTCCCTTCCTCCTTCTCTCTCTCTCTCTCGCTCTCTCTCCCAACCTCTCTCTTATTCTCTCCCTTTCACTGACTCTCTCTCTCTCTTCTGACTCTCTCTATCTCTCACTCTCACTCTCTCTCTCCATCCTTCTCTCCTTCCCTTCCTCCTTCTATCTCTCTCTCTCCCAATTTTGCTCTTATTCTCTCCCTTTTCCCTGACTCTCTCTCTCACTCTCTCTCTCTCTCTCTCTCTCTCTCTCTCTCTCTCTCCCTCTCACCCTCTCTGTCTCCCTCTATCCCTGTCATGGTCCCCAGACTCTTTGTGAGCGTGACAGGGTCCATCTTGGAGTGTGCCTTTAATTCCCACTGGTGTCCATCAGTCCCCCTCTGTCCCTCTGAGCCCTGACAGGGCGGCTATTATTCGCCCATCGCCACGGCGCCGGCCCTCCCCTGGGATATAGAGAGGAGCTGTGTGTGTGTGTGTGTGTGTGTGTGTGTGAGTGAGTGAATGGCGCCTCTGTAAACACTAGAAAGCGGCTGGTTGGGTGAGAGTCCAAGCAGGACTGGGGACGCCAACAGCACGGCAATCCCCTACGGCAATGACACACGCACACATTCACACAAACACACACACACATTTACACACACATACACACACACACACACACACGCTAACTCACAGACACACATACACACACAAACACACAGATGCTGACTCAAGGACACAAACTTATGTATACAGATATGCTTACACAGACCGTGTCTGTCTCTCAAAAAACATTCACACATTGCACTTTATTTCTGTTAGACACACATATACACAGACAGACACACAGACAACAGACACACACACACAGACACACACAGACACACACAGACACACAGCACATGGCCTACTTTTACTCCAACCTGACGAGCAGAGCCAAAGGTCAGACCCCTAACAGCTGTGCAGGGAAAGAAGTCATTACTAACCTTGGCGTCCGTCCCCTAAAAAAACACTGACCAGGGCCTCAGCCTTACCCCCCCCTCCCCTCTATCCCCACCCATCCCCAATACATTAATAACCTCCCAACCCCCTCCCCGCCTCCCCCATTCACAAACATCAGTGATCCTTTCTGTCTACGCCATCTCTCTCTCTCTCCCAACCCCCCCTCCATCCCCACATCCCTCTCTTTCTCCGTCCGCTGTGATATGTCCCATACTTCCTGCCTTGCTCTATTAGTTTCTTTAATGTAATATCATAACAACGGAGGGGCGATGCCGAGGACCTGCCCTCCATCCGTCTCCCCTGTCTGTCACAGGGCCTGGCTGCCACATAACTAAGACGGATGGCTTGCTTTTTCACTCTCTCCTCCATTGCCTCCCTCTTTCACCTCTCCCTCTCTCTCTTTCCTCTCCTCCTATCTCTCTCTCTCTCTCTTCCTCACTCTCCTATCCTCTCTTCCATTCTCTCTTCTCTCTCTTTTCCACTGCCTCCCTTCCTCCTTCTCTCTTTCCCTCCTTTACCTTTCTCACTCTCTCTTTTGCTCTCTCTCTCTCCTCCACTCTCTGTCCTCCATTACATCTCTCTTCCTGCACTCTCCTCTCCTTCATTCTCTCTTCTCTCTTTTTCTTCCACTGTCTCTCTCACTTTTTCTCTCTTTCCCTCCTTTCCCTTGCGCTCCCTCTCTCTCCTCCACTCTTTATCCTGCACTGCCTCTCCTTTCCTCTCTCTCTCGCTCTCTCCCTCCCTCACTCTCCTCTCCTTTATTCTCTCACTCTGCTTCTCTCACTCCTTCTTTCTTTCTTTCCCTCCTTTCTCTGCCTCTCTTTCTCTCTCTCTCTCCTGTACGGTCTCTGCCTCCCTCTCTCTCTTTCCCTCTCTCTCTCCCACCCATCGTTTCTTCAGTGCCTGCGGCTAAAAGCAGCTGTAGGAGTTCTCTGTTCAACACCTTTGCTTTCACTCCAATGGCCTAATGGGTATTCAAAATTACCTGCCAGAGAAATCTATCTACATCAAGCCAAAGCACTACTGTGACTGTGTGCGTGTGTGTGTGCGTGTGTGCGTGCGTGCGTATGCGTGTCTGCTTGATGATTTCACTAAAGTGGATGCAGAAGTGTGAAAGACTCTCTGGATATGGGTGTTTGGTTGGATGCAGCTCTATTTCATCTGTCAAAAGCAAAGAATGAAATGTCATTTCGAATTTACCACAAACTAGATAGGAACACGAAAGCAGGTTTTGTTATTGATAAATACAGTATGCTGGAGGCCCAGTTTAGAAGTTAATTGGGCATGATTGCAGAAGTAGTACCTCAGATAATACCTTACCTTGTTCTTCCTGTAGTCTTCCAGTCTGTGCATACAAAACAATCATGCAGAGTATAGTCTGATCACTCAAAAGCAGGCACTGAGTCAAGTACTAGGAAGCCAATAAAGTGTAATACTTCTTCGCGCTCATAGAGGTAAACAGAAACAGTTGTGTCTCGGTAGGGACTTTCCAGGCAGAAATACTGAATAACATTTTGACAGTCAGTCAGTGGCAAAAAGGAGTTGTTGACTTGCTCAGGGTGGCACACAGTTGCATTGTATAGCTGCCTTGTGGAGTTCTCACCTGGTTTAACATTCTTACTCAGAACTGGAGGTGTTTTCTCTCAGGTAGAGAAATGGGCCCAACTGTTACACATACACCCAGGTTCACAAATACCCTTTTAAAGCCTGTGTTGTTTTATGGGATGCAAACTCACTGAGTAATCAAATAAATTGCATTTACTACTTTTATCAATACAATTTGCAGCAGAACTTTTTATCGATATCAATTCTTGCCATTCATAAAGCATTGTAATGAAATATCACTTTGATCCAGACGTATAAAGTTTCTTGGAGACGAGAAAGTATTGAGTGGATAAAAGAACAACAAAAAAAAAAAAAACAAGTTGCTCAGCTTCGCCTGAAAGTTTAAAGAAAAAGAACAAAGAAAACAGATTTTCTGCTTTTTACCCCTACGCTGTTCTGTTGTTTGCCATGGAGGAGTATGACTGAGGGGTCAGGTAGGTCTTATCTTAGATGGAGCAATCACGCTCGCTTTGTGCTTTTCTTTCGCTAGAGGCTTTAGTAGCCTCTTTAATATCTCCCATATATCTCCACACCACTTTCTTGCCTCATAATAATCCTCACTTAAGCTTTTGAAGACGATTCAGGTGGTCCAGTGGATAATCATCCACTTTCTCGTCCCTCCTCACGTGCAGAGTTTAAAGAACGAGTCATTACAATCACTGCATTTTCAAACCGTTTTTGCCATGAGAATGGGTTTGTGTTGTTCTTTGCCGCCACAGATGAAAAGTTAAAGATGATGAGGGCCTTGTGTATGAAAAGCAGAGCGGCAGCTACACTGGGAAAGTAGATCTCCATTTGTCAGTTCAAGCATGATTCAAAGGCATTTATGTCATTTTCTCTATACGTCGGCAATGCTCATAGCTCCTTTTTGCTACATTGAAGCCATGAACTAAAAGTGTCCTTTACAAAAGAACCTCAGAGAAAAGTGGCTGTCTGTGCTATATGAATGTGTTTCTCCTTCTTTAAATCACCTCCCGCTCAACGGAGGCCAGTAGTTAAGAGTCCAGGGACTCCACAGGACTCCATCTGCATTCATTTCCATGGAAAGCAGCTCGGCCTTCCCTCTGCCAATGTTTGATACACAGCATGCAGCCTCATCAGTAAGGAGAGACTGTGTGTGTTTGTGTGTTTGTACGTGTGTCAGTGTTTGTGTTTATGTGTGTGGCTGTAGGTGTGTATTCAAGTGTGTGTGTGTGTGTGTGTGTGTGTGGGTGTGTGCGTGCGTTTTTGTATGTGTGTCACTGTGTGTGTTAATATGTGTGTCTGTAGGTGTGTATCCAAGTGTGTGTGTGTGTGTGTGTGTACATGTGTCTGTGTGTATGTGTTTATGTGTGTGTGTGTGTGTGTGCTCCTGCTCCTGTTACGTTGCCCACATCCGCTCCCTGCAGACACAGGCCACAAGCTGAGGTAGTAACCTCCCCAGTCCGAACAAGACAAGCGGGAAAAGAAGTCTGGAGTTGTGGCCGCAGTGTATTCATCCATTAACATATCAATTTGGAGGATGTGTATGTGTGT
The DNA here is from genome assembly GCA_027475355.1 of Coilia nasus. Classification (NCBI taxonomy): domain Eukaryota; kingdom Metazoa; phylum Chordata; class Actinopteri; order Clupeiformes; family Engraulidae; genus Coilia; species Coilia nasus. The sequence goes on along the minus strand of CM050215.1, from coordinate 12,685,203 downwards.
GAGGGAGAGAGAGAGAGACAAAGAGAGGGAGAAAGAGAAAGACAGTCAGAGAGAGAGAGAGAGAGAGAGAGAGAGAGAGAGACATAGAGTGGTGACTGTATTTTATATCACAAGGTGATCTTAACCATGTAACCATCATGGGACATGGGACCATCATACGACTGCTTCTGTACACTATCAGCACCTGCATAGCACTGGCATGTGCTGCTGTCTGTCCTCTGACTAGTGGTCACTTTTGACAGTGCTGTTCACATTTAGAATTGGTTCACATTTAATTTAGCACTGGCCTTGCTACAACTATAGAAAGCCATAGAAGATGTTTTTGCTTAGCTATCAAACTGAACCCTAAACCTCTATATGCTCATTTTCTCTTCTCTTCTCTTCTCTTCTCTTCTCTTCTCTTCTCTTCTCTTCTCTTCTCTTCTCTTCTCTTCTCTTCTCTTCTCTTCTCTTCTCTTCTCTTCTCCTTTCTTTTCTTTCTCTTCTCCTTCCTTCCCTTTCCTAAATACTTGCCAAGAAGTATTAGGATTTGAATCCAGTCAGTTTAATCCCCTGCCATTAGAATCACACATACCAATTTTAAGTGTAACGATTTTACAGCACTCCAGGAGCAACATTAACAGTCTCCGTTTAAGAGAGGCACCCCTAGTGCTCCATCACTGTAGGCCTCGTGATTGTAAACCAAGTCTGTGCCCACTTGTCCTAATTTCTCAAAGGTAATCACACATACCATTCACTGCTGTGGTAGCTGGGCCTGTCTCTGTGCTCTTCTCCACTGTTCTTGTGTATATGTTTGTGTGTGTGTATGTGTGTGTGTGTGTGTGTGTGTGTGCACATGCATGTCCATGTGCATGTGTGTATGCATGCATGCGTTTGTGTTCATGTGTGTGTTTGTGGTTTTGTGTGCATACAAATGTGTGGGAGTGTGTGTGTGTTCAATGCATGCGTTTGTGCTTGTGTATATGTGTGTGTGTGTGTGTGTCTCTGCCTGCCTGTCTGTCTGTCTGTCTGTCTGTCTGTCTGTCTGTCTGTCTGTCTCTGTCTAAGAAGTGTAGCTCTGCCCTTCCTCTTCCTTCACAGGAGAGGACAATTTTTGGTCATTTTTTGTCTCAGCGGGGCACAGACAGTCCTCTCTGATTAACTTCTGAAAAATCTTGACTAGAAATTAAGGGGCCAGCACATTCTCCTACAGAAATGTGTCAAATTAATCAAGCACCCTGGCATGATACCCAGCTACTGTATTAAGCTTCTCTATGCTAATGTGATGCCTAAGTGAAAAGTTAATGCTGTCAAGTGCCAAAGTTCTCTCTCCTCTCTTTTGCCATGAATATTCAGCTCAGTGTGTGTATGTGTGTGTGTGTGTGTGTGTGTGAGTGTATGTGGGTCTCGTAAAGATGGGGATGTTGCTATTCTGTAAGGTACTGGAAATAATTATGTTGAGGAAAAACGTTTGTCAGTTCTATCCATTAGTGGCTTTGGTTGGATAAGTAGCTGTGTTAACAAGAGGGACAGACAGCGTGCATATATGTCACTGCTGTTGTGTTGGGTTGCTGGTGTTTGTGTGTGTGTGTGAGAGAGAGAGAGAGAGAGAGAGAGAGAGAGAGAGAGAGAGAGAGAGAAAAGGGTATACACGTACCTCTTGCTTCCTGTTTTTCTGTCAAGAGTACACTCAGACAACTTTTAAAAAAAGCTAATTTTCACAAGCATTTCCCAGACAGAAGTTTTAAGCTTAAACACACGGTAAGCTCGACTTTGTTTCTCCACTTTGGCAAAATTACAGTGAGTGTACGCCATTCCTACTTTTCTAATTAAGCAAAAACCTGTGAGCAGTGTAATCTCCAGGATTTGGTTTCATTATACTGCATTAAACCTCATTAAACTCATGTGAGATACTGGCTAATTAGCTGAACACTGCAGTTTTGTAATCTCGCTCGGTGTGAATATATTTCACAGACATGTGAATCAGAAGGCCTGGTTAATTGCCAGCACGCATGTGCGGTGGCTTTAATTGGCACCACTGAGCCAATTTTAGTGGTGACACGTCCCCCGCTGACTTACGGGCGATGCGTCGGAATCCTACTGGAGCGATGATCTAGCCTGTCGGAACGTTGATCACGTCTGTCAGCCTCTGGTCGTCGGCAACTTAAATCGGGTTAGTGATGGCGGATATCCCCTGGTGGGTTGTAATGGTGAGCCATGGGTACAGTAAGCACAGGGCTGTCTCTTAGGATCTCTTAGGATCTATCTATCTATCTATCTATCTATCTATCTATCTATCTATCTATCTATCTATCTATCTAGTAATGAAAATGGTAGTCTCCTTTTATGTAGTTTCCTTGATTCTGAACTCTTAACATTTCATAAGGATGTTTCTGATTCAGTTGTTCAAGTTCATATAACTCATTTTCCCCATGTTATTGATGTGTAAAGTGAAATGCTCTTTGGATCACCATTAAGTGTAAAACCTCTTAACAGCACATCATATCCTGATTTAACGGTGGACAACAGAATTTGTTCGTCGTTTGGAAAAAAATCAATGCTACTTAGCTTCATTTCTTATTTAGCACAAGTAAGCACCATGTGTTGGTCCAAAGTCACCCAGAGAAGGCTTAAAGCACAGTCAATATGTCTGTGAGGAGTCACAGTGGCATCTTTGATGTTTAAACCATAGTCAATATTTGTGCTACACAGGGCTGTGTGTGTGGGTGTGTGGGTGTGTGCATCTGTGCGTGTGTCCATGCCCATATGTGTGTATGTGTGCATGCCCCTGTGTGTGTGTGTGTGTGTGTGTGTGTGTGTGTGTGTGTGTGTGTGTGTGTGTGTGTGTGGATGTGTGTGTATGTGTGTGTGGGTGTATGTGCATACATATGTGTGAACACACCCGGTATTATACATTTTAGATTTGGCTTCGATGACAATAAACAATGTAAGACCCCAGACCAAACACTGCTCAATATGCAGAACAACAAGATGGCTAACAAAATTTGTTTAGCAAATTCTGAATAATGAATAAATTTGGGGAGGGGAGGCAAGAAAATAAGATACCAGAACAGCAAGCAGATAAAAGAGAAGTGTAAAATAGAAGACTGTAAGATCTGGACACAGTGAAGAGTAGTGGGGTGGGGATGGTAGGGTGTGACTGAACCATTGCCTGTAGTGGGATAAATTTGCCAGTAAGAAAACATGCCTGGGGCTAATTATGACTCCCTGTACATTTATGCGTTTTCCCCCTGTATGTGTAAACACCACCACTTCAGAACAACCACTTCATGTAGGCACATGATACATTACAAAGTTACAAAGTCAACAGAAGACTCATCACATGTATGTGTGTGTGTGTGTGTGTGTGTGTGTGTGTGTGTCTGTCTGTCTGTCTGTCTGTCTGTCTGTCATATAATGTCCACATTGCACAGTTGTGCTGGGCTGTGTCCATACAAAGGTTGGCCCAACTCAGAAAATCGAAGCACGGCGCAAAGTCACATATTTCCCAATGTCAGCTTATATTGCCCCTGAAATCTCATTCTGCTCCGGGCGCCATTGCCATTGCGGTCTCTCTCTGTCTCTCTCTCTCTCTTTCTCTCTCTGTCTCTCTTTCTTCCTCTCGCTTTCTGTCCAAACCCAGACACATCCTCCCAGATGGCCCGTGTCTTAAAAATACGGCCCTAAAGTTATTATTCCCTCGCGAGCTAATTTGCAAGAGTGGGGCCCACACCAAGTGAAATGCTGTGTCATGATTAATGCCCCAAATCCCATCCTCCATCCTCCTTACACCCCACCATCCTCCTCCAACACTGGGCCTGGAAAACTCTCAATTCACTCCACTGTGCTGCAGCACTCAGCAGTGTGCGTATATCAGTTAGGCGGATGTCTGAGGTGACTAATGAGAGTGGAGTGCCTTCCCCCTGGATGCGTGTTGGTTGCTGAGGTGTGGGAGGGACATTGTTTGGGAGAGGTGAAAGAGAGAGGGTGTTTTGAGGGGGCAGTGGGAGTCTTGAGATGAACATGTTGTGCTGCTGGTCTGTGTGGGGTGGGTGGATGGAGTGTGTGTTTGTGTGTGTGTGTGTGTGTGTGTGTGTGTGTGTGTGTGTGTGTGTGTGTTTGTGTGTGTGTGAGAGAGAGAGAGAGAGAGAGAGAGAGGGATGAGAGATGAGGTAGAGAGGAAGAGTGCTGCCTACCTGCAAAAACTTCATCCGTCATTCAAGGTCTCCGAACGAAGGACTCGGCTGTGTGAGAGATACATCTTGGTCTTGGTCTTGTGTGCATACACATGCATACACACACGTGTGCGCCCACACACACACACACACACACACACACACACACACATACACACACACACACACACACACACACACACACTCGACCACTCGACCACAGATTCAAATGTACACACAGAACTCCACATGCAGATTCACAAACACACACAACAGCACACACACACACACACACACACACACACACACACACACACACACACACACACACACACAGACATGCACAAAGACACACACACACAGACACACATCAACATACAAACAACCACACTCACATTCAAACACAAATGCTCGATCAGGGCTGTAGTGACATTAACCTGTCCACATTCACATTCTAAAGTGCCATCCCAGCACTTTCGGTCCGTGCTGACTGTAATGATGTGACTAATTAAAGATGATTGCCTGTGAGTAGGTCACCTAAAGGAGAATGGCGAGCCAGAGAATGAGAGAAGAAGAGAGTGATGAGATAGAAGGAAGGATGGTCACTACAGCAGGAAACGCAAGCTAATCCCTTTGTCCGAGAGCCAGACAGAAGAAGAATCTTCTCACTGACATCGAACGGGGAGGCAGGCAGTGAGGAGACCAGCAACGGAATAATGTCAGGAGTTACTGTTAAAAACAACGAAAAGTGCAGAACTGCTTACTTGACGGACAAACCACTTTAATGGAAAAAACACAGGTAAACTGACTCTGGTGAAGGTCTGACTGACCAAAATGTCACTTTGTCTGTGGTATTTCTATTTTATACACAATTATGTAAAGTAGGTTTACATGTAGTAAACATTAGGTCTTGCCTTTTTTCGTTTGTTTTACCCACGTTGTAGCCATTGACATAACAGCACCTGCAGTATACTACTCCAAACTGTGCATACATTTTCAACCTTCAAGTAGTGACAGTAAAAAAATAAATGAATCTAAATAAATAAATAAATGTTCGCTGTGGCCAGGAGTGAGCCACTCCCTAAGGCCCCAGCAGTACTGGCTCCGCATGACAAACGCCCAACACTTAGTCTGGGGCTAACAACAATTGATGGCGCCAAGTCAGAGGCCTGACTAATGAGTGCAATGGGTTTATGGGAATGTTGGCTCATCCTTTTGAACCCCGCACATGCGAGCATATTGGTTAACGTCAGATGATAACGGTTAGGTATGACGTATCTGAACGGATTAACATCGTTAT
>CM050215.1:12664749-12674749 GCA_027475355.1 Coilia nasus | reverse complement strand
ATATCAAGTTCACTGGTCTCTCCATAGGGCTTTGGGATCTACCTTATCACGCAGATTGCCAACTTTACCACAGTGGTTGACATACGATTGAAGCCCAGGTGGCCATGATCTTGGTGTCATAAGACAGCCTTATCAGATCCAGATTTAAATGTCTTTGCAGAATGCCATAACACTGAGTCCCCTTTGGCAATGGAAAAACTACAAATACAGTGATCCCCCGCTATATCGCAGTTCACCTTTTGCGGCTGCACTATATCCCATTTTTTGTTCACTGATATATGCATGCTAATGTCACTATGCATACTAAAGGAAAGTTCATCAGAACAATATTATTATTGATAATTATACAGTAACTATAAATATTAATTAAAATGCAGTAGTTATTCCATAATGCATACAGTAAGTGTATTAAAACAATTTGTGGTAGAGGCATTTTGAGGCTTTAACTGTAAAATTAAATGTTTTCTATATGGTCTTGCTATATTGTGGATTTTCACCTATTGCGGAGGGCTCTGGAACAATTGTTAAGGGCCCTTAACAATCCAGCCAGATTAATCTTAGACCCATGAATAGCAGACAAGACTAATGACATCAGATTAAAGGCAAGTCTTCCTTGTCTGCCAATCAACGGGACCTCTGTGACAATGACAATATTACTAATGCACAAAGCCCGCATCCCGAAATGGCCGTCAAATAACACACACATCTGAGAAAGGTCACCGCATTTGCATTGATCTCATTGAGGCCACAGGGACGGCCACTCCGTTTCTTATTGTGCTGCCCTCAACGGCTGCATTGATTGGCTCTGTGTGTGTGTGTGTGTGTGTGTGTGTCTGTGTGTGTGTGTGTGTGTGGGCACGGAAGCGTGCGACGGCGTTGCAAATAAATCTTCCATTATCTCAATTCAGGCCTTTCATTAATCAAAAGCAATGGAATAATAATAGCTGTTGTGGAAACACGACTGAAGCACTCCGCCTCCCTCCTTTCCATGTCTCATGTGTGTGTGGGTGGGTGTGTGTGTGTGTGCGTGTGTGTGTGTATGTGTGGGTGTGTGTGTGTGTGTGTATGTGTGTGTGTATGTGTGTGTGTGTGTGTGTGTGTGTGTGTGTGTGTGTGTGTGTGTGTGTGCGTGCGTGCGTGTGCGTGTGCGTGTGTGTGTGTGTGTGTGTGTGTGTTGGCCAAGGAGGCCATTTTGGTGTCTGTCTTCCCCATCACCAGTATACACACACACACAAGAGCACACACACTCACACACAGATGCATACACATACATGTACAAAACACATCCCCCCACACACACACACTAATGCAAACACACACACATGCCACCACACACACATGCAAACACACACACACACACACACACACTTGCCTACAAACACACACACACACATTCATGCACGTGCAACACACTCATTCACGTATACATGTGCATATATGCACACACACACACACACACACACACACACACACATACACACCTACAGACCACTGTCACTGACATCTCGTCTTTGCTAATTGGGTATTTATCAGATTGCCAGTGAGAGCGATGGGGCTGGGGGGGTGGGTGGTGGGTGCTTACCAGGCCCTTATCAGTCCCAATTATCAGGGACAAAATTCAATCTCCTCCCCCTTCCTCGCTCTCACCTGGGATGGGGAAGATGGGGCGGCACTGAGGGTCTCTGTCCTCATCATAGAGAAGAGCAAGGGCAGATACAGGCACTGCTCCATCTCTTCATCACACACACACGCACACACATGAGTGCACACACACACACACACACACACACACACACACACACAGTAACACACAAACCCCATTCAACTCTGCTCCCCCCCTCTCCAGTCCCAACCCCAACCCCAACCCCACTACCGCACCCCCATCACCTCTTGGTGTGAAATGCATCTGTCATCATTGCATACAAATTGAGCAATTGTGCCAAAGCAGAATCCATAATTCTATTGGGCCACTCCGACAATGAAGAGAGGGGAGAGAGAGAGAGATAACATAGAGGAGAGGCGGCGGGCAGCGGCGACCCAGGCACTCAGATCTGATAGGGGGTGGTTGTGGTGATGGTGGTTGTAGCGGGAATGGCAGTGGTGGTTGGTGGTGGGCGGTAGTTTCGGTGGAGGCTTTCTGTGCCCTGCTGCTCAGCAGCACGCTAAGCGAGGGGGAAAGGGTTTGCTGTGCGCTGGGCGATAACACGGGAGGAGTGGCTTTTTAGAGGCAGTTTGGAAGCCTGGGTTCTCTCTCTCTCTCCCTCACGCCTGTGGTTAAACATGTTTCAGTCATGCAGAAAACGGGAAGTGGAGAGCGTTGGTGTGTGTGTGTGTGTGCGTGTGTGCGTGTGTGTTAGAGAGTGTGACTGAGGGAGAGAGAGAGAGAAAGAGAGAGAGAGAGAAAGAGAGAGAGAGAGAGAGAGAGAAAGAGAAAAAGAGAGAGGAAAAAGAGATGCTTGTGTATGTTTCCTCTGTGGGGGTGTGTGTGTGTGTCTGTGTCTGTGTGTATGTGTGTGTTTGTGTGTGCATGGGTCACAAAAATGGAGAGCGAGCAAGGCAAAGATAAAATGCTGCAGAGATAGTTGTTCGGAAGTGCTGCTTTCTAAAAGCCTTTCACTTTCCTAAGTTTGTGACGTCAGTCTTTTACTGTGAATTGTGCTTTGAAAGGTTCACAGCTAAAGTATTTGTGCAGTCTTTCACACATTGATCAGGTTGAAAAACACTGTCATTGAAATCATACGGCACTTTGTACAGCCTTTGGCTTGCCTCTTTCCCCATTGATTTTGTAATAATAGCGATATACTGTTTCCCCACTCGGCCTTTCAGTGGCTGTGACATCTTGTTTGACAATGGACCCAGACAGGGGGAGACAGGAAAATACATGGGCCAGACTCTTTATAGCGTAAGCGCTAGATAGATCAATATTATTCTCAAATTTATCTTTCGACTCCAATTAGGAAAGTGCCTGGAGAAGAGAAGGGTGTATTTGGAGATCGCCGAAAATGCAGAGCAATATAATAGACGCCATTGCGTCAAAGATTATATACACACTCACATATGCACACACAATTATGCTTGTGGACTAATGTAGGAATAGCTCTCATTGATACTCTCTCTCTCTCTCTCACACACACACACACACACACACACACTTTTATAAAATGAATATGAATATAAATATGAATATGTATATATCATAAATATGAATGCAATAGAGGATGGAAAGGAAATGGGTCTGTGCTTTGCTAAAAAAGCTTGGTTTGGGAACAGCTTGCTTTGCAGAAGCCAAGCTGCTCAGACTCATCTCCACACTCTCTCAGATCACACACAGGCTCCAGTCAGTCCCCTTAGATGGCTGCCTTCTGTGCTTTGAGGTGAACCGACAACACCAGCTTTCATCTCCGGCAGACAGCTCTTACCTGTAGACACTGTCCCCAGTCCACTGCCCACTGTCCATTGTCCCTCTGTGACCTTCTCCTTGTGTTGGATACATCAAAAAAAAAAGCTATGCTGGTCTCATTCACTTTGCCTTTTTCTCCTGACTAACGTTCACAGTGCCCTAAGCCGGCACAGTCTCCAGTTTTATATGAGATGTTTCCCCCTGCGGTGGCACCACACATAAAAAGCCTCCATTAAATTGTGAAGTGTTTATGATTTTTATTATGTACATGTTTAGCCTCCTTTGAAAGGTATTGCAATATTTAGAGTTGAGATATGACCACATTGTCTCCCACTGAATGATATTTAGCTGTGCCGCACGGTAATTCTCTTACCGCCTAAATACAAGAGGCAATAACTCAGCGCTTATGAAAGTCTCCCACAGTGTGAAAACTTTACGGAGTGGAGGAGGAGAGAAATGTTTTTGGTGCTCTTGGCTGGGGCTCTTAGATCATTGGATAATTAAATTCTGCAGAATTGATTTGTCTTTTTCTCTCCTTCTGTCTGTCTGTCTGTCTGTCTGTCTGTCTGGTTTTCTTTCTCCCTTCCAAGATTTCTTGGCAACTTCTCTCTCTCTCTTTCCTCTCCTCTCTCTCTCTGTACTTTTCTCCTCTTTTCCTTTCTCTCTTTCTTTAAGACTGACTCCTCTGAGGACCACTCGCTAGGGATGCAAGGACAGTGAACACCATGTACTTCATATGGTCCGGTGCCACACCCTTCATAATCGTAACCTTGCTTCAGCTCTCCCACTCTGAGCCTCTGGAGGCTCCACCTGTCCCAGGTAAGGCTGGATTTGGACCGTGTGTTTCCCCTCTTTACGACCAGCTCTGGCTGCACTGGCAACAAGACCTACCTGACCTGTACTGGAATGCACCAAAAAAGCATACAGTATTTAGCACCTGATTGAACCCCATTTCCAAGTTGTACGTAGTGTACAACACAAACACATTTGTCATTCAAAACCATGAGACCAGTCAGGTCTTGAGACCAGTCAGCCAAGTCCTCAGAAAATTGTCCATAGTTGATTTTCTGTCTGTCTATCTGTCTGTCTGCATTGCTGACACTGTGTCTACCACATTCAAAGAAAAAGATGAAAAGCTACCAAGAGACCATTATTGATTGAGTTGCTCACTATCAGCGAAAAAATTCAGCTACAGGCTTAGGTTGATGTTGTAGTTGAATATACGCATTAAAAGTCTACAAGGGTCCTAAAAAGCAAATCGGACAAAACTAAACTGTGGGTTCACAGCTGTATGTCTGAGTTTCAAGGCTATAATTTACAGCTCTGAGTTCAACCTATACATGCTTGTATCCTATCTCACAGCAAATGCTAACCCCCTACCATGATGGATCTGAAAATTACGCTCTCCTTGTATTCCAGCTTTTTCCATCCCACTGTTAATATCACCACCCCTCTTAGCCTCTTTTGCAAGCTCTCTTCATCTCTCTTTCTCTCTCTTTCTATCTTTTCCTCTGTTGAAAACACTCTCTCATTTGCCCCCCACCCTGCATTTTGCTCTATTTTCATTTACCTTCACTCTCCTTTTCCACATCGTCCAGGAAGCAATTTACTTGTCAGCTTGGGCTCCGTTGCCTGCCCCCATTCCAATCCTCCCCTTATCCTCTCTCTCTCTCTTTTATTCTCTCTCTCACTTTCTCTTTCTCTCTCTGTCTCTCTACCTCTCTCTCTTTCACTCTCTCTCTCCCTCTCTTACTCTCTCTCTCTCTCTCTGTCTCTCTCTGTGTCTCTCTCTCTCTCTCTCTTCTTTTCCGTGCTGTATTGTTCTGTGGTAGCGTGCAGGTGGTGGTGGGTGTAATTTCGCTCGCAGGCGGGCACTAGGAGCAGTGGTCCCTTGTGTGGGGCCCTGATAATAGCTGCAGCTCAGTGTAGCGGCGATAATGAATGAGGTTTGATCCTCTGCACAGGTCTCAGGTCCAATTCAGCACACCGGCTCTGTTGCCGCGCAACCCTGCCTGGCCTTGTTCCTGTTGTCTTTTCTTTTTTGAGTGGGAGGTGGGGGAGGTTGGGGGGTGGGGCATTACTGCAACACATCACACAGGAGCACACATACGGACACTTGCACACACACACATACAAACACTCACACAAACACACACACACACACACACACACACGCCTGCTGACAGTCTTGGCTGGGCCCGGGACAAGATAATCTGATGGGGCCACCCCTCCCGTATTCCACAATGTAAGGAGGGACCAGTTCTGGGCCCCCCCCCCCCTTTCCCTGGGCCCAGGACAAGAGACCCGTTTGTCCCACACACACACATACAAACACACACGCACACACACACACACACACACACACACACACACACACACACACAAACAACTGGTAGGGGATCCTAGGTATATAAATGACAATGCTTTTGTGTGTGGTGACAAACTCTGATTACCATGCTGCCACCATGAAAGGTGTATTTATTCACCATTAGACAAACATTGAAAGACGTATTTCTGTCTAATGGTTGTTTACAGGATTACACTTTTAAAATGGAGTGGGCTAGGACTAATATGCACCTGAGCGTGCTCCCCTGCAGAAGTCAACAAGAGTCTGTCAGAGCATTTTCAAACTTTCATGCTAAGTGACAGAGAGCGTCTGTTCATGTAGCAAAACAGAGCTTGAAAGTAGAGAGAACAGATGGCTGCCTTTGCCTGCTTCTACTGAACATCACATCTATTAGGGTTTTAGTTTTTTTTTAAATGCAGCACATCAGATGAATGCAATATGTCAGCATAACTGAATGGTAAATACTGAAATGTAAAAAATGATTTGCCTAGATTGCTGGTAGCCACATTATCTAGGCTTTTGATTTTGCTGCAGATTAATATCTATTGTACTGTGTGCAATGAGCAGGCGTTTGCTGGTCAGAAGTGTGGTGGTGGTGGCTCTTTTGAGCTCATAGCTGTGAATTCAGCTGAAGTGCCCGCTGGGCTGTTTATTGGCTATTCTACAGCTCAATTGCCGACATTTGAAAGTTATTCATTGGAGCGAGAGGCTGCTCCATTGTGCGAAATGGACATGGTTATTGGATGGAGATTGAGGTTGCACATAGGCTAACCTATCGTGGCGCCTCCATCTCTCTCAATTTTAAATAGCGCTGCCATCCACTTCTCGCCATTTCACTGCTTACTGGCGTATATAAGCTCTGGGTGGGTTTGAAACTGATTCAGTCATTGCAGTAACTTTAAACCGTGTCTGGCCAGTAGCACAGGAGGACAACAAGGGCTGAATTTGCTGTGTGAAAGCAATGGGTATATTTCACCATGCGATTAAAGTCATTTTAATTTGTTTTGAAATATTTTGTGAACACATTTACAGGGCTGACAGTTTTCAGGCACCGTGCCTGATTTCAGGCTTGGTGGTGTTTGTCTGCGAGAAGAAAATTTAGGTCTATACTGAGAATATTTAATAAGAAAAGCTTGTCAATGCTGGGATGTTGTCACGTTTGGGTCGCACAGAGAGGTCTAATAAGAGGAACCCAGCATTTGCGCTCAGCCAAAGAAACATTAGGCTAACATCATGTTAGCATTACACTTCAGTAAGGGTGTTGGTTAGCTTTTTTGAAATCTTAGCTAGTTGGCTAGACCGTGTGTAGTAAAAGTTCAGGCTAAGGATTTCTTTGTACTTTCAGCCCTGCATTTATGTCCTACAAAACTACATTTTTTTTATTCAGAATTCATCATGAATTGATTTCTGTGGGTTTCTCTCACATCTGTTGTGTTCTGTCAGCTAAGTCCATTTTATATGTAGAGCTATTTGAGGTAGCGTATAAAGTCTCCTAAATCAAGTGAGACGAACTGTCAGTTTTTAACAGCGCATCACACGATTGTGTGAAATAAATTGAAATGCTATCCAGGCAAAATGAAAAATGAACCTTCTGGAAATAAATAATAAACTGAGTCAGCATGACATTTCCGTCAGATATTATAAAGAGAAGATTCAGATGTCCTCCAATGCATCTTTGGATGCCTTATTATTTGGAAACACAGACCCAGAATCATTCATGACAGTTAAAAAAAGACTAAGAAAGCACTAAAAAGTCACGGGCACTGTAGCTGTCTTGCAACTTTTGTTGTGATTGCTTCTTGTAGGACACGGTGCGAAATGTAATCAGAGCTGCATAATATTTTCAAAAGAACAACGTGGCACTGTCATATTTGACCGGCGTTCAGTGACACTCATCGACGCACGGCCTTTTGCGAGGAATAAAAACACTTTTAAATTCAATTCAACATCACGCTTCGCACTTGGCCCTTGGTCGCCTCTTCTGAAAGTCGCCTCTTTACCCGTCTATGGCATCAGTAGCCGTGCTGACACAGTGGATCTTTGTAGTCCCCTCATGAATTACTAACACACTCCGGCGGCTCACTCACTCACTCACTCACTCACTCCTCACATGTGTGTCTCTTGTTCTCATTGGCCTCGGTGGCTCGCTCAGTGTCCCCCACCTTGACTGATTTAAATATGTGCTTTATATACCACTATGAGGATATTGAATTACGGCGCAGCCCTGCTGACCTTTGGAAAATTACTGAGCCAATTGTGCAAGACGGCAGCGGTGGCGATGGTGTGGGGACCGTCGCTGGTTTTATCGCCGGAACCTGAAGGAGAATGGATGGCACAGATGTGAGAACATGCTGATGTGCTGGCTATTAACACCCCTGTGCTTTAGGCACAGACAATACTTAGCGCAGACACAGACAAAGACACACACACACACACACACACACACACACACACAGAGACACACACACACACTCACAGAGACACACAGAGTTGTGCACACAAATACACACACACACACACACATACACACACAGACAGACAGACACACACACACACACACACACACACACACACACACACACACACACACACACACACACACACACACACACACACACACACACCCTACTACCACATCTATGTAGTCATTCTGGTTTTCATTTCTTCATTTATTTGTGCAGCTCTTTATGTGTTGTGTTTAAGGTCCAACTGCATCTGTTTGCAAGCTGCCCTTCTGCCGATTTTATTTACTTCTGCAATCAAGCATTCCTGGGGGTGATGTCCAGGTGCTGCTGGTGGGGTAGGGTCTGTAAATAGTAATTGATGTCTCTGCATTAACCTTTGATGAGGAAGCATACAGTAAGGAGACTGGCTGAACTGAGGGACGTGATCTGTCCTCAGCCAAACATGGCTCTCATTGCCATTTCTTAGGGATAAGTAAGAGAGGACATTACAATACATTTAGCTGACACTCTTATCCAGAGTGACTTAAAGTGAATTAGGTACAGGGACAGTCCTTCTGCAGCACTGTGGGGTCAGATACCTTACTCAAGGGCAGCTCAGCCATTAAAAAGCGTGCAGGAGAGCACTGGTTATTCACTCACCCACACACATTTTTCCTACTGGTAAAGGAATAAAACCGGCAACTCTTCGATCCCATGACAAGCTCCTTAACCATCAGGCCACAGGAGGTCTTATATCCGTTTCACAACATGTGACATCCATAGGTGATCAACCTTTAAAGTCGATTTGTTTCTTCAATGGTGATGGGTGTCGGCACTTAGTTGGTTATAGCAATAAAATGTTTAACAACCCCTGTGTCCCCTCCAATACAAGGCTCAGGACAGGAGAAATGTCCTCATCAGCAGAGGCTGTGGTGCCATGTCTGCTTGTCATGTCTCATTTGTCCAAACGATGGAGCTTTGAACAGGAAATCAAACCGTGCTAGCACAGGCTGGGGGGGGAAGATTCTATGATTTGGATGAGACTGCAGTGGAGAAAGAGAGCAGGAGAGAGAAAGAAATACAGGGAGAGAAAGAGAGAGAGGAAGAGAGACTGAGAGGGGAAAAGCCAGAAAGAAAGAAAGAAAGAACGAAAGAAAGAAAGCAAGAAAGAAAGAAAGATAGAGGGATTGAGGGTGAGAGGTAGAGAGAAATCACATAAAACAAACACAAATGCCTCTTTTTCTCAACGCCGTCCAACTTTTGAGAAGAGTGATGCTTGATTGCTCCACACAAGCACTCTTGCAAATTGCCTTGTAATTGTGTTTGTGCTTGAAAAATGTTCATTTCGCCGGCCCGTTTTCATTTCGCCGCCCGTTAGAGAGGCAGGCCCATTATCAAAGCCGATAGAAGGCTGGGCTTTAGTAGCAGCAAAATGTATTAGCAATAAAATGCTCGCTTGAGATATTTTAGACATGACTGTCAAGAGCTATTTCACTTTTGCTGATAGAATTTAAAATGCATTTGCCAGGTTTACCAGCATAAAGGCTGCTAGACTATTGTGGCTGTTAGATGGAAAAGTGGAATTTTTAAAATGCTGGCCAACACACTTTCCATCTCTTTCTTCCTTTCTTTCTTTCTTTCTTTCTTTCTTTCTTTCTTTCTTTCTTTCTTTCTTTTACTCTCTCTCTCTGTCTCTCTCTGTCTCTCTCTCTGTGACAGCTGCATTTAATCCGTTTTAAACAAGGCGTGATAACAGTCGCTTTGTTAATTTGATATGTCTGAGAAGGTTTTTAAGATATCCAGGTGCTG
>CM050215.1:12632249-12659749 GCA_027475355.1 Coilia nasus | reverse complement strand
TCCCTTCATGCAAGGAATTTACTTTTATATGTGGTAATATTTTTGAGCATTTCACTGATGTATTACAACTCGCATTAATTTGCACATTGGCAGGGTGTTAGTGAATGCATAATGTGTAACGGACTTCACAGCCGCCATTGATTGACACCTCGCTCAAGTGTGGCCTGCAGTAGATGCATATGAGTGCTGTTCTCAAAGGCCTACTTCATTTCCTATGCGCTCTCTTCTTCTTTCAGAGAAGATACTGACAATGATCCCCCCACCACCAAACACACACACACACACACACACATACACACACACACACACACACACACACACACACACACACACACACACACACACACACACACACACACACACACACACATACACACACACACACATACACGCACACACACACACACACACACAAGCACACACTCATTGAGTCTCAATCTTATTTAAAAATGGTGGTTATCTCCATGCTTTTGTTTGTGAGTCAGTCAGTGTGGCCGGTGAGATGGGATGCGGCCTGGGCGGTAATTGTCCTTGCCCCGTCTCGCTCCTCTCCATGAGAAAAGAGGGTGGGGTGGGGTGGGGAGCGCGCCGAGGGCGAAAAGGTGAGCGGCTGAATTAAACACCCCTCGCCCCTTTTGTCTCGTGGACTCTTTAACCTCTGCTGCCAACAGACGCCCGGCACGGCACAGGCCGCCATGTCAATAACCAGTGTGGATGGAGACGTGCTCGCTCGCTTACTCGCTTACTCGCTCGCTGGTTTGCTGGTTCGCGTGCACGTTCACTCGTTTACTCTCACACTCGTTCACTCACTTACTTTTTCACTCACTCACTCACTCACTCACTCACTCACTCACTCACTCACTCACTCACTCACTCACTCACATACACACTCCCTCGCTGGCTGGCTTATACGCTTGTACACTGCCCTCTGCCACAAGCAGGTGAGCTTGAGCTTGCAGCCAATGTGTACTGAGATGTTAGCCTGGTAAGCCAGCCCCTCGTACTTCATTTTATTTTGTACAGAGGGTCTGGCAGTGCTGCACTGAGAAACGATTTCTTCCTGGAGGTGTGGATTCCTAAAGTTTAAAACAAGTGGCTCTGCCTTTACTCAATCACTGGTCGGGTCTTCACAGCCAGTTAGCCTGCCTACACACTACAATTCAAATTTAGCACAAAGTCAACATCATCACTCAAGAACACTCCCTTTGTTCACTGATTGGCTAGGCAAAATTCTGCCTAAGACAGCAATGTCAGTGGATGCACTGCCAGACCCTCTGTACAAAATGAAATGAAGCCCTGAGATGTAGCCCTTCTGCACTAATTGTTTCTCATATATTCATATCCACGCAACTACTCTCCATCCACAAGTGTGAGGGAACGAGACTGCGAGGGCATCGAGAGAGCTCTTGCACTCATCACCTGAGTATGTTTATTGCAGAGGCACCATATCTAGGCCTACTTGTTTATGAGTGTGTGTGTGTCTGCTATCTGCTTCTGAGCATATCCGTGTGAGTCAATGAGAGTGTGTTTGTACATGTGTGTGTGTGTGTGTTGCTGATTAAGTCAGTGCGTGTGTGTGTGTGTGTGTGTGTATGTGAGTGTGTGTGTGGTGTGTGTGGGTGAGTGGGCTTATGAGTGTGAGTGTCTGTCCGTGTATGTGCATATCTGTATTTTCTGCATGTGCAGGCATAGGCGCTGTTCTTGAGTGCGTATGCGGCTGTATGAAATATTGATGTGCTATTGTGTCTGTATGTGTCTTTAATGAGCAGCAGAGGGGCTGCTTGAGAACGCTGGAGGCTGAGGCTCTGAGAGCCTGCCAGGGGAGACCACAGACCCCCTCGCTATACCTGCCCTCCCCTCCTCTGCCTTCCTCTCCTTTCTGCTCCCCTCTCCTCTCCTCTCCTTTCTGCTCCTCTCCTCTCCTCCTCTCCTCCTCTCCTCTCCTTTCCTGTCCTCCCCTCGCCTCTTCTCCTCTCCTCTCCTCTCCTCTCCTCTCCTCTCCCCTCCCCTCCTCTCCTCTCCTCTCCTCTCCTCTCCTCTTTTCTCCACTCCGCTCAACTTCTTTCATCTCCTCTCCTCTCCCCTCCTCTCTCATCCACCCTCATCCACCCACTGCCGCCCCATTTATCTCCATCTAGCCCTCACCTCCAGCACTCACACTCATTATGGCCGCAGTTTTCTCATGTCGTTTTTCATCATGCACATCTGTGCTGTCGCTTCGACAGACTTAAATCATGTTTAACGGGTGGAATTCGAATGCGTGAATAAAATATTGAGCTGGTCAAAACTTTTTAATATCACATTTATATTCACCATTCTGTGACTGTTTGTTGTTGCTGCAACTCCACTCATGGTGACATAGTGGATACACTTTGGTGGAACACCTGATGCATTATGTAAACGTTGCCCAACAGAGCCAGTGACAGGTCAGTCTCACCTGGCTTCTCCCAGCGCATTCCCAGCACAGTCTTAATGGGTGCCGCTGTGGTAGCTGACGGCTTCAGAGATGAAGATGCCACATCGTGGCCAGGAGGGAGGACGAGGAGGAGGAGCAGAATAAAATCTATAATGTTTGAGCAAGACGCACGCAGAGGAATTGCTTTCGATGTGAACACAACGGCCTTGCTGTGCAGTTTTATCGACAAGCGCTGAGAAAAGGCACAGGGTGATGTTCTGGAAAATAAATAGAAGTTCCTCCCTAATTGACCAATAACTCTGCAGCAAATGGTTGGGAGTACATAAATACATGTGGCTTCTGTACCAGCTCCAGGCGATGTATCTGTTTCACAGCCTATATACAGAACGCACAGGAAATTCAACAAAAATATACAACAAAAGAAACTGTACCTGCCAACCTACAGACTGTGCAGCTGCATAGTTTGGCTCCTATACAATATGCTGAATAAGTATAAAGAGTGGTATATTTGTCAACTCCTGGGCGCACACAGAAGTGCAGTTTGTCGAACTGATTTGACTGTAGAGTCACTTAGTCGACTCTTGTACAGTATCGTGGCAACGAAACGAAGGCACCTGTGTATACTTTTTCAGACTAAGTAAACAACAACTAAACAACATCATGAAGGAAACACCATCGTCAGTTAAGGACCTCAACCGCTACTATTTGTTGGCTCAGCGGTACCGTGTCCAAAGAAGGAGCAACAGTACTGTCTTTCCAAACTTTACTTTGGAACAAATGTACTGCTTTTTTAAAAAGTCAGCAGGTGTTGGGTCTATGTAGGTCATTTTGTAATTTATTGGGCAGCCTATCTTTTTCTTACTTTTGTTAAAAAAAAGAACATGTGTGATCCATTTGATAACCTCTAAAAAGCTATTCACAGACTAGTCATGCTTGTGTCCTGTGGCTCTGAAGCGCAAGCGTATTTCCATAAAAGAACTCACCCCCACAGCGGTTTAGCAGGCCGCAGCGAGATAGCCGTCTTCCTTCCCCAAGTCAGACGAGTCTCATTTTTAAGGAAATGAAAACAGGTGTTTTATTAGGCTCTCTTATCGCCTCAGAGCTGGGGTATGTTTGAGGAATTATGGCTGACATTGTAACCAAACAGGCAGACTCCAGCAGCCTTCAGGCTGTGTGTAATGATTTGGATAAGGTGTGTTAGAGGGGCAGTGGGGGGGGTGATGGTGGGGGTGGTGGTATGTGTGCGTGTGCGTGTGTGGGGTATTGTAAGATAATTTTTTTTCTGTGAACCTGAGAGACTGTGAGACTTTCCCTCAACCACAAGCTCTGGAGTGGTGGACAAAAAAATTATAATCTTTCCCCCGCTATGCAACACAGGTATTTCCGTCCGAACAACAACAGCAACAAAAAAAAAAACACCCAGCTCTCCGGCTGCTTGGAATACATATTTTACACAAAAACAGCTTTTCAGTTTCCAGAGTGAAAAATCTTTTTGACAATTTTGTTTCTCTCCGTTTCTGGCTGAATTGACTGCCGTTGTGTTGTGCCGCTGGTCTCCACAGCTCTATCGGAGAATATAATCGTAAACTATGGCTCCCCGGTGAATGGTGGCTGGCCGTAAATACGCTCGGTACGGTAAAGGCAGTAAACATATGAGGCGGAGCGCAGACAGGGGTGATAAGAGGGTGTCTGGGGGGCTCGGGACATATCGATGCGGCACGCCAGATAATAAGCTTGATATACAGGCACATTTGCGCCACATTTGCCACAGACTTCCTTCTCTGTAATTAAGAGAAGCTTCACGGGCTCTCGGCGTGTTGCCGACACTCACCTGATCAATTATCTCAGTACACGACTTGTCTAAAGAGAAAAGGAAATAGGACACACACAAAAAAAAAACGAATGACAGTGGACGACCTGAGATGGATGATCTCTCTACAGAGAAAGGCAAGCAATGAATGAAATGAAATGAAAAAAAAGAAGGAGAGAGGAAGCCCTGGGATGGAAAAACACGGTCCAATCTTAATATTTCTCTTGTGCTAATTTCGGTAATAAAGTATGATACCATTAGAAAGGAGGAAATTAGCTGATGAGCTCGCTGACAGAAGAGAGAGAGAGTGAGAGAGAGAGAGAGAGAGAGAGAGAGAGAGAGAGAGAGAGAGAGAGAGAGAGAGAGAGAAAAGAAGAATCATCCACCTTGGACATGGAGAGTGGGTACACAGGGAAAAAGCATGAAATTAATTGCGAGCGGAAAGAGGGTCTGGCACAATTAGCGGCGCGCGCCACCCTCCTTTTGAACTTCACGGCAGGAGGATGACATTGGGCTTTATTAGCACGCCAGGGCAACAGTGGCAGCGGAAGCAAAACTGCTGACGTGGGAGGGGCGGGGAGGGGTGAGGGTGTGAGAGATGGGAGGTGTGCGTCTGTGTGTGTGTGTGTGTGTGTGGATATGTGTGTGTGTGCGTGTTTGTGTGTATGTGTGTGTGAGTGTGATTGTGTGTGTGCATGTGTGTCTTTATGTGTCTGTCTGTATGTGTCGTTGTGTGTGTGTGTGTCTGTGTATGTCTCTAATTGTCTGTGTCTCTGTGTGTGTCTCTGATTGTTTGTGTCTTTCTGTGTGTGTGTGTGTGTGTGTGTGTGTGTGTGTGTGTGTGTGTGTGTGTGTGTAGAAGGACCATCATATGCTGGCGATATGCCCATCATGGCTCCTGAGGGATGCTGGGGGTGTGTGTATGTGGGTGTGTGTGTATGTGGCTGTGTGTGTATGTGGGGGTGTGTGTATGTATGTGGGGGGCGTGGGTTCATTAAAAGTGACGATCTGAGCATTGGGAGGAACATGAGTTAAAGACTCACATGTGCCCCGACAGAATGTCTGGATGGTCAGAGATCAAGGACACACAGGCACACACACACACACACACACACACACACACACACACACACACACACACACACACACACACACACATATATACACATTCACAGGGAGCACACACGCACACACACACAAACACACTTACAGGAAGCACACAGGCAGCACACATACTCATACTTAGCACATACAATACATTTATAATAAAAACAGACTGAAAAAAATAAACAGACTGAATTCCTGACTGTCACACACACACAAACGTGCACACATACAGACACACACACACAGGCACATGCGCGCACACACACACACACACACACACACACACACACAGACCCATAAACAGTGTGTGCATGTCTTGAGACCGGCTATCCAGTCTGACATGTGTCCCGGCTGCTCTGCGGAGGGGCGAGGCGGCGCATCTGGCGCGCTGGCCGCTGTAATGATGATGCTGATGGCGCCTCCCCAGCTGCCAGGCAGGTGACATATGTCAGGTGTCTGCCTACCTCCTCCTCTTCCTCCATCCTTCTCCTCCTCCTCCTGTCCTCCTCCTGTCCTCCTCTCCTCCTCTCTTCCTTCTCTTCCTCTCCTCCTCCTCCCCCTCCTCTCCTCCTCCCCTCCTCTCTTCCTCTCCTCCTCCTGTCCTCCTCTCCTTCTCCTCCTCCTCTCCTCCTCCTGTCCTCCTCCTGTCTACCTCCCCCTCCTCCTCTCCTCCTCTCCTTCTTCTCCTCCTCCTCTCCTCCTCCTGTCCTCCTCCTGTCTACCTCTCCTCCTCCTCCTCTCCTCCTTCTCCTCTCCTCCTCCTCCTCCTCCTCCTCGTCTCCTCCTCTCCTCCTTTCCTTCTCCTCCTCCTCTCCTTCTTCTGTCTTCCTCCTGTCTATCTCCCCTCCTCCTGTCCTCCTGTCCTCCTCTCCTTCTTCTCCTCCTCCTCTCCTCCTCCTGTCTTCCTCCTGTCTACCTCCTCTCCTCCTCTCCTTCTCCGACTGCTGCTTCTGTGCCGTCCCCTGCTGACTGTGCAGCCAGACACTTCCCCTCGGTACTCCAGACGTCCTAGTACAGGCACACTGACACACACACACTCGCACACACATGGCCACACATACATACACATCCATAAGCACACACACAGACAAGTGCATACACACTCACACAAATGCAAGCACACATACACACCCACACACAACCTCATATGTGCACACTCACTTCCACGCATGTCACTTTTCACACACACACACACACACACACACACACACACACACACACATACAAACACAAACATACAAACAAACACACACACACACACACACACACACACACACACAACCCTAATATCAGCGGTGGAACAGCTCACCTGTTCCTGAGAGCTGGAGCTTATTGTGTCTGACTGTCAGGCCGGCTGGTGGCTGGCGGCTGGTGGCTGGCGAGGAGGGGAGAGGAGTGGAAGGGAGAGGAGGGGAGAGGAGAGGAGAGGAGAGGGAGAGGAGAGGAGGGGAGAGGAGGCGGAGGAGAGAGGAGTGGAGGGGAGTGGAGAAAAGTGGAGGGGAGTGGAGTGGAGAGGAGTGGAGGGGAGGGGAGGGAGTGGAGTAGCACGCTGTGGTGCCACACCTGTGCTGCTCCTCCCAAATTAGTGCGGCCCCTGCCGCTCTGCCTGTCAGACCGTAAGCGCCGAGGTGGGACAGGAGCTCCCGTCGGGATCCACAGAGAGGGGGGGGGGAGGCAGAGGGGGTAGAGTAAGGTGGGTGGGGTTGGATTGGTGGGCTGGGGCATTTCATTTCAACACACCTGACTGAGAGCTTCCTCCACCCTACAACCCCCCCCTGCCCCCCCCCCCCCCCCCCCCCCCCCCCCCCACAGAGATGAAGGACAAGTCGACCCTTCTGTGTTATTCACCCCCCCCCCCCACAGACACATGCACACTTTCACACACACACATACATATACATACAGCCACACACACATATACATAGAGGCACACACACACACATACATAGAGGAACACACACATATACATACAGGCATACACAGAAACGCGCACACACACACACCCAACACACACACAGAGGTACACACACACACACACACACACACACACACACATTCTCTCACACACACAGAGGTACACACACACACACACACACACACACACAGATACAAACACTCTCACACACACAGAGAGGTACACACACACACCAATGTAGATATAAGTTGGCTCTGTGTGCTGTGCGTATCTCTCTGTTTCCTCCCTGCATGCTTATCTGCCTCTGTCCATTTGGTGGAGGGCTGTTTGCTCCTGTCACGCTGCTTGGCGCTCTCGGCGCGGTGCTGTTTGCAGAGAAATGATGGCCAACAAATTCAGTGTTGACAGTGGGGATGCCTCCTAACACCTCGCCTCGGGCTGACTGGTACGTATGCTTTGATGCCGCACTATCCTGACAAGGCTGAGTTTGGGGGGGGGGCATGAGATGCCCTGCTGTGGGAAAGGTCTTTGAGGAGCCATATGTCTTTTTCAGTAAACCACAAACATCATTATGCACCTACAGTAGTATGATGGGTTTTCAGTTTTAATACATAGCACATGAGGTTTCAGCACATCTTCTGAAATGCTTTAAAAGCAGCTGTAAATGCTTTGATTCAGTGACTCTCTCTCTTGCTATCTCTCTCTCTCTGTCTCTCTCTCTGTCTCTTTCTCTCCCTCTCTCTCTCTCCGTCCTCTTGCACTGTCTCTTTCCCCCTGTCTTTCCCCCTCTCGCACTCTTGCTGTGTCTGTGTTTTTGTCTCTCTCTCTTTTTGTCTCTCTCTTCTCTCTCTCTGTCTTTCTCACTTTCTCTTCCTTTCTGTCATTGTCTCTCTCTCACTCCATCACATCTTGCTGTATGTTTTGTTTTTAAGGCTGCTGAAACAATGGACTTTCCCTCTGGGATGATTAAAGTATATATAATCTAATCTAATCTAAACATCCACCACTGCATCACCAATACCCCTCAACCCTAAGAGTGGTGGGGGCAGAGGTGAGGAGGCGGAGCTGAGCTCCACAGGGCTCCGGCCCAGTTTATATGTGTGTGTGTGTGTGTGTTTCTATGAGTGTGTGTGTGTGTTTCTATGAGTGTGTGTGTGTGTGTGTGTGTGTGTGTGTGTGTGTATGTGTGTGTGTGTGTGTGTGTTTCTATGAGTGTGTGTGTATGTGTGTATATATGTATGTGTTTCTATGAGTGTGTGTGTGTGTATGTATGTTTGTGTTTGTGTGAGTGTGTGTGTGTGTGTGTGTATGTTTCTATAAGTGTGTGTGTGTCTGTGTGTGTGTCTGTGTGTGTGTGTGTGTGTGTATATGTGTGTGTTTCTATTAGTGTGTGTGTGTATGTATGTGTTGCCCGCCGTTCCGAGGACACTCGTCAATCGCCCCCCCTCGTCAATCGGGCCCTCAAAATCTGACGTGTGGCGCAGTCGGGCAGTCGGTCGGTCGGCCGGTCGGTGGGGCTTCGATCGGTATGGATTGCGGCCAGGTGACGGGGAGGCGGGCGGGAGGGTGCCGGGAAATGTGATCAGAGGACGGCCTCCTGGCAGACCTCTCCGTGCCACGCCATTAATCTTCCTGTCAGCCGCACGTCACTCAGCGCTGACTGGGGGAGGAGGGCTGGGGCAGAGCGAGGTGACCGCTTACACACAGCCACAGTGACTTGATACACACACACACACACACACACACACACACACACACACACACACACACACACACACACACACTGACTTTCATGCAGGCAAATGAACACACACATATGCACAAAGGAAAATTCCCACACAAACTGCACATTCATGTATACACTACTCTACACAAAACACACATGCAGTCTTCTCCCCATTACTTATTGCCTTTTTAATGGCATACACAAACTCACACATGCACTGATGCACACACACACACACACACACACACACACACACACACACACTCAAACTACCTTTTAAACTCAGTGTTTTTCGTTCTGAAGCAGACACACACACATACACAAACACACACATACACAGACACTCAAACTCCCTTTTACACTCAGTGCCTCTCGTTCTGAAGCAGACACATACAAGCACACACACATACACGCACACGCACACGCACATGCACACACACACACACACGCACACACACACACACACACACAGTCACACACAAGTCCTCTCACTGGTGTCCACCCACAGCGCTGGCTCGTTGCTCCGTTGCTCCGTAATCACTCTGTGTGTCCTCTGCTATGCTAATCAGCCCTAGCGGAGGTGGCTGCTGTGGCCTCAGCTCTGGAGGACCCTGGCAGGACGCCAGGTCACAGCTCTTCAGCCTCAGCACCGAAGGGGACAGAACAGAACAGTCACTCCAGCCCCAACACAGCCTGTCAATTACAGGAGTTTCATTTAATGGAGTTCATCAGCTTAGTTAACAGGGACAACATACAGAACAAATCCCGGTGCAGCAGAGTTAGCTATGTACTATAGCTAATGTTTCCTGGGTAGGGTGCTAAAAACAAAAGCACATACACTGTCTACTATATATAGGCAATAAGCACAGTACAATACTACAATTGCGATATTACAACACTATTACTTCACATAATCAGCAAAGTTCACATCGGCAACATCACAAAATATACATGATACATAAGCAGTACATTGGTCCATGTTTAAAACTTAAGACAAGGGTCAGTGATCATAGGATTGATTACACTTCATGGATCATTTAAAACTGCTCAGACCTGTAATATTAGGATGGATTGAGTTCTCAATCCCTCAGTCTGCAGAGTACAGTACCTCTCTCTACAGGTCCCGGATCAGCTGCAGTAGTTTGAGTTTCCCTTACCGCTATGTAATGAAACAAGATGGAAATGGCATATAGATGAAAAAAATGTGGGGGCTGAAATACTATCTGAGTGTGCGATACTTTGTGCTGTTAAAATGAGAAATGCTTAATTAAGTGCAGCATTACAAATCAGCTCTATGTAAATAGTCCAGAGAAAATGTGCTGAAATTTAATTATATCCTGAGGCAGACCGTCTGGCTGGGTTCTCTCATGTGAAGCTATGAAAGAGAGCGATAGAGAGAGAGAGAGAGAGAGAGAGAGAGAGAGAGAGAGAGAGAGAGAGAGAGAGAGAGAGAGAGAGAGAGAGAGAGAGAGAGAGAGAGAGAGAGAGAGAGAGAGAGAGAGAGCAAAACCGACAGACACAGCGACAGAGAAACACAAATGGAGAGAGAGAGAGAGAAAGAGACAGAGTGAGAGAGAGGGAGAGAGAGATAGAGAGAAATAGAGAGAGAGGGAAAAGAGAAAGACACACCGACAGACAGATATTCCTCCAACTGGTAGGGCCCAGAGACTGACTGGGGCTCCCATGACTGCATGGGTGTCTGTAGCGTCTGAGGAAGTTATTGGCAACATGCAGAGCGAACCACAGGCTGAGATAGAAGACTTCTGGCACTGACAGCAGAAGAGGAGGATGGAGGTGGAGGGAGGGAAAGAGAGAGGAGGGACAGGGAGAGAGAGAGAGAGAGAGGGAGAGGGAGAGAGAGAGGGAGAGGGAGAGAGAGAGGGAGAGGGAGAGGGAGAGAGAGAGGGAGAGAGAGAGAGAGAGGGAGAGGGAGAGGGAGAGAGAGGGAGAGGGAGAGGGAGAGAGAGTGAGGCAGGGGAGGGCAGGAGGGGTAGTGAACTGAGAGGTGAAAAACTGCTCCAGTGACATCCACCAGACTGTGCTGACACAGGTGACCCCCCCATCCATCCATCCATCCACCCACAGACCCACCCACCCACCCACCCACCCACACATCCGACCCCTGGTCACCAGCTGGGGGGGAGGAGAGCTGGGTTGCTTAGACACATGCTCCCCCTATGGAGTGATGAGTAAGAGGCCAAGAGTCTGTCAGTGCCGGTGTTAGCAAGTGCTAACTCATGGATGTCAACCACTGTCATCAGTCATACAGGACACATGCACAGATATCAGTCATTGCACTTTAATGGTGACTCATTTAATACAATTATTATTGGTGTGAACATTTGAACAATATGGCCAAAGCACAATAATATACACATTGAGGAGGAAAAATGGAAGAAAATCACATAAAAAGGCAGTTACATACACATAGAATTGTCGACAGAGTTATACAGGACACATGCAGAAATAGTAGACATTGCACTTTATTAGCAACTTACTCATACCTACAATGCCTATTTCTATAGTCTCATCAGAAAACTTTTGATAAGAAAACAGGACTTCTGTTTGCATTTAATGTTTTTGTTTGTTCTTTTGTTAGGAGGCTTTGATGTGTTTGATGTGTGTTTAAAGGCTTGGACGTTTTAGATTTTACGGCACGTGGTTTCATAGGGGCATTGCTGGATAACAGCAATTTGTTGTCAACCAAGTTTATCTGGCACTGCAGTGTATCTCTGGGAGATAGAGGGGAGAGTGTCTCTCTCTCTCTCTCTCTCTCTCTCTCTCTCTCTCTCTCTTTCTCTCTGTGTTTCTATCTCTCTCTGTCTCTCTTTCTCTCTCTGTCTCCCTGTCTATCTCTCTGTCTCTCCATCTCTCTGCCTCTGTCTCTGTCTGTCTGTCTCTCTCTCTCTCTCTCTGTGTCTCTCTATTTCTCTCTCTATCTCTCTCTCTCTCTCTCTCGCTCTCTGTTTTGGATGTCTGGTCTGGTTGGCCTTTTGCCATGGAGTTGGAGGAGATTAAAAGTGTGTTGGAGTGTGACTGCAAAGCTTGGCTGGTCAGGATAGTTAGGGAGCACAGCCAGCTCTCCCCAAAGCCTCTATGGTCCTCTCTTCTCTCTTTTTCTCTCCTTTCACTCCCTCTCTATCTTTCTCTCTTTTTTCTCTTCCTCTACTCCTATCCCTCTGTCTATCACGCAGAATGCTGATGTTGTTTGCGCAGATGTTGTCAAGCTCACCAGCCCAGAACTGAGGTACAGTCGAGTCCAGAACTTTCTAATATAGGACGCAGCTTGTTTATAGTGTTTTTAAAACATTGTTTTCATTCTCGGCTCAAATACTGTGTCCACCGTTTTCCAAACACTGTACACAGTGTGGTTTAGGAGCAGGATCAGTTAACCTTTGGTACAAAATGCAGTTCAGCCAACAAAAACACTCCGTACTCTGTCCAAACCTGACTTATGCTGCTATAGCTACGGTGCCAGAGTGCAGCAGAATGACAGTTGTGCCAGGTACTGCCCAAAGGTTAATTGGGGCTTTTATTCCCAGAGTTGCCAGTTGCTGTCACTTTGGATAAAAAATGTGACATTTTAATCTTTAACTGTAGCATGTTCTGCACAATAAACCAAAATAACTATAAAAAAAACTCAAAACTAAGGTGTGCCATTACAGAATGCATATATTAGGTTTTGGGATATCCTCTAATTTAGGGTAATTTAGGATTGCAGTGTGAAAGAATTTAAGCATCACACATCTGGCAGCACATATAATATGTAATACTAGACAATTCCAATCAGTGGGCATGGTACTGAGAGTGAAAATTAGTAAAGTATACTGTGAAAATACGCTAACATCCTATTCATCTGATTACTTACACTCATTTGCGAGCTGTGGCTGAGAGCTGCAAGTCCCTGGAGAGAGGCCCTGTGGATCAATACTGGGTAGCAGACAGACAGGAGCTGACACAACACTGCGTGTCACCCCACGTCACGCTACGCCACTTCATGTCACGTCACAGCTTCTCCCGTCACGTCAAATCCTGACAGCTTTCGAGTAGACCTGGCACCTACTGTGTGTGTGTGTGTGTGTGTGTGTGTGAGTGAGAGAAAGAGAGAGAGAGATACAGAGAGAGAGAGAAAGATATATTACGAGAAAGACAGAGAGAGGTTACAGTATATAATTCTGGTGGCAGCTTTAAAATAGACATGGCAACCACTGTGTGTGTGTGTGTGTGTGTGTGTGTGACAGAGTGAGAAAAAGAGAAAGATGAAGTAAGAGGAAGAGTGAGAGAGAGAGATTATATGATTTTGGTGACAGCAGAGTGTGTGTGTGTGTGTGTAGTGAAAGCGATCGAGTGACTGAGGGGGCCAGTTGCAGGAGTATAGATACTCGTTTTTCACCCCTCGTTAGTTCCCATAATAGCAGCAGACAAAAGCTTGTCCCTATCAGAGGGAGATGAATTGATCTCATCTCCAGTGAAGCTGTGTTCCCGTATAATTAAGGGCGAACGCTGTCAGTAGGACTTCAGAGGATTCTGCGGGCTTACGCATGATGGCCAGGCTGCCCGAAAGAGAAATCAATATTTATTTTACATCCATACAGAAACCATACCATGGTGGTCTGGTCGGGTTGTCTCAGCAAGAATGCAAGATGCTGTTCTTTTGAAGAACATGTCATTTGTCTTCTTGCGTACGCACTTAAAGCTCTACGGCCGCGACATCCATCCTCGTCTAACCATGTCATCGTATCCATTCTGATGATTGCATCACCAGAGCTCTCCGCACGGTGTCAGTGGGAGCCGCCCCCCCCATCAACATCCCCCCACCCCGCATCCTGTAAGGTATTTGGCTGTGCTGTATTGATTTGCCATCAGTCACTGGGCTACTTTGGTCTTGACCCCCCCCCCCCCCCTCCAAAAAAAAAAAGAGAGAAAAAAAAGAATAATCCGCATGTCAGAGCCTTAGAATAAGCAGTAAATTGATAAGAGGGAAATCGATTCCCTGCCTCTGGCCGTTTGTCCACCACTGGTTCCCATTCTCCCGGCATTAGTGTCCCATCATGACCCAGCCCTGCCTCTGGAATCCCAATGTCTCTCCAGAGGGACCTCCCCTCGTCTATAGGGAGGGAAAGTGGAACACAGCGATCCTAGCGGTAGCGTTCCTATCCCCAGAGCGATCCTATTAAAAATCCCATAGACCGATTTTTAAAAAAATCCCACAAAGGTATGACACGGAACTTGTGCACCAGACATATTTTTCAGGCTATATATGGGGATTATCTACTAACTGTGAAAGTATTGTGTGAAATTTCGTCCTATTTAAAAAAATCTAAATTGTGCCTAACTTGTCATAAACGGACTACAACTTTGAGTCGCTCCCGTTACGTCAGTAAACACAAGTTCACCATGCTGTAATTCGTAACTGATTGCAACCACAGAGAAACAAATGAATGCCAGTTTTCACATTTCATAAAGATTCCATAAAGCTACGGTTGTGGATTCTTATAATCAGACGAGTTTCATGTACACAATCGTTGGATTTCACTTACTTCTCTCGCCGGCAGCTAACTGTTAGATTTGGGCAGACGCCAGATTTTGCGGTGACGTCATACACGCGCGTATCGTTCAGTGTAGTCCTTTATCAGCTTTTTAATTAACATTAAAAACAATTCAGATTAGTGAAAAAAAAGAAAGTATGACCACCTGAATCGATAGAACTGCCCAGCATGCATATCATATGAAAGCCACTATCTTAACTTTGGAGTGTGAGCCGAAATGTAATTTTTTGAAGAAAAAATCCCATTCATTTCGATAGAGGTGGGGAACGCAACCAGCAGGGGGCGATGAGATTACTTTCCCTCCCTATAATGTCCCATACCGTTGATGCTGCCATCGGCCTGCCTGTGTCAGGTTTTTGTTTCCTGGGCAAATACGATGGATGCATCCTCCCCAAACTCCCACTAAAACTCCCACTCTGTCTCCTCCACTTATGCACTGGCTTTTGTTTAGGAATCTAATTATCCAGGTAAGTCGGCGAAGGGCAGATTCTTTATGGCGAACGCTGATGTGGCTAACAGACGTGCGCTAAAAAGAACAGCTGTGCTTTTTGACAGCAGATGTCAGCAAGGGCCCAGCATTAAGCTGGAACAGCTGCAGCTGCCTCTATAGAAAAGAAATGAATTAATAAATAATTAAAATTAATTTTAAGGGGTTTTCAGAAAGTATCATATCTGGCATATAAACATTACTGCAAAAAAAGTCTTGTCAAAGAAGTTCATTTATGCCTGCAAGGGAACAACATGCTATCCTGTCAAGAGCTATTGGTATGGTCCATAAAACTAAAAGTGGGATCCCATACTGCCCTACAAAGGCAAAGTGCAGTAACTATGTGAACATTGAAACTGGAAAAAAATGCTTTTAAAATTCTCGTACTGCACAGTCAAACATGTTGTAGGTTCAATAGTGGTGATGCTTTTATGTGGAAGAAGCAAGGCATTTAGTCACAATACAAAGGAGGTGTTTTAAAGTCATTTTCCAGTCTAAACTCAGCTTGGACAAAATATGTAGTTACTGCTTTTTGGCTTTGTAGGGCAGCAGCATAGCATCCTAGTCCTTAACTGAATACTTCCCCCCTTCATGTCACATCCTGTTACTAATGGAAGGATTATTTGAATGGTTGAGAGTGTAAATGTGTGTGTGACAGTGCGACACAGTGCACTGAGAACACACACAGTGACAATGACAACACATTCGGCTGTGTGTCAGCATGTGTGCCTTTCTGCCTACTCTCTCTTGCTCTTTCTGATAGGGAGTGATTCTGAGGGCGAGAGAAAGGAAGAGAGAGAGAAGGAGAGAGAGAGAGCGAGAGAGAGAGCGAGAGAGAGAGCGAGAGAGAGAGAGAGAGAGAGAAAGAGAGAGGATCCTTTGTGACTATAATTGACTGTGTCTTGGCCCCCGTCTTACCCCGGCTAGTCACCGTATGCTAGTGCCTTGCAAATAGGGCTGGCACACAGGAGGACATGTCTGTGTGCTTGTCTGTGAGCTTGTTTGTGTGTGTGTGTGTGTGTGTGTGTGTGTGTGTGTGTGTGTGTGTGTGTGTGTGTGTGTGTGTGTGTGTGTGTGTGTGTGTAGGGGGGTGGTTGTGGGGTTTGGTGGTGAAAGGTGGTGCAACTGACAGCCAAATCAGAAGCTGTCACTGTGACACTGTGGCAGTAATTTAGCGATGGCACTTCTCTCCTTTCTCCTTTCTCCTCCTCTCTTCTCTTCTCCTGTCTTCTCTCCTCCTGCCTCCTATTTCTTCATCCCTCCACTCCTCTTTCCCTCTCTATCCTCTTTCCTCCACTTTCTCCTCTCCAGTTTTCTCCTCTCCTCCCCTCTCCTCTCCTCTCCTCTCCTCTCGTTTTCTCTTACATCTCTCTATCTATCCTCTTTGCTCCACTCTCTTCTCTCCTCCTCTCTGATTCTGTCTTCTCCCCTCCTCTCTCCTCCTCTCTTCTCTCTCCTCCCAGTGCTCCCTATTAGGATCCTTTCCCCACCTCTCTGCACCTCTAAACCGTACATGCTGTACATGCTGAGAGAGAGAGAGAGAGAGATGGAGATGGAGATGGAGATGGAGAGAGGGACTAGCTAGCTTGATGGATGTATGGCTTGGTGATTTACAGCAGGTTATGGCCATCCCCTTAGCCAGTCCAATCCAGTCAATGCTTTTCATCCTGTTGAACTCTGCAGGCAGTGCCTTATGTGCCTTTTGATTCCAGGGAGAGATTTTAGGCTTTTGTGAACCTTTGAGGACCTTGAGCATTGCGTGTTCCAGGGCTCAAAAAAGAACCCTTACATCTCTTCATGTGAGATTTGCAAATGTGTCAGAGGAGGTATTTCTTTCCATATCCCCTCAGCTCCACAATGCATTTTTGAACTGAATAAGGTTCAGGTCCCTAGACCGGAGAGGACATTGGCTTTGTGAGTGTGTGTGTGCATGAGTGTGTCCGTGTGTGCGTGTGTGTGTGTGTGTGTGTGAGAGCTGTGTGTGTGTGTGTGTTTATGTGTGTGTGTGTGCGTGTGTGTGTGCGTGTGTGTGTGCATGTGTGTGCGTGTGTGTGTGTTTGGGAGGATGGAGGGTGTGGTAGAAAGGACTGTGGTGGGATCCCATTGCAGTGGGGTGCAGAAATAGTTCATTGCCCTGCGTGAGTTAGTGGGAGAGGAGGTAACTCTTAGAGACAAATGAAACAGGTCATTGAGGGTAGCCTCTAATCCCCCGATACCTTATTAGAGGGGTGGCCAGCTATAGTGTGGGTGTGTGTGTGTGAGTATGTGTGTGTGTGTGTGTGCATGTGTGTGTGTGTGCATGTGTGTAAGAGAGAGAGAGAGAGAGAGAGAGACAGCATAGGGTCTCTGGTGAAAAGACCCTTTGACCTGCACTGAATTGGCGCGAGAGACACTGTCCTCTATTCAGCCTAAATGCTCAGAGCTATCCTCAGCTTTGTGTGTGTGTGTGTGTGTGTGTGTGTGTGTGTGTGTGTGTGTGTGTGTGTGTGTGTGTGTGTGTGTGTGTGTGTGTAGGTGTGTGTGTGTGTGTGTAATTGCATACAGGCTTGTTTCTGCAGTTCTGACTGTGGGCTTGCTGTGTGTGTATGTGTATGCATGTGTGCTGTGTGTGTGTGTGTGTGTGTGTGTGTGTGTGTGTGTGTGTGTGTGTGTGTGTGTGTGTGTGTGTGTGTCTGTGTAATTGCATACAGGCAAGCAGTTTTGACTGTGGGCTTGCTGTGTGTGTATGTGTGTGCATGTGTGCTGTGTGTGTGTGTGTGTGTGTGTGTGTGTGTGTGTCTGTGTAATTGCATACAGGCAAGCAGTTTTGACTGTGGGCTTGCTGTGTGTGTATGTGTGTTGTGTGCGTGTGTGTATATGTGTATGTGCGCGCAGGTGTGCTGTAATTCTGTATTTTTGTGGGTACCCGCATGTAAGTGTACTTATACACTCGGAATAGAGATTGTGTGTGTGCGTGTGTGTGTGCGCATGTGCGTGTGTGTGTGTTTTTGCGAGAGAGAAAGAGAGAGGGAGAGAGAGAAAAAAAATGACAAATGAGGATGAGAGGGTAGATTCTTGTTCGAGGATTTTATTTTTAAACAGGCACTACAGTAGAGCACAGCACCCCTGGCTGCAGTGTGCTGTTTTATCTTATTCAACAATGGCTCCTCTCCAAGAGGACATTTCAACCCTGTCCCACACAATGGCTTTGTTACCCGTGCATTCATTCAGTGCTGATCCGCTGGCTAACAAAGACCGAGCTCGGACACCTGAGCCTGGATACAAACCCAGGGCGTGATGTATGTGGCACGAGATGCCTACGGCTTTACAAGTCGCCCTCGTAAAAAAAAAAAAGTGAATAAAAAGGTGACAGATACCTCTCTGCCGGGCTGGACGAGTTGCTTACACCGTGGTTTTTTTTTTGCCCAGGCTCATAACTCAAACATCTCTCCCTGGGGCTCCACTTTTCTTTTTTTCTTTCTGTCTCTGTCTGTCGTTCTCTCTATCTCTCTCTCTCTCTCTCTCTCTCTCTCTCTCTTTCCCTCATTCTCGTTGAGGCACCTCCAACAGTGGACAAAGGACATCAGCCACCGCAACCACCACCCGTCCTCTCTTCCTCTCTTCCTCCCATCCTCCAATCCTCCCACTGGCCCCATCTGTCAGACCACTGCTGGCCTGTGTTTGTCCAGCGGGCGTGTGGAATGTTGACCACAAAGAGAGAGGAGAGAGGCTCAGCTCGCCAGATGAGCTGTGTGTGTGTGTGTGTGTGGGCATCTGTGTGTTTGTGTGTGTGTGTGTGCATGTTTGTGTGTGGTGTCTCCTTGTGTGAGTGCCTGTGTGTGTATGTGTGTGCATGTGTGTGGGTGTCGCTGTGTGCGTGTGGGCGGGCATCTGTGTGTGTGTGTGTGTGTGTGCATGTGTGCATGTTTGTGTGTGGTGTCTCCTTGTGTGGGTGCCTCTGTGTGTGTGTGTGTGTGGGTATGCCTGTGTGTGTGTGTGTATGATGGAGACAGATGCTGGTGTGTTTGCCGAGAGGATTTTCGAAGCTGAGCCACCAGGCTTGCACCTGACCTTACTGACTGCCACAGGAGACCCTAGTGCTGTCCGTCCTCCATTGTTCTGGAAGTCACCGTCAGCTCCAACATTAACCCTCTGGTACACACAGACACACACACGCACTCACACACACGCACTCACACACAGACAGAGGGTTCAAAAGGTTGCGATAGACATTTCGGTGTATCACAGCCTTACTAAGGCAAACATTTTGTCTTTGTTTAACATTACTGTTGGTTTGATTTTAATATCGAATTGTCTATATACTTGAACAGGCTATTTTGTACCGCATGTGTACTCCTCCATGCTGAGCAGGACAGTGTTGTCCTAGAAGCACCTTTCCTCCCTCTCTTCTCTCCTCTCCTCTCTCCTCTCTGCGAGCAGGAGATAAGATCCAGGGGGGTCAGGGGATTAGAAACTTTCAATTTGATCCAGTGACATTTCAGCGCCAGAATGAAGTCTGCCGTGCTAAATGTCACGTCATGAAGCATATCAGAGCACTAGTTTACTCTTGACACTTCGGACGGTTTAATTTCACCTCCTGCTCTTGTCATCTCTCTCTCTCTCTGTCTGTCTGTCTCTCTCTCTCTCTCTCTGCCCCCCTATATATATCTGCCCCCCTCTCTCTCTCCCTTCATCTTTCTTCCTTTCTTTCTTTCTTCCTTTCTTTCTTTCTTTCTTACACTCTCACTCTGTTCTTCCCTTCTCTCTCTTTGCCAGCACTCTTCTGAGACAGAAGCTATTCCATGAATGCTGAAGAGAGCTTAGTCGCTGTGGAAGATGCTGATCCCTTTAATTTGTAGCCTAAGCCTTTAATTTATGGGCACTCACACACGCCTGCGAAGATGTTTGTTGCAGCGGAGCGGCGAGTCGACTTTAGTCTAAACAGCAAGAGATGATTCAATAACTTCAGCCTGCTGGTGGTTGAGGCATCCATGGTGTGCCCACCTTCATCACTGGGCCTTTAATCTTGGATGCTGATTGGATCTCACAGCACCATGCCTTAAGGGGATTGGCTGCTAAACATTAGTGATGGGCCTCCAGTCAGTCATCCACAGTAAACTTGAAAATGAAAGGCCTTCTCTCTGAGATTTTCATTATAAGGCACTTAAGAGAACTAGTTAGTGCCTTCAGACCCTCCTAATAATGTCTAGGTTAGACTAGGTTTCTTTATTAGTCTCCTCCAGGGAGAAATTTGTCTTGGTGATAATGGAGATTTGCAGCAACATGAATAACATTCAAAGGCACATTGTACACTACAAACAGTACAGCACACAGTACAGCATACAGTACAAACATAAAATAAGACAAAAAGACAGAAGTGGAGTAGTCACAGACTAACATTGAACATTGTAATTCATGGCCCTAAACTATCCATATCATGTAATAATGACAGTTACTGGGTATTTTTGGGGGAAAGTTTTCTTCCTCGACAGTAATTTGATACCGGCAGTGTTTAGATTGTTGCACGAGGGGCTTGAAAGTATGTTTTCTTGGGAGACAATAAATCAGAGAGAAAGAAAAATGAGAGAAAGAGAGCAAGAGAGAAAGAGAAAGAGATAGAGACACACAGAGAGGGGGGGGGAGAGGAGAAAGGAGAAAGAAAAGGTCAAGAAACAACTATCTTGTTAAAGCAATAGAGGGATCTTAACGAGGCTGTCTCCCACCCAACCTTGTGAGGAGTGACCCTGTGTGTGGCAGTTGTGAGGCTGTTACTCAGCCTGTAATGAGAAGATTCAGTTATCGGCCTTGAGTAAACCCAGTTTACTGCTTTAAAAAAGCCCAGCAAAACTACAGTACATTGTGTTCCTGAAAACACAGCAAACACACTTTTTTTTAACCTGGCTTGTAGATAGCAATATGCTATGTCATGTGTTCCTTTCTTTCTTGCTTGCTTCTCCTGTCTTTTTCTTTCTTTCTTTCTTTCTTTCTTTCTTTCTTTCTTTCTTTCTTTCTTTCTTTCTTTCTTTTCTTTCTTTCTTTCTTTCTTTCTTTCTTTCTTTCTTTCTCAATCCTCTTCGCTCACTACACATGGTGTTCCTTGCACCAATTCAATTCTGAATGTTATATCCTTAAGTTCACGCTATCTCTATAACATGCTATTTAGATCACATTAGAAGAAAACCCACCATCTTTAGAGAAAATGCTGTTACCTCCAAGTACTGTGGCATAGGATTGCTGGAATAGATAGGATTGCTGGCTCAGTGTGTTTGTGGCTCATTACTAGATAATAAGGTTACATTTCAATTTCTTTCTGGTCATTTAAATAGTTCCCATATCTATGTCAGAGGAATGCAGTTAAAATGTATGAGGATATATATTTCTCCACAGTATGCATTTTTGGTCTCTCCATCCCTCCCTCCCTCATTCTCTCTCTCCCTCCTTTCTCTCCCTGGCCTCATCCTCTTCTTTCCCTTGGGTACCAGTGAGTAATGACATCCTCACTGTTTATGATTAGCCGGTGAGGTGAGGAAATAATCTCTGCTTGCACACTCACTACAAGTGAGCGCTGTCCCAGTGCATACAGGCTAAACAGTGTGTGGGTGTGTGTCTGTGTGTGTGTTTGTGTGTGTGTGTGGGTGGGTATTTGTGTGCTTGTGTGTGTTTATTTGTGTGTGTGTTTGTGTGTGTGTGTGTGTGTGTGTGCGTGTGTGTGTGTGTATGTATTTGTGTGCGTGTATGTGTATTTGTGTGTGTGGAGGGGGGGGGGGGGGGGGGGGTATTTGTGTGCGCGTCTGTGTGTGAGTGTGTGTGTATTTGTGTGTGTGTTTTTGTGCATGTGTGCCCATCTGTGTGTGTGTGTGTGTGTGTGTGTGTGTGTGTGTGTGTGTATGTGTGTGTGCGCGTGTGTTTGTATGTGCATGTGTGTGTGTCTGTGTGTATTTGTGCGTGTGTGTGCTTGTGTGTGTGTGACACTATTCTCCCCTCCACCTTAGCCAGGCAGATCTTCCTCTCAAGTGGGTTTGATAAATGACCACAGGCTCCGGAGAGAGAGCCCTCACTAAACCGCTAAACCCATTCCGCTTTCGCGGTCCCATGTCGCATCCCTCACAGAAATAAACAATCACCCTTTCCTGCCGGGGGATCCGGGCGAGGGCATTCGACGGAACGGGCGACATTAACTCCATCTGCGGCGTTTTTCTGCCGGTGTTGGTTTACGTGGAGAAGGGAAAACGGCAAACGGCGGGAATCTCTCCCGAATTGCCCACGTGCAATAATGACACGATACATCCTAGCCGAGCGGCTGCTGAAAATTGCTTTTACTTCCGAGTCTCCCTGACAGGGGAATGTGCCATCCATCAGCGAGTACGGCTGTGAAGGAGCGTTCGGTGGGTGTTTAAAAACCGTTTATCCTCGGCCAAACTGCGGCTGAAGCGCCATTCGGTCGACCATCTTGATTATTAAAATGTCAGCACGGGTGTCCGTGACAAGACAGAGGCAGTTTGTACTTTCTTTCTTTCTTTATCTCTGTCTTATTTGGGCCTCTGGCTGTTAAGTGGCTGTGAAAGCCCCCCCCCACCATCCACCATCCCTCCACCCCCACCCTGAAAGGTGTGTGACCTTAAAGGAGCTCGCTGGTGGAAGCACACCAGAGCCTCAATGACATTTCCGCAGAGGATAATAGACTGCTTTCTGAGGCATTGTAAGTGCTGAGGGTCGGACCCGAACCCCTAAATAATGTACTTTAAATTGGAAGTAAGACTCCAGTTGAAGGTCTTTTTCAAGTTGAGTCATTGTGCATTAATGGGAAAGAGGAGGAAAAAGAAAAAAAAGAAAAGAAAAGAGGGTTTTTAAAATAAAAACGTCAGCTCATGGCTCTCCAGGATTAGTGATGGAACCTGTGTGAACTTTCTGACGCAGCTGTTTGTTATGGGATGGCAGAATCAGTTGTCGTGATCAGGCCCGAGGTTATAGACATGGGAGGGTCTTGCTCATGTAGTCACTTTGTTTTTTAAACAATCGATGGTTGATCAATTTAAATCAATAGGAAATAGCTGTATTGGAGAGTGTGTCTCTGTGTTAATGTGTGTATGTGGACATCGACGGTATGTGTGTGTGAGTGGTCCCAATGAAAAAAAAAAACTATTTTGTTTTACAAATATTCATTACTGTAACAGTGTTTCTATGAAATATATATGCATTCTGAGTTCCAGGTAGCACCAATCAAACAGCTGTTTAAAATTGTGTTAAAATACATAAAATAAATAGCAGAATTAAAGTAAAATGTAATAATAAAAAAAGTAAAAATTAATAAAATCAAAACAACTGAAGGTATTTTGTTTGATGGAGAGGATGGATAATATTTAAAAAAAAAAAAAAAAAAATCTTTACATCTGAGCCCTCCATATGTTCTTGCATGGGTGTGCCATGTGAGATGCGCTTATATGCACGTGTGCAGCTGTTTCCCTCCCTCACACTCCGTCCCTGTGGGGAATATCAGCAGCCCTCTATCCAGATGCTAATGCTGTAAACAGCTAGTGTGGAGTAGTGCTGATGCTGATGCAGTGTTTGACAGCAAATGTGCGGCATTGATGAGGAGGCCCCATTGTGTCAAGCGGCCACTTTTCTCCCAACAGAACTACCGCAGTGGTCGGCCCTTTATTGAAAGGGTGTCAGTTTGGGGGATAGGTGTGTGTGTGTGTATGTGTATGTGTGTGTGTGTGGAGGGGAGGGGTATCTGCTAACTGCACCGGGATCCATATGCACTCAAGTGTGTGTGTGTGTGTGTGTGTGTGTGTGTGTGTATGTGTATGCGTGTGTGTGTGTGTGTGTGTGGGGGGGGGTATCTGTTAGCTGCACTGGGATCCATATGCACTCAAGTGTTTGTGTGTGTGCATATGTGTGTGTGCATGTGTGTGTGTGTATGTGTATGCGTGTGTGTGGGGTGGGGTGGGGGGTGGGGTATCTACTAGCTGCACTGGGATCCATATTTAATGGTGGTGGGGCATTCAAGTGTTCGTGTGTGTATGTGTGTGTGTGTTTGTGTGTGCGTGTGTGTGTGTGTGGGGGGGGGGGTCTCTACTAGCTGCACTGGGATCCATATTTAATGGTGGTGGGGCATTCAAGTGTTTGTGTGTGTATGTGTGTGTGTGTTTGTGTGTGTGTGTGGGGGGGGGGTCTCTACTAGCTGCACTGGGATCCATATTTAATGGGAGGCAAAGCGAGAAAGCACCACTGGGGTGTGGGGGGGGGGGGTGTCGAGGGGAATCAATAAGGCTGCTCTCGTCGAATTATACATCACCTTTCTGAGTCTCTCTATGTGTTCATGCTCATGTGTGGATGGAGAGAGAGAGAGAGAGAGAGAGAGAGAGAGAGAGAGAGAGAGAGAGAGAGAGAGAGAGAGAGAGACTTAGTAAAGATGCTGTGTGTGACTGGACAAAAGGCCTATCAGACCATGAGGAAGTTGTTGTCGAGCAATGAAGGGTGTTCTTTTAGATTAACTGTGTTGTGTGTGTGTGTGTGTGTGTGTGTGTGTTTGCTTTTAATTTGGTGTGTGTGTGTGTGTGTGTGTGTGTGTGTGTGTGTGTGTGTGTGTGTGTGTGTGTGTGTGTGTCTTTGTGTCTCTGTGTCTCTGTGTGTATTTGCTCTAAATTGAGGAGTGTGTGTCTGTCTGGGTCTGTAGCTGTGTCTTTTCGTGTTTGCTTTAAATTGCAGTGTGTGTGTGTGTGTGTGTGTGTGTGTGTGTTTGCTCTAAATTGAGGAGTGTGTGTCTGTCTGGGTCTGTGTCTGTGTCTGTGTCTATGCGTGTTTGCTTTAAAATTGCAGTGTGTGTGTGTGTGTGTGTGTGTGTGTTTGCTCTAAATTGAGGAGTGTGTGTCTGTCTGGGTCTGTGTCTGTGTCTGTGTCTATGTGTGTTTGCTTTAAAATGCAGTGTGTGTGTGTTTGCTTGCTTGTTGGAGTGTGTCCCTGGAAGTGTCAGCTTTGGTTTTGTGCTCTGTGTTATGGGATCAGAGGCACTGGGACAAAAGAGACAGAAAGGTCCTCCGCAATAACACCATCACTCCATCAATTTGGTGTGTGTGTGTGGCTGCATGTGTGTGTGTGTTAGTGTGTGTGGTTCCATGTGTGCATGTGTGTGTGTGTTTGTGTGTGTGTGTGCCTACAGGTGTGCTTGTGTGTGTGTGTGTTACACACACACACACACACACACACACACACACACACACACACACACACACACACACACACGGAGAAAGAGTCCAAACCAGGGTGGAATACTTAAGACGGGACTGGAGGTAAAGCATCAAGGAGTAGTCAGGAATGTGTTGAGGAGATTAAGTGAGTGTGTAGGACGTACAGCAAAGGCCATGTGTCCCACATTAGCAACAGCGATTAACTTTCAGTAACTCTCAATGCCAACACAGTGAGTGACGCCAGAATAACATTAATGAGTCCGGGCTGAAGTAAAAGTCTCGACTCGAGCAAGCTAGCAAAGAGGAGAATTAGAGAGAGAGAGAGAGAGAGAGAGAGAGAGAGAGAGAGAGAGAGAGAGAGAGAGAGAGAGACAGAAAAAAGAGAGAGAGGAGAGAGAGAGAGAGAGAGAGAGAGAGAGGAGAAGAGAGAGAGAGAGAGAGAGAAGAGAGATGAGAGAGAGAGAAGAAGAGAGAGAGAGATGAGAGAGAGAGAGAGAGAGAGAGAGATACTGTGTTGTACTGTACTGTACAACTCTGTATGTGTTATGTGTCTCAGTGTCATGTGTCACCCACATCTGTATTACTGCTTTGGCAATGCGAATGCTCTTTTTTGCCATGCCAATAAAGCACCTGTTGAGTGACGAAATGAATTGAGAGGAGACAGAGAAGTTGGAGGATATGCAAGGAGAGAGCTAAGCAAGGTACAGGAGAGATACAGTACATGGGGAAGAATGAGAGTATTGGTGAATGGTGTGTGTGTGTGTGGGGGGGGGCGGCCCAGGGTTGTGGTGTGTGTGTGGTGGTGGTGTGTGGTGGGTGGGGGTGGGGGGGGAGCTGCTCACACACTTAAGTTTTTCCGTCTTTGTTTTATGGGCTGCTGCGCTACTGTTAACATTGCAGAAACGTCGCGGCGGATGATTTACGGCCCCCCCCCCTTTCCCACGCTCTCTCCCCCAAAGGCAGCGGGGCCAGAGCCTCAGGAGAGGGGCGGGGCTCCGGGGCCGATGCGCCAAACTTCCAGCGGATTCCAAAATATCGGCCAGATTTATGGAGATGGGGGAGGGGGGTGGGGGGCAGGAGGGAGTTTGTCTTTCCCCTTTCACTGCTCTTCCACAGAGGACTGTTCTGGCATTTGTCTTGCTGATTTTTTTAGCTACACACACACACACACACATACATTCACACACTGGACCGACTTAGAAAGGAGAGCACAGTTGTCGGGGCGAGATTTTTAATTTTAGTGTTCATTGTGTGTGTGTATGTGTGTGTGTATGTGGTAGTCTGACAGTCTAAATCATGTATGTGTGTGTGTGTGTGTGTGTGTGTGTGTGTGTATGTGGTAGTCTGACAGTCCTAAATCATGTATATGTGTGTGTGTGTGTGTGTGTGTGTATGTGTGTGTGTATGTGGTAGTCTGACAGTCTAAATCGTGTTGTGTGTGTGCACAAGTGCGTGTGTGTGTATGTTCCTAACTATGTTTGGCAAAGCAGTTTCATGCTAAGTGTGCATCTGTGTTAGACGGTCAGAAGAGACGGTGTGTGCGTGTGTGTGTGTATATCCGTCTTTTCTGTGGAATATGGCTTTCTAGGGGCTCATTCTGAGCGACTGGCTGACCTCAGAGCTGCATGTGTGTGTTTCAGGGCTGTTGTAAAGGCAGTGTGTTTGTTTATGTTTATGCCGGGGGAACGACTGCGTGTCAGCGGCCGTCTCCATGCATCCGCGTGCAGCTGCCAGCAGGAAACCTCGCCGAACGCTCTTGTTTAATCTCTAACACACACACACACCGCACGCACACACACACACACACACACACACACAAAAGAGTTCATTCTGAAATATAAGGAACAATCAAGCAATTGTTGGCTTTTTATGTCTTCACTGTTTTGGGTGCTTTTGGGGTGAAAAGGCGAGCAGATTGAAAGAGCAAAAGTGCAAAGTTGCAAAGTGTTGTTGCATAGTTAAGGTAATCAGCGCCAAGAGGAAATAATGTAGGTTGTATACAGTGGAAGATGCTTAGTTCCAGACTCATTTTAAAACTATCTATAGAGCACTGGCTGAAGACACTCACAGAATCCTGTGGTTGTCTGGCTTTCCACTGGCAGCTGAGGAGCATCTTTGGATTGACAGCCGAAAGAGGGCAACTCTAGATAACCCTTTCATTAAAAAAAGAAAAGAATAGAAATACTAAAAGGAGGTTCAGAGGGTGACTGGAGTACCTCTCTGGACACGTTTAAGGACATGTGGTCAGCTCAACGCTCCAGTACAATGAAGAGGGATTTCCTCCACTGGGAACTGTTTCCCATCTCCGACAGATCACAGTG
>CM050215.1:12602249-12629749 GCA_027475355.1 Coilia nasus | reverse complement strand
CTCTATAATTATCTGTGTATGTGTGTGTGTGTGTGTCTACTATATTTGTGTGTGTGTGTGTGTACTTTATATATATGTGTGTGTGTGTGTGTGTTGTAGTTGATGTGTGTGTGTATGTACTTTATGTGTATGTGTGTTTGTGTGTGTGTGTATGTGTGTGTGTGTGTGTACTTTATGTGTGTGTGTGTGTGTGTGTGTGTTTGTAAGTGTGGTGTGTGGGGGATTTGAGGGTGGTTGACGTTGCCCCTAGTTTTTCTGAAGGTACCAATCGGGTCGCTCATCCCCTCTGCCAGAGAGCTGTGGCAGGCAGGCAGGCAGGCAGGCAGGCAGGCAGGCAGGCAGGCCGGCAGCAGCAGGAGGAGGAGGAGGAGGAGGAGATAGCATCTTGGCTGGCTGGCTGGCTGGCTGGCTGTGCCTGCTGATTGGTGTGGGTGCCTGCAGCGGCTTTCTGGGGTGAAGCTGCAGCACACCTGGGCAGCCGACAATGGAACAATGGGAGAGAGAGAGAGAGAGCGCTGCTCAGCATAGCCTTTGATGTGCCGCTTAGGAAGACCTCAGAGGCTCTCTCTCTCTCCCTCTCTCTCTCTCGTGGAATCCACCACAATCTCTGTCCATTGCTTTGTGTGTGAGTGTGGCTATGAGTGTGTGTGTGTGTGTGTGTGTGTGTGTGTGTGTGTGTGTGCGCGTGTGTGTGTAAGTATGACTGTCTGTGGGCCTAAGAGAGAGGGAGGTAAGAGGCAGAGAGAGTGTTTTGAGGGCAAGTCAGAAGAGGGTGGCGAACCACAAAGTCAACACAACGACATTGTGTTTGAAGGGGAAAAGCCGCAAGTCCCAAACCCGAGATGGAGGCTTAAGGGGGATTTACTTCTGGTGAGTCCGGGGGGTCGGCAGAGGTCGTGCTACACATATCCGATGTAGCCCCCCCACACGCGCATAATGGCCTCTAATAGGAAAAGCGTCGTGGTTTTGCACTTGGATGTCACAATAGCGGGCGGAGGAGGAAAAAAAATAAATAGGGTGTTGCGGAGGGGGAGGCGACCGCTGTTTGTGTTGGCCGGTCGGGGGAACAAGAGCTCTGAGGGCCGCTCTCCTCTCCTCTCCTCTCCTCTCCTCTCCTCTCCTCTCCTCTCTCTCCTCTCTTCTCTTCTCTTCTCTTCTCTCCTCTCCTCTTCTCTTTCTTCTTTCCCCATCTCCCCTGCCTGGACGTCCAAGGGACAAGGGACCTCACCCACCCTTGTGTTTATCTTGGAGCAGGAGCGGGGCTCCACTGGCCAAAGTAACCCACAGGAGATGGTATGGAGGCAGGGAGAGACTGAGGGAGGGTGGGGGGGTAGGGGTAGGGGGTAGGGGGTAAGGCGTAAGGGGTACGGTTGCAGCTTGGTAATGTGGAGCGTATCAGAATTACACTACCGGTTGTTTTTTTTCTAAGCGCTAATTCACGATCTACTCCACTCCACTCCGCCTCTAGCAGCCCACTTCTCTAAATGGCAACTGCCCATGAAATGTGGCCCAATAAAAAAACAGTACGACTTCTGGATG
Organism: Coilia nasus; assembly: GCA_027475355.1. Lineage (NCBI taxonomy): Eukaryota > Metazoa > Chordata > Actinopteri > Clupeiformes > Engraulidae > Coilia > Coilia nasus. The sequence continues at coordinate 12,628,210 of CM050215.1, read as the reverse complement.
GCGTACAACTCAGGCATTATTCCATTACTTGACACCGCCATGACGCTCGAAACACAGACAGACACAGACACAGACAGACACACACACACACAGAAAAAAGCTCATGGCCACCCAGGTACAGTATAAGCTACCGTTTCCAGTCTGGGAAAAAGCTATTCGGCTGTCCACGACTGCACGTAGGTGAATTATGGTGACCGCAAAAGGCAAGCCATGCCTTTTACGGCTTAGACGGCTACGGTTGGTCGAAAGGACCAACGACCACCAACTCCTGAGGAGACGGCCCTGCCCATCAGCTGACCTTCCCGTGTCTGTCTGCCTTGTCTGTATGTGGAGCAGCTCTGTGCAGTCAAGATGGAGGACAAGGAGTGGTGGTGGTGGTTCAGGTTTGACAGAGAGACGTCCCTGACACTCTAGTCAAGCCATTGATTGCTCCCGAGGCATCTCTTTCATCAGCCCCCCTCTGAAGGCCTTATTCTGGACTCTTCCGTGACCTCATACCTTCCGTCCTTTGTCTGCCCGTCCTTCAGCACCTTTCTTCCTGGCAGGCACAAATAGCACAGCGTATCATCCTTTAGGTTGGAGGATGAGTGCTTCTCCTCTCTGCTGCCTCTCTCTCTCTCTCTCTCTCTCTCACTTCTCTCTCTCTCTCTCCGTTCTCCAGGCCATGTTACTTTGAAAGTGTGTGTGCGTTGTGTGTGTGTGAGAGAGAGAGAGAGAGAGACAGAGAGGGAGAGAGAGAGAGAGAGGCAGAGAGAGAGACAACAAAACAGAGAGAGAGAGAGAGAGAGAGAGAGAGAGAGAGAGAGAGAGAGAGAGAGAGAGAGAGAGAGATCTGCAATCTGCTACTAGGACGCGTCATCTGGTTCCCTCTACCTTGTCTACAGACATCAACATGGCTGCTTCCTCCGATGCATTTTCCCCTCCTATTCCCTTCTGTTCATCGATTCCTACAGCCTTGCCTAGGAGCTACACTTAAAAACCTTCATTCTCCTCAGCCGAACACATAACACTTTTCTTTACGCATGACTCCTGCAGTGCTGCAGTGTAAGCCTCAGAGGGCGCATCGGCACATGCGAAAGTGCGCGCTGACGGACCTGCGCGTGGGCTTGAGGCTGGGAATGCTGGGAGTGCTGAAGGTGCTGCACCTGGAGAGTGTGGGGGCTGCTGGGATCATCAGCGGCAGATACGAGCCGTGTGAACTCCCAAACCTCTGTCGCCTCACGTGACAAAGTGAGCGCAGATGCTGCTAACGTTCTAACATTAACTGCATACGTGTGTGTGTGAGTGTGTGTGTGTGTGTGAGTGTGTGAGTGTGTGTGTGTGCGTTAAAATGTGCTTCTTATATAAGCACACAGAAAAAGAAGGAGATAAAGAGAGAGACAGAGAGAGAGAGTTAAGAGAGAGACTGACAGAGAGAGAGAGAGAGAGAGAGAGAGAGAGAGAGAGAGAGAGAGAGAGTGTAAGAGAGACTGAGAGAGAGAGAGGGAGGCAGAAATAGAGTGAATAAGAAAGGTGCAGAGACAGACCCAAGAAAAATGCATGCAAAGTTAATTTCCTGACTTGAGGTGATTTTTGGCTGGAAAAGTACAGTAACATAACTACAAACTAAATTAAAACTGGTGAGAAAGAGGTGACAGCAGAATTCCTCACAGAAATCACCTAATTCTCTCACACACACACAAAAGTGCAGAGAAAATGAATAATCACGATACAGGTTTATGTAAACACAAACCCGTCATGGAAGCTCCTAATCACCGTGCGTCCTCAAAATGTGTGTATGACTAGGCCCTCTAGGTGTGTGTGTGTGTGTGTGTGTGTGTGTGTGTGTGTGTGTGTGTGTGTGTGTGTGTGTGTGTGTGTGTTGGGGGGGGAGAGGGGAAGGGTGTACATCAATCAAACTCCTGTGACACTTCAACCCTTAGCATAGTAAACCTGAAGAGCTCTCAATGTGAAGAGTACAGCCAGAGGCAGGGGGTCAGCCCTCTGTGCCAGTACTAATGTTGCACCACTATCAAAATATACCCCCTCCACAGCAAACACACACACACATAAATAGACACACACAAACCCATCATCTGATTCCTCTCAGTGGCTCTCTCTCAGCTCTGTATGTAAGCTTACATTATCACTAAGTGCACGATATCAGAGCCCTGCTGCACTGCGGCCACAGACACTGACAGAAATCTAAGAATCAGCAGCGGCATGTAGAACTAGAATCGATCCAGTGTTTGTGGATACAAGCCAAATCAGAAAAAAAAAACCCAACCCACCCCCACTCCCACCCCTCCCATGCCTTTGAAAAGGAATGACGACTGCTGCCAAAGGGACTACCGACAAAAATCAACTACTGTGCTAACTCTGGCACATTTAAATTTTTTATTTCAAATGAAAAATGTTGATTAATGTGTGTTGTCCCTTTTAAATAAATAAATAAATAAATAAATAAATAAATAAATAAATAAATAAATAAATAAATAAATAAATAAATACTCCAATACATTCCAAATACCAGGAGCAGAAAGAAAAGAAAGCAGCAGTTATCTGGTTCTCCTCATTCTCTGAAAAATCCTGATTTAGTCAGCAGAGAGCCATTGTGGGTGACTCAGCTCCAGATTTCTCCAGCAATAAATAGGCCAGGGGTGGGGGGTAAAAGTCTGTGTCACCATCACCCACCACAGGGTCTGTGACTGTGGCTTGCAGTGAAGGCGAGCGCTGGGGGTTGGTGGCACAATGGTGTAGTTGTTACACTCCGGGAAGACTTGTCTGGGCTCCATTCTCTCCTCAACATCTCCTATTAAGAGCTGGAAATGGTTGGAGAGGAGGAAAAAAAATGTTGGTTTTTTTCCCCCCACACACACACAGTACCGCCAGCCTCATTTCCCTCTTGTCACAGCTATTATTTCACAAAACCCAACGCTGAACGTTCTGTTTCTTTTCAATTTCCTTCTCAGCACATTTTCCCTTTCTCTTTCTCTCTCTCCTCTCTCTCTCTCTCTCTGTTGCTTTCTTTTCCTCTTCCTCTGAGATTTCCAACCATTTCATCTTGCTAAACGAATCACCCTCCATCTTGCTCATGGCCCGGGCGACTTGCCTGTCATCCCCTTGGCTCCGTGCTGGAGGATTAAGTGGTGTTTGAAAACACAGCCCCGACAAGGGCACCGGGACAGGGCACTTCATGAAGCAGTCCATTGCTACTGGATGAGCCATGGATCTGTCAGAGAAACTGCTGTCTGTCCGACCGGCTTGAATAAGCCCGAATGTGGAAGTGAGTAATAGGATCTGCCCTTCGCCATGGAATTACTGTGGGAAAGATCATCTGACTATGGATTACATGTTTATAAATGATACTTTGACCTTTCTTACATTTCATAGCCTGCACACACACAGAAAGCCAAACTACGTGAGCCATTTTTTTGGGATTTGCATTTACTCTTGTAAGTCTCAAGAGGAAGTTGCAAATACATGACATGACATGCTGAATGTTAAACTAAGTCTATTCCCTCCCATCTGTAACTACACCATATCTCCCTTCCTCACAAATTTAGTTGTTCAAAGCTTCCCACTCCTCCTAGATGCAATCGGCACAGACGTACACAGAACGAGAGAGAAGAATGACTCTAATTGGCTTGAAATTAAGCTAATTGGCCCCCTATTTGCCAGCTTCCTGTCTCAGCGCACCAGAGAGATGATGGGAGCGCACTCACTGTTTGCTCTCTCTCTCTCTCTCTCTCTCTCTCTGTCTCTCTCTGTCTGTCTCTCTCTCACGCCCTTAACTGACAGAACCACCAAGACTGCATGCCATTAATCAATCTAGGAAGCCAGAAGCTGGCTGGCTAATCTCTTTGTTCTGACTTTAAAAATACTGTGGTGGGGGCTGTCTGTGATGAAGAGTTTTTCTGCGTCCCGCTATCTGAGTCAGACCAAACTGACGCTCTGTCGTGACCTCATTCACCCCTAATGGGTCTCCCATTCGTTCATTCATTCGTTTGTGGCTGTGGGCTACGGCCACACAGGGCCTTTGTGGAGGGAAGCCGCAGCACTGTCTGACAAAGCAGCGCAGGCACAGGCACTGAATTGAGAGTGAGATATGGGAACTGAAGGAGAATTTGCTTCCTTGTCCGGTGCTGTGGTGTGATGTAATTTTCGGTCTTTCCGAGAAATTATTTATTTAGCGGGTGTGTGTGTGTCAGAGACAGAGAGAGACAGAAAGAGAGAGAGAGAGAGAGAGAGAGAGAGAGAGAGAGAGAGAGAGAGAGAGAGAGAGAGAGAGAGAGAGAGAGAGAGAGAGAGAGGGGGGAGAGAGACCAATTACATTTAAAAATACCCCCCCCCTCTCTCTCTGTGTGAGTGTGTGTATTTTTCAGTGTTTGTGCACTGAGTATTTCCATATTTGTGATAGACACTAATGAAGGGCATGATTTCATTAAAACCATAATGGAAAACATCTCATGCTGCCTCTTTGATCAGTGTACGCAATGGAGTCAAGATGCTCACAGCAAGACAGTAGGGAAAAGAACACACACACACACACACACACACACACACACACACACACACACACACACACACACACACACACACACACCTTCTGTTAGAGCAAATGACAGTGAAATTGAGCGATCTCAAGTGGGAATACAAATAAAGCGTCAGTGAAGCATGTCTGCAGTGGAACTTAACCTGAATGTGCATAGCTCAGGTATGCTGCTGGCGGCGATAGGATGATAGCATGGGTTGCTAACAGCCTGTGTGTGTGTGTGTGTGTGTGTGTGTGTGTGTGTGTGTGTGTGTGTGTGTTTGGTTTCCAATGGTGCACACACACCACCCACACACACACTCTCACACACAAAAACAAACACAGACAGCACACATACACACACACACACACACAGACACACACACACACACACACACACACACACACACACCCACCCACACACACACACACACACACACACAACCACACACACACACACACACACACACACACAAATACTTAGAAACGGATCGCTTTGCACTCCGTGAGACAAGCTCAGCAGCCTGTTCGGCACTTTAATTGATGTAGCGATAGCGCTTGTTTTTGTGCAGACTCTCAATCAGTGGTGTCGGATGAGCCGCGCTTTAAGCAGGAGAGGAGAGAGGTGGGGGGCAGGGTTACATCCAAAGGCATTTTCCAAAGAGGCCGAGGCCCCTGCTGGGCAGCCCAGAGTTAGGCAAAGCTCCGGTGCGGACACCGTACCCATATCCGTGTCTGTATCCGTATCCAGCTCTCTTCTCTTCTCTTCTCTTCTCTTTCTTGATTCCCGGGAATGAGACAGATGCTCCAGTCATTGTTCCCAGGCTTGGTTTCCAGAGTGGCAACAGGACACCCATGGCTGCGGGTGTAACTGGCGGCCTCCGTGTTCTCCCGCGTCAACCCGATCCCGCCGCTCTCCTCCCTGGAATGTGCGCTCCTTGCTCTCTCTCTCCCTCTCTCTCTCTAACTCCCTCCTTTTTTTCATCCTTTTTCCCCCTCTTCTTTTTTTCTTGTTCTCTCTCTCTCCGTACTTCTCCTGTAGCCTAAGGGGCTGTCTGAGTTCAAGCTTGAAGGGTTCCTCTCCTTCTGGAGTGGACGTCCGAAAAATTAAGGGGGGGCGTTTGGGGGGGGGGGGGTGGAGGGGGCTAGAAACTCGACCCGTCTGCCGGCCACCGTCCACTGCTCCACCTCCAGGCTTTATCTGTCAGGGGGATCGTCTGGACGCTGTCTAGGGGAAAGGCTGCAGAGTGGACAGTGTTCCTGGGAGGTCAACGAACTTGATTGGAGCTCACTGGCTGGGAATATTATTTGGATGGGACTTATATCTAAGTGGCACACAGCCAGCAATGAATAAAGGGTTTCTAATTTTGTTAACAGGAGCGCCTCACAAATGTTTGCTCTATTTTTGGTTTATGTGTATATCTGAGTAGCTAGTGTTCTCTCAGTTCCAACAACAATGTAGTGCTTGGCATGCTTCTCCTCATGTTTTATACAGACTGAGGCTAAAACGGGCTGATTATTAGACTATATATTATATAGTATATTAGACTATATATTATTATATATATATATATTAGACGGGGCTATATATTATAGACTAAAGAGTCTATGCTACCCATACATGCAGCATTTGATGCTAACAAACTCAAACAGTTATAAACATGTAGAATTATACACACTATTTCACACAAAATACTGGAATTATGCCGAGAATTTCAAATGAAATCAGTTATAAATCAGAAGACAGGTGTGTGTGTGTGTGCAAATGTGTACGTGTGAGTAAAAATGGCTGACAAGAGGAGAAAGGATGACTGCCATCTAACATCGCTCACTCTCCTCAAGCATTTCCATAATCCCCCCACGTGATGGTGTAATTTGTCTGGCATAAATTCCCTCCCCGCTTCATTATGGAGTGGGCCGCTATTAAAAACAACGGCATTACCATTTCAATGAGACACGCCATGCGTGGCAGAAGTTAGCGGCGCTTCACTGAGTAATTGGCGCCATTAGCCATAAGAAAAATGATGCACGTGGGCAGAACTATGTGCCCAATTCATCTAGGGCCCATTAATTGGATTAGGTCGTGACACGGGGGGCTCGAGGAGGGATGCTCTTGGCAAACAAACACTACACACACACACACACACACACACACACAGGTCCTGGGAACTGTGGCTGTTTATTGGAGGCTTGCTAGGAATGTTTTGTTTCGATGTGTTCGGGGCAGGTGGTGATAGAGTGTTTATGAGAGACAGAGCATTTATGAGTGATGAAAGGGGCAGAAAGACATTATCATATGGTAGATTCCGGAAAGACATTATTATATGCTAGGTTTGCTTTCTCCTGAATAACATTTTTCATTACAATTGGATTGTGGTTGACCCAGTGCTGTTAACCCAATGATGTCTTTCCAATGCTGAAGTGCTATCAAAGAAAGAAAATCAATTTTAGCGGACCAAAATAATAAAGATATATATTAGTTTTGGTAAGGTTAAAGAATACATTTACTGTTATTAACTCAAGTAACTGAACAGTCTACAACAGTCCAGGGCTGACATTTCTAGATGTAGGAAGAATACTGACAGCCTGCATTAACTAAAATCTAACGTCTGCTGCCTAAGAAATGAGGTCATAACCTGTCTGCGATGATGTCAGCAACCTATACACACTTTATACAATTCAATTCATTAATAACGCCTTCTAAAGGACTTTGATTGACAAGTGGAGCAGCCCAGTAAACTCCGAGGCTAACGACTGAAGCGTCACTATGGGGGTTATCTGAAGCCAAGCTTTCAGCATGAGACATGGGCTTTTGAGGCGTGTGTGTGTGTGTGTGTGTGTGTGAGTGTGCATGTATATCTGTGTGCGAATGTGTGCGTATGTGTGTGCGCATGTGTGTAATTGTGTGTGTGTTTGGTGTGTGTTTGTGTGCGTGTGTGGGTTTGGTGTGTGAATGTGTGTGTGTGTGAGTGTGTTTGGTGTGTGTGAATGTGTGTGTATGTGTGTGTGTGTGTGTAAGTAAAGGGGGGTTGGGGACGCTAAAGCAAGGGGGGCTGAGCGTTTAACCTGTCTGGGTGGAGCTGGGCTCATTACGCGGGTATGGCTGGCCCTGCGGGCCGGGCCTTATTATTATTGAAACACATCCTCCAGAGCGCATCCTCCTGCAGACAGCGTGCGTCTGACAAATGTTAACAAGCCGGCGCTGAAGCGTGAGGCCGCCGCTGTGATAAATCTGACCATCGGCGTGGCGAGCGCGGGCAGCTCAATTCGCCTCTTGCGTCCCTCGTGATGAATTGGAAAGGTTAAAGGAGTCCTTGAAATAAAAGGGTTACTGCAAAATGTGTGTGTCGCTGTGTGTGTGTGTGTGTGTGTTTGCACGTGTGTGTGTGTGTGTGTGTTTCCGTGTGCATGAGAGGAGAGACACACCTTTAAAATAAATGGATGTCATAAACCTTTGTGCTATCACTGGATAAAGGGACAATTACAGCTCTTTCTTCTTCGACATGTGTCCTGAGAAACCCCAAACACGCTGAATTGATTGTCAGTTCACCTGGTCCTGAGTTTCACCCCTAACATTTTCTCTCTCCTCCTCTCTTCTCTGGCTTTCTGTCTTTCTTCCATTTTAATGCTCGCACTATCTCATCTTCCATTCATTTCTTTTCAGAAATGTCTTCATAATGCGGTATTTCCATCAAGAGACGCTAGCAAAATAAGAGCTCACCTTGCAAGACTCAACAACAAAAGCCATTCATATCTCTTGATGCTCTATGTCTGTGTGTGTGTGTGTGTGTGTGTGTGTGTGTCTGTGTTTATGACTAAATATGCCAACATGCTTCTCCGTCTTCCACATGTTTTTTTTCCTAATAAAGACACATCCCAATCTCTCTTATCCTAGATTTCCTTTTCTTCCCAATTTGAGCAGAGACAGAGACAGAGACCCGTCCCCCTCCGTAAGGGCCCCTCCCCCCACCTTTTCCCGCTCTCCCTCCCCTCACTCCCAATTCCAGAGAGCGCATGATTAACATCCCTCACTCCTTCATTCTCCTCTCCCCCCTTTTCTTCATGATTAGACCTCCCTTTCCGCCTCCCTCCGTTTCTATTATATATCTCCCTTTTGATTGACCTCATCCATTAGGCACTCAAGGTCACTCAGGCACAAGGTCGTCTTCCATTCAGAGGGAGCTAAGTGAAAAATCGGCCCCTTTTTCTTGGCCTTTTTTTTGTGACAAGCTTTAGTTCAGATACAATGCCTTCTTGAACACACACACATACAGATAGACACACACAGACACCCACACACCCACAGACACACATTTACTCGAAAAATGTGGATATCTCATTAATGGAGGGTACCTACACTCTTTTGCCCTCATTTGACTTCTCAAGGCAAGACTCCAAGATGCTCTACTTATCAACTTTGTGCAGACTGCCTGAGAAAGCACTCCCTGGAAATGACCTCTCTCTCTCCATCAGCCTGTCTGTCCTTCAACACATACACTATGCTAGCATGTGTGCCTCGTTATTATACCTGGATGGAGCGGGGGGTGATGATAAGCGCATGTTTATCGCTTGTGGGGAATGACAGGATTGCGTCTGGGACTTTTGCTCATGTAGACGGATCCAGAGAAGGTTTCTGGAGGTACAGCTTGTGAGGGCTGATGTCATCTTGTCTGTACGTCTAAAAATGGCAGCGCATTCCTGAGCGTCCCTAAGCAGAGACTGATTCAGAGTGAAAGAATCCCAACATGCTCACTGCGATAAAAGCAGAGGGAGATAGAGCAGCGATGGTACCTCCTCAAGCCCTTATGACCCTGTATTTTAGACACAGAGAGGAATGCTTCGTTTTTGTTCTTAGTTTTGGTATTTGAATGTTTGCCAGTCAGTTTGTGTGAAGAGGTATTGCAGTATAAGCTGAAAGACATAATAATTAATAATTTAGTACTGAAAAGTACTGAATCATTGCTAAACATTAATGAGGATGGACACATTGTGAAAGAGGATATTCAGATGACTCATACACTTATATATGGTGTATGACTCATGTTTCAGTATATGACGCACATATTAGTTACAGTATATGAGATACTAAAAAAAATATATAAAAAATACACAACACACCCTCTTGCTCATTTAGCTGTGACAAGACTGTGGTGGTGGTGGTGAGGCTTCAGGTAAAAGCACAGTAGCCTCAGTAGTTATGGTAGCTCTAGCAGCCTCTCCAGTCCCTCACCACTGCTCTGTGTCATTAGGACTCCTCCAGAAAACAGGAGCAGAGGTTCCTGTCGCCTTCTCCTCGATGCCAGGAAATAAAAGCCTATTTGTGTTGCGCTCTTGACCCCTACATTTCATAGCACAGCAGTCGCAAGAGGCTCACTGCCCTGTTCTCTCTCTTTTCCTCTTTCTCTCTCTCTCTCTACTTCCATTTTGCTCTCTCTCAATCTCTTTCTCCCTTCTCTTTACCTCTCTTTCTCTCTCTGTCCTCCTATCTCTCTATCATTACCTCTCTTTCTCTTTCTTTCTCACTCAATCTCTCCTCTTCTTGTTGGTAGCTATATCCCACCATACTACACTAATAATGTTACGGTTTTCCCCTGGGCTGCGCCTTCAAGGGGGCGAGATGACAGCACCACCAGAGCAAATTGCACACAGATGGTCTATATCATTGGACAGTTTTGAACTCCAGAGAGAGAGAGAGAGAGAGAGAGAGAGAGAGAGAGAGAGAGAGAGAGAGAGAGAGAAAGGGAGAGAGATAGAGAGAGAGAGGGAAAGAGAAAGGGAGAGAGATAGAGAGAGAGGGAGGGAGAAAGGGAGAGAGATAGAGAGAGAGAGAGAGAGAGAGGGAAAGAGAAAGGGAGAGAGAGAGAGAGAGAGAGAGAGAGAGAGAGAGAGAGAGAGAGAGAGAGAGAGAGAGAGAGAGAGAGAGAGAGAGAGAGAGAGAGAGAGGGAGGGAGGGAGAGAGAGAAAGAGAAAGGAGAAAAATGTCTGGTTATTTTTTTCTTTAAGCGCTGTTCTTGGCTTGTCCTCAACTCCTTCCTGAGATGGACTCCAGAGACGCAGGGTGGGTGCTGGCCCCTGCACAGTTATCTCAAGTAAAGTGGAGTTAATTACCTCACTTCAGCAGTGGCCGCCTACCAGGTTACTGTGTTCGGGAACACGTCGACAAAAGAAAAGCGCTCGGATTACGCTGTGCGGCCCCCTCGCGCTACAAATGTAAACTGGCGCCTGAATAGACGGTGATGAAGCAGAATGGGTTTGAAAAGACACAGAATGGCCCACCACCACGCAAGAAGAGAGGAACAGAAAAAGACAGACAGCGAGAGATAGAGAGAGAGAGAGATAGAGAGAGAGACAGAGAGAGAGAGAGAGAGAGAGAAAGGAGAGAGAGACAGAGAGAGAGAGAGAGAGAGACACAGAGAAAGAGACCAACACAGTGTGTGTGCTTGTGTGAGAGAGAGACATAGAAAAAGAGAGAGGGAGAGACAGAAAAAAGAAAGAAAGAAAGAAAGAAAGAAAGAAAAAGAAAGAGAAGAAAGAAAGAAAGAGAGAAAGAAAGAAAGAAGAAAGAGAGAGGTGTAACAGAGCAGAGAGGCTGGCAGGTGGAATAGCGTTGCACGGTGTGTGGCTCCGTGACGTGATGTGACAGGCCGGCCGCTGGGCACTTTGAGAAAAGAGGGGGCCCCCCGCACCTCCACCTCCGCGGTATGCGAGGGCCCGCCCGGGTCCCTTCCTCAGCTGTCTTGCCTCATCTCGCCTCCCTCACCTTGGCCCCCGTAACGCACGCCGCGCACTGTTTTGCATTCTTCACAATTACAGGCGCCCCAAGCATGCGAGAGGATTCTTAATAGAGGTGTTTTACACCGCAGGGCTGACAACCATCAGTCAGTCGCAAGCCAATGGGCCTTCCACAAAGGTCAACAGATACATACACACACACACAACACACACACACACACACACACACACAAGCATACACACGCAGACACTCGCATCCTCGCTTCTACCCCCCACCACACACTCTGATACACACACACACACACACACACACACACACACACACACACACACACACACACACACACATACACACACACTCGCATACACACACCTGCCCTATCCCATCTTCCCCTTCCCAAATAGAAGCTGTGCAGAATTCTGAGCATGTACCCTCGCTTCAACCCCCCACCACACACTCAAACACACAAACACAAACACACACACACACACACACACAAACCCTCTCATGTCCTCTCCTTGAGCTCTGACTGGCCCAGCGCCCCTCTTTTGTTGTCGTGGTTTTTCTTTTTTCTTTCTCTTTTCTTTTGCTTTTCTTTTTCCTAAGGCCCGGCTCCACTCCTGAAGGGTGACGGATTGCGCCCCCCGCTCTCCCTCAGCGGCAGAGACGAATGTGCCCTATGCATTATTAAGGGCCCCGTCGGACGGAGAGCGAGATCACCGAATATTTTGATACTAAAACCGCCCACATGAATAATTCACCAGCCAAACCCAAGTGAACCCCCCCAACCAGCACCATCCCCCCACACACACACCTCACACCCAACCTCACCCCCCACCTCCATACCCCAGCTCCACTGCCCCCTGAAATTGATTGCCTCGCTGTGTGCAGATTAAAGGTGGTGTCGAGGAGAGTAAAGTGGAGAGAGAGCGGGCACACCCGCTCCTGAGCGATACAGCATACAGAGGACGATGTTTAGTCAAATACAGAAAGACAAGTGTCTCGACGAGCTCTGCTCAAACATGAGGATCACGAATGACGGCACAGAGTTCGGCGGCGGCAGCTCACTAGTCTATTCCCTTTGATTCGGGGGGGTGAGAGGGAGCCCCCTGCTGTGGGGGTCCCGCTGTGCTTAGAGGGGTGGCCGAATTTAGCCCCCCGAGGGTCTGAGCGATCTCTCTGCTCACAGCAGCAAGTCAGGCTTGCATTCCCATTTCTAGAACTCAGAAAGACGGAGAGAGAGAGAGAGAGAGAGAGAGAGAGAGAGAGAGAGAGAGAGAGAGAGAGAGAGAGAGAGAGAGAGAGAGAGAGAGAGAGAGGGTAGGGGTGTGGCAATGCTATATAAATCCATAATATGTGGTGCTGCATCATCTCAGACAGAGCAGAAGCTCTAATCCCCACCCAAACTTAATTACACACACAATCAAATCTCTACAGCAGAACACTACACAAAAAAACAAACAGATCTTCATTTTAATCCATTTTTATGATGTCAAAAACTGTTTTATGGACAATAAACACAATACATGTACCATGAATGAAAATTACAGTTATGAATTATACTGATTTTCAAAAAAGTCAGGGATTAACAATTGTAATTATCCAGACATACCAAAATTGGCAAGGATTATCCTCTATTCTTGAGTTAGGGATTACAGTGGTACAGTCAGAAAATGGGGCAGCAGAGTCTCCCAGGGCCTTGGTAATCCGGGCAACGTTTATGTGGTTTAAGGTGCAATTTACAAGGTTTTACAATAATTATCTCCACGTCAGCAGCGAATTACACGGGTGAATCGAGAGGATAAATGAGACAATCCTTTTTGGCGGAGATGAAATCCACCTCTTAACATTCTAAGTGTTTTTCTCCCCACTGTGAGATTCACTCAGGGATTGTGTTGTCATACAAGCATTCAAACACACCTGGAAGAATCTTCCACTATATGCCAAGATTGGGGGGGAGTTAGGCTTCATTTTCTACTCATCACAGTGAGCTTTGATGCAAGTGTGGATTTCACGCTCCAGCTAATCGCCAGTATTGTGTTTGGATCGATTCGCTAATTCTGTCCGTCAATCAATTTGAAAGCAAGGCTCTGATTAGATTTTTAAGTTGGACGGTTTCGTGAAGGAATGAAGTAGCCTCAGGTGTGCGCAATTCAAACTGAACAAAAGAACCATGGTTTAAAACAAAATAGGCACAAAAACAAAACTTGGCAGTTAGGAGTCTCTGAAGCATTGTGTCTTGACATGCCTTAAACAAGCGCGTTTACTGTGTGGTTACCAAGTGAAGAGCTAAAACTTGAACTTAAGCAAATATAGATTTATGACTCAAAGGCCTGGTATCTGTTTTGTCTCTCGCCCATAATGCCTCACTCAATGTAGACGGAAACCACACGCACATAGATCAAGACAAGTCTGTGCTCTGACACATTTGAGAAAACATGACTGGAAACGCATCCGAAGAGCATCCCCAGCAATTTTGACGAAAGAGTGTTTCTTTTTCTGACTGCTGGAAGCCATACTTGTGGCAGGAAATGCTCTCAGTGCTTCCTTCTCCCTTCTCCTCAATCTTTGATTCATCGTGTAATTCGCTTCTCTGTGAAAACCAAAGATATGCAGGCTTTTCTTCAGGCATGCCAGGCCTAAAGCTTAGGCATTGCTTCACCACACTGCAAATTGTGGGGTAAGGGCTCTCGACTACAGCCAATTTTCATACTACACACACCCTCTCTCATACGCAGCTACTGTTTAGAGGTGGTGGGGACAGGCTGGTGGTAATGGTGGTGGTGTGATACAACCTCCATCAGCAATGGACTAACACCTCCGAGCATGGGGCATGCTGTGCAGAAAGGCCTATTTCAGCGAGAGACAGAGACAGAAGCATCCCTCTGGAGAGTCAACACAGACCTTATGGTAGCCTCCACCACAGGCCAGATATGTCGGAGGGACGAGGCCAGACCTCAGCATCCACTGGTGACACCACCAAGGACATATGGGGACAGTCCTCAGCATTCTTGCCAACGTGTCCCTGAGGCTTTGAGCTACATCTCTGAGGAGGGAGGGAGAGGGAAACAAAGAAAAGGGGAAGCAACTGGGAGATGAAGCTGGGAGATGACTCCACCTTAGGGAGGGCCAATGTCCTTCTCATCCAGCCAAAGATGGAGGACACCCAACAAAAGACACTCTGGGCGAGTAAAGTAATTAGCCATCGCTCCGCTCCGCTCCACGCACACGCGTGACGGCACTGTGGTGACCTCTGACCCCCACAGCTCAATATCGCTTCCTGTGCTTCTAAAGGTGGGCGTGTCCACGCGGCTGCCCTTTGATCGGGAGGCCGAGTCTGGATATTTGATGTGCGCTGACCCCCCCCCCCACCCCCCCCCACTGGCGTTGCCTCCTTTGTGCTTTTAAATGGATCATAATTTGCAGATAACCACGGAGAGGTCAAGGGGTCCCCCTCTCTGCTCTTGACCTAGGATGAGCCCTGCTGCATCAGGGGTGGTTAGCAACAGGAGGGGCCACAGGAGGGGCAACCCGAGGCGAGAGAGAGAGAGAGAAGAGAGAGAGAGAGAGAGAGAGAGAGAGAGAAAGAGAGAGAGAGGAAAGAGAGAGAGGAGGGGGAGGGCAAGGGGGGAAAAAAAGAGAGAGAGGGGGGAACACGAGGCAGAAAGGAGAAGGGGCGAGAGAGATGGGGGGGGAGGGCAAGAGAGAGAAAGAGAGAAAGAGAAACAGAGAGAAAGAGAGAGAGGATCGTGCTGACTAACTGATAGGCCAGAACGATTTTCACCACGTCAATCTGGGAGAATGAATAGTCTGAGGGAGAGGAACACAGAGTGATTAGCCCCATGTCCCCTGAGGTCTAAAGTCACCACTTAACCACACACACACACACACACACACACACACAAACACACACACACACACACACACACACAACACACACACACACACACACACACACACACACACACACAAACACACACACACACACACACACACACACACAGACACACACACAGACTCATACACAGTCTTTACTTAACAAAAGCGAGCTAAACCACACACTTAGAGAGTTGACATATCTTTTACTCTGAGGCGATCCAGAGTACACCACAGGCAGAGAGGCAACCACTGTTCACCAACACAGAGAGAGTAGGCAGGGAAACAGAGGAAATTATGCACTGCTGCTAGTGGTGTGTTGTGTGTGTGTGTGTGTGTGTTTGTATATGTGTAGATGTGTGTGTATGACAGTGTATGTGTGTTTGTGTATGACACTGTGTAAGTGTGTGCGTGTGTGTGTGCGTGTCTTTGAGTGTACGAGATTCTGTTTGTGTGAGTGATTTGTGTGTGTGTGTGTGTCTGTGTGTGTGTATGTGGTTGTATGTGTGTGGATATGTGTGTATGACAGTGTGTGTGTGTGTGTGTGTGTGTATGTGTGTGTGTGTGCATATGACATTGTGTGAGTGTGTGTGTAAGTGTGTGTGTGTGGACATATAAAGGCAATCTGTGATGCTCTACTTCCTAACAGGGCCCAGCACCAGCACCCTTCTCTCCTTCTCATTCTCTCTCTTTTTCCCTTCTTATTTCTCAATATTCTTTCTCTCCCTGCCACCCTTCTCTCTCTCTCTCTCTCTCTCTCTCTCTCTCTCTCTCTCTCGTTCTTCCGCAGTCACCATCTTTTTTCCCTCCTGTGCTCTAGTCCTCTGTCTCCCATGGGCTGAGCTGAGCTGAGCACCATGTCTGCACTCTCTCTCTGTCCCCAGAGAAACCACACGATCTGTGAAGCTGCACTTACAGCTTACAGAGAGAGGGAGAGTATGGCTGCTGAGAGCATGGCATGGCATAGTTTCCTTCCTGCCCCTACCAAAAAAAAAAAAAACAAAAAAAAAACAAACCCAGAAGTGCCGATGGAAGCCGGGAGGCCCGGAGACGCCAGAGCTACATTTGAGGTCACCGTCGGCAGGGGAATTGAGTTACGAGGAACGGAGACAGATGGTTTTCCGTATAAATCACGTCAGGGAGCGGCGCTTTGGATATAATTTGCTGATGGCAAAATCGAATGAGGGTATTAATAAACAATTAGGGGGCCGAAGAGGGACATTATGAACTACACAATTACAAATCAATTCGATTCACGGCAAAGACAGCAGGGGGGAGGCGAGGGGGGGGCTATGATGGGTTCTGTCAACACTTCGGAGCAATGCAAGGGCCCGCTCATTTATCACCATGACGATACATGCTCCCTCCCGTACTGTACCTAAGCAAACATAATGAAAAAACAGAAAGACTCAAAGATAGAAAGTGAGAGAGAGAAAGAAAAACAGGGATAGAGAGAGAAAGAGAGAGAGGGAGAGAGGACAGCAGAGGGTCTGACATACAAAAATGGCGCATACAAATAAAACAAGGCAGCCTTGTACAAGACGCATGACCTCGTTCCCATCCAGACAAGGACTATAAATATACCTAAGGAGGTGTGGGGTAAACGGGGACATTCTGATGCCTCCACACATAAGTGAGGCAGAAGAGGTGGAGGTGGGATGGAGGCAGACATCCTGGGTTCAGAATTTAAAAGTCCTACCACATATTTGTTCCAGCCAATTGACTGAACTGGCCAATCCCAAATAGCATAACTCGTCAGCAGGTAGATGAGGTAGATAATTAGTGAAATCCCCTGTGTTAGGAGCACTGGCAGAAGGAAGATACGGCAGGATTTTCACTTTTTGTCCGCCTCATGGAGGTGAGGCTGGAGGCTGCTGGATGCAAAACAGCAAAAAAAAAAAAAAAAACAAAAAAAAAAATGACCCCCACTGGGGCTGAGAGATGACCTCCATGGTCTTCCCTTTGGGTCTACATCTCTGGTATGCCTGGACTAAAAGTAAGTCTTCATCCAGTGTTGTTGATACATGCCTTGTCTTGATTGCAATCTTCGGCGCAGTAGTAAATCAATAGGGTCCTCTATTTGCTCAATCAATGGCCTGACAGCAGCACGTCAAGTGCATTTGTCAAAGAAAGCTATGGATGACGGGGGGTGGGGGTTGGGGTCGGGGGTTGAGGGGAGGGTAGGCATCTGGGGTCAGCCAATCAACTGACAGACACATGCGGCAATTCGGCTCTACTATCGACGCATACCTGATGACCTCGCAACACTAATCACCCACAGGCCGTCATACGCAAACAACACGGACATACACGGAAAGACACAGGTGTGTAAATCAACACACACACACACACACTCACACACAACACATTCAGACACACATTTACACATGACAGGGTCAAGCCCTCCTGGTTGCAGCCTCCATCCAATATTCATGGGCGGTGGTGTTGTGTGCTTCATTCTATGCCTATCAATTGGGTGAGCGGGGCCTGTGGAAAACTAAGCAAGAAGGGCCGTCACTTAGCATTGCAATGAAGCCATCAGAGCTGACGGAGGCAATGCATTTTTCATTTTGTCTCACCAATCACTCCGAACCGAGTCGCTTGTGATGCAGAATCGACATGGCGGGCGGCCACACGTGACATGTGATCCGTTGATCAGGTTGTCCCCGCTACACGCAGGGGTGTAATGACAAGCCTGTGTGTTGGCTATCGATGAAATGTCTCCGGGTGTTTAGCACCGGTTAGTTACTTTTTTCACAGCACAGCAACCTCCCAGCCACCGGTGTCTAAGTAACTGAAGCAGTTGACCTTAGCAACGTCCTTGAGGTACCGCCAGAGCACAGAAGGACCACTCGCACACATGCTATTTATAGCGCCCATAGATCACACAAGTATCATGTTTTATTTGTAAAGCTCTTTACGAACAGGCAATATAGCTCAAAGTACTTTGACAGGGTGTTAAAGAAGAGCGCAGAATGAATTGTGTAGATGAATGCCTCCGTGACTATTCAATTCTGTTGTTATATACTTTGTCTTCTATGCATCTGTTGTTGGCTGCTCCAAACGACATCTCACTATACGTACTTTGTATAGTGACGATAAAGAGTTCTACTTCTATGACTTCTATGACTGTGACTGCTGAAGAAACAGACACAGACAGGTCCTTTTCAGGAGTGAAAGTCAAACAATGATTTAAGGTTGAACTATTTGCAAAATACACCATGATCATCATCATGATTCTCATCATTGTAGTCATCTTCATCTTCATCATCATCATCATCATCATCATCATCATCACCATCATCACCATTGATGAACTGCATATACTGAAGTTTGTAAGGAAACCCATAACAATGAATACTGGCCCACAAAAATATATACTAGGACCATCATACCAATTTCACTCCACATACACTTCATGACAAAAAAGTCTGCACTCTCCTCCTACAGTTCGCACAATGCTAGCATTCATCATGCCTACAAGCACTACAACAAAACCCTCAAATCCAGTCCATTAGGTTGATGAGTGAGATGGGGGTTTCAACTCCTTCCATCAACAGAGAAGCTGGGAGTGCAGGGATAACAAAGGCCAGAATGGGGGAGGCAGACAAGGGGGCAGGTATTTTAAAAAAACACTCCATTATTTTTGTTTTTCATCAGGAGATGTGTGGTTGGGGAGGTGTAAGGGAGTGTGTGTATGGTGTGTGTGTGTATGTGTGTATGTGTTTGTATGTCATGTGTGTTTGTGTGTGTGTGTTTTGTGTGTGTGTTTGTATATTACATGTGTGTGTGTGTGTGTGTGTGTGTGTGTGTGTGCTGTGTGTGTGTGTGTGTGTGTGTGTGTGTGTGTGTGTGTGTGTTTGAGGGGGGCTGGATCAAAAGAAAAGAGCAATTACTAAAGACCCCCAAACTGAGCAGCGTGACTAAGTCCTCTCTGCCCTCTCCTCTTATGCACAGGTAATGACAGAGTGCTGGACCACGAGAAATGAGAGAGCACAGGGACATGAGCTCAGAAGACAGAAGACAAGGAAGGGATGACAGAGGAACGTGAGTCTGTGTGTGTGTGTGTGTGTGTGTTGTCGTGTGTGTGTGTGTGTGTGTGTGTGTGTGTGAGTGTATGCTAGTGTGTGTGTGTATCACTGTGTGTGTGTGTGTGTTTGTGTGTATGTGTATGTGTAGGTTGTGTGTGTGTGTCTGTGTAGATGTTAGTAATCCATTTTGCTCTTTTGAACTGCCAATCCCATTTGCAGATGAGGGGGAAAAAAAGAATTGATTTTCCCTTGACAAAAGGCATATCTAAAGACTGATTACCAGTTAACAAAGCCCCCCATCCCTATACAAACAGCAACACCGAGTAATGAACACGAGATGAGAGCCAGAGAGATCCAGAACGAGGGTGTTAAAGTAAGTTTTAAAGAGTGGGAAAAAACAGCTCCGACTTCTCTTTTTCCTTGGATTCATTCATTCATTCATTCATTCATTTATTATGGATGATGCTCCTGCCCCGTTCGCCCTTTAGATCTTCCTCTGGTTCTTCCTCCTCCTCCACCAAGGCTCAGAGGCTTCAGAGATCCCTGAAACCCTCCCCTGCACTGGGGGTGGGTGGGGTAGGCTTTGAGGGCTCCGGCCCTGGAGGGCTGGTGGTGGTGGTGGTGGTGGTGGGGGGGGAGGGGTATCTGAAGCGTTTGGAGGGGCAGACGCAGACAGCACATCAGGAATGCCTTTCATCTCCATATATATTCAGTTTCCACATACGTTTCAGCTTGGGGGACAAAAAAAAAAAATAAACCTCAAACCTCAAACCCAAAACAAGCAACAATTTGGACTCCGTTCAAAAACGTGGAACATATACGGCGAAAGGAAACAGGAAATGAAGGCATCAGTAGGGTAAACAGCTCCTCACAGGAACATCTCCTCCGTTTTCATCAGAGAACACAGAGAGGATAGAGGGGCATTAGGAGGCCACATCCACAGTCTAATAAGCTCTTCCAGAACAGCTTATTGCTGCTCCAGAGCACATGTGTGTGTGTGTGTGTGTGTGTGTGTGGGTGTGTGTGTGTGTGTGTGCCTTTACATCTAGCATGATGGGAATGATGGTGGTTATTGGTTATTGGTGGTAATTGTGGGTGGATGGGGCAGGGGGGGGGCGTTATAAGCATCCCAATGACACCAGGTGCGTATGCCAGTATAGACAGATGAGTCCCATTTGCATTTATTTACTGAGTGCTGGGACAGAGCACCTGGGTAGGGGTCGACCTCATATTCATCTTCATCGACTCTGCTTATGCCGCACTATTCAGACACGCAAACGTGACCTCCGCACGTCTCCTAAACAGCACAACATGAGCACCGTGTGTGCTCAGGTGAATGACATGTATAACAAATATATAAACACACACCCACGCACGCACGCACACAAACACACACACACACACACACACACACACACACACACACACACACACACACACACACACACACACACACACACACACACACACATTACCTATTATCAAAGCTATCTCTCCTGCTATAATGGTTTGTGACCAGGGCTATTTCAGGCAAGCCAAGCTGAACAGATAGGTGTGTGCAAACACATCTATACAGTTTAATCCTGGACAGTGCTGGCGCTGGGGAGCTGAGGCAGCCTATTGACCACCCCACCCCCTAAACCCCCACCCCTTTAGACACACCACACACACACACACACACACACACACACACTCACACCACATCACAACACACACACAACAGACTTTCCGTTCTGGGTGAGGGGTCATGGAATCTCGTTGCGTTTCAATTTACGGAGGCGGACAACATTCGCTGACAGGATAATCCCCCACCATTCCTGGTGAATGCAGCGAGAACCTCAGATGAGAAATACACTCCAACTATCTCACCAAAGGAGAAGCCAATAAGCCACTATCTCAAGTCTGTTCCCTTCCTGTCTACACCATGGTGCTTGACATGGACTAGATTGCTTGGATGGAGATTTAATAAACGAGAAGCATAAACGCAGGGGTTAAATAACATACGAACGATCAGAGGCGGACATCCCTGGTTCAGAAAGTAAAAGTCCTGCCACATATTTGTTCCAGCCAATTCACTCATCCAGCTGATCCGAGGTAGATGAGCTAATTAGTGAAATCACCTGTGTTAGGAGCAAAGGCGGAAGAAATACATGGCAGGACTTACTTTCTCAATCCGTTTTGTCCGCCTCTGAGAACGATACAAGGAGAAAGCAGGCAGGGCTTGTCCTTCACAGTGTCAGCCCCTCTGCCCCTCTCCGTGTGATGCACAGCATGCGGTAAAACGCTAAACAACAGGTCAGGCGAGCCGCGATGGCGCATGAATCATGGCGGCCATTAAAGATTATATACACCGGGCGGGCCTGCCGTCGGATCCATCACAGGTCAGCGCGGCGACCTTGGTGACCGGGGGAGAGGGGAGAGGAGGGAGGGGGAGGGCAGGGGAGGGGAGGAGAGTGATATACAGTAGCTGTAAGGGAGAGGCCCCGGGCCGAGTTCTGGAAGGAGGGAGACGAGGGGAAGGCGAGAGGTTAGGCTATTCCTCTCCCCCCCCTGCCCGCCGCTCAGCAAGAAATCCCTCTTCCTCTCATCATTCTTCTGTCGCTCGGCGTATTTCACTCCTCCATCCCCCCCGGCAATCCTGGCCTCCCCTCCAACACCCCCCCCCCTTCCTCCCGTGGCTTTTGCCGCTCTCAGCAGGGAGAAGTTCCACCGTGGCGCAGGCATAACTCAACGATAACAGATTTCCCGTACCTCCCTGAGTGGATGGACTCGGGCCACGACCTGAGGAATGAGGCTTGCTTCTGCTGTGTATCTTTTTCTATATGTGTGTGATATGTGTGTTTCTCTCCCTCTCCCTTTCTAACATCACTATGTATAGGTGTGTGTGTGTGTGTGTGTGTGTGTGTGTGTGTGTGTGTGTGTGTGTGTGTGTGTGTGTGTGTGTGTGTGTGTGTGTGACAGAGGGAGAGAGAGAGAGATAGAGAGAGAGAGAGAGAGGGGGGAGAGAGAGATGGAGAGGGAAAGACAGAGAGATGGAAAGAGAGAGAGAAAGATATATATATATATAGGGAGAGAGAGAGAGAAAGAGAGAAAGAGAGACAGATGGAGAGAGAGAGAGAGAGAGAGAGAGAGAGAGAGAGAGAGAGAGAGAGAGAGAGAGAGAGAGAGAGAGAGAGAGAGAGAGAGAGAGAGAGAGAGAGAGATGCCTAATTAAGGGTTCCTGGTGCCTGTGTGTCCAGTGCTGGAGGAAGAGCTAATTGAAGTGGAAATAATGACACAAGGAGTGACTGAGGGGGGAAAGGCTGCAGAGCAAAGCAGGAGAGACAGGGGATAAAGACGAGGATAGAGGAGAAAATTAGTGTATGTGTGTGTGTGTGTGTGTGTGTGTGTGTGTGTGTGTGTGTGTGTTGTGTGTGTGTGTGTGTGTGTGTGTGTGTGAGAGAAAGAGAAAGAGACAGACAGACAGACAGACAGACAGACAGACAGCAGGCCAAAGAGCAGCAAAAGTCATTGGACTGAAGGTGTAAGCTCCTGCAGAGAACTGTTATTAACCGCAGAACAAAATCAGCAGGGCCTCTCTCTCTCTCCTCTCTCTCTCTTTCTCTCCTCTCTCTCTTTCCTCTCTCTCTCTCCAACTATCCATCTATCCATACTCGCCCCTAGATGGGAAAGCAAACAGCATGACCCCGATTTAACCCTGGCCTTACCCATCCATCACACAGCAGGTTACACACACACTGACACACAGACATAGACACACACACACACACACACACACACACACACACATGCACACACATGTACACACGCACACACACACACACCTCGGTCAGTCAATCTGTGGTTCATAGCTCAGGGCTGTCAGCATAGAGCAGCGGCCTACAGAGGCCGTCCTGCTGGAGTCCATTAGCAGGTTACCAGAGCCACCTCTCCCTGAGAAAGAGCCAGTGTGCGTGTGCGTGTGCGTGTGTGTGTGTGTGTGAGAAAGAGGCAGTAAGAGAGTGAAGTTGGAGAACATCTCAATCAGAGAGCAGAGGGCAAGAGGGCTAGAGCAGACACCTCTGCAAGCAGAGCTCAGTAAATCAGTCCACACAGCCCACCATCAACATCTCCAACTACTTCAACACCACATAAATATACAGTCATGGGGCGGCCATTTTTTCCCCAAAAGGTCATTAAGGTCACACCGCAATCCTAAGTGACAGCTGATATTGACGGCTGTGGCTTTACATTGAAAACACCACCTCACGCAGTTAAATTTGCTTTCCGCTTTGGGCAAGGATAGCTAAGCCCCAGTCTAACTGAGGCTAAAAATCTGCTAATCCCTCTGTAAGGATGTCTCACAAATGTGAGGCATATCCTGCATGGTGGACTGGGAACAAATTATTCCCTAATAGGATTTAACAGATCCTTGGGCAACACGGCGTCTGGAATGAAGCTGTCGGTGACTGGAAGGATTGGAAAAGCGGACTTTATAAGAGGATAAGGAAGAGATACGGGATCAGATTTGGACAGGTTAGAGTTCCACAGGCACCGCACGGAAATCCTGTTTATTAGCCTACAGCCCTGCAGCAGAGTGCTTCGCTCAAAAAAGCAATGCAAACATACAAACACAGGCACACACACACACACACACACACACACACACACACACACACACACACACACACACACAGCATCATAGTTCAGAAAGAGGTGAGGGGTGCTTGGCCCCCTGGCCTCATTGTTCTCCCGTGACCCTCCAGCCCCACAACCCAAGCGTGTCCGATAACCCAAAGTGGCCATTTTGGACACAACACCCCACACCCACCCCCCAACCCCCTCTCTCAAGACTCTCAACACCACCTCCACTCGACCCCCCACCCCTTCTTCCAGCAACACCTCCAGGGCCTAGTTTGTCCAGCAGGTGTCATGGCTCACCCCTGACACCAGGTTCACAGCTGTGACCTCTGATTCAGAGACACTTCAGTTAGACACAGGCAAAAGGCCACAGTGACTTTTTTGGATGTTGAAGGACAGTTAAAATGCAAGATGTTTTTATAAAGCCACACAACCCTATTATATCTATATTTTTGGATGTGGAGACTTCTGTTGTTATTCCAATGTTATTTGAAATTATGTTATTGTAATTAATGTTATTCCAAATATTCCGATAAACTATATGAAGTACAGCCAAAAAATATACATTAAGCCTTATTAAGGAATCTATTGGTAAACATAACACAGCAGCCTTCCCCACAGCGGTGTCCGACGTCCAAAAATTTCTGGAACTATCCGAAAAACCTAAATATAGGCTTTCCTTCACCAGGCTTACATTTATCTCCTGGCAATGTCATTTGCCGCAAATTACAGAGCACTGCCATTAAAGACACGGACATTTCGAGAGCTGTGTAGCTGTGTTTATGCTGGCTTGGTAGTGCATGAGGGCGTGTTTGGTAGTGGTGAAATGTCGGGGGAGGGGGGGGGAGGTGCCCTGTGTGACTTTCTGGGTGAAAAGAGATGTGGGGCTGGGGCACTGGAGGGGGTGGGGTGGGGGTTGGAGTAGGGGCCCGTGGTCCTGCGGTGACCCCACGTTGCGAAACATTCTATCAGTCAGCGAGTCGATGCGTCTTTAAAATACCACTCGTCTTACTTCAGTCTGTCACCCCCTGACACCCAAGATGGAGTGCAGCGTGTGTGTTTGTTTGTGTGTGTGTGTGTGTGTGTGTGTTCATTTGTCGGCCCTTAATGGGCTCCACAAACACACCACACACTCCCCACAGGCTGCAGGGTGTCCCTGTCTCTCACCCCTCAGTAATTGGCCTGGTCACAGTCACTGATGGACTGATGCATGCCTGTCTCCGGATTGTGTGTGTGTGTGTGTGTGTGTGTGTGTGTGTGTGTGTGTGTGTGTGTGTGTGTGTGTGTGTGTGTGTGTGTCTGTGTGTGTGTGTGTGTGTGTGTGTGCGCGTGCATCTATGTGGCTAAAACCAGGCAGGTCATTATCATCCAGCCGTGACGGCAAATCTCCCCCACCTCTGCATTTCCATCCATCCATCTATCCACCAATCCATCCATCCATCCACCCATCCGTCTCTCTCTCTCTGTTCCCCCTCTCTCGGTATCATTCTGTCTGATAAAAATGAGGGCCTATGGCTATAGGCTATGCATTAAATAAAAAGCAGAGGAACCCAGATTAACCAGAAGAATGGCAGCCCTTTACAAATCCACAGATGCAAATGGACACCATTTCAACACAGAAATGAAATTCAGAAATAACAAATCAAGGCTTGTGATTTTTAGTAAATACACCCTGTCTGCACTTTCAGTGGATTCTGTTTGCTTTGTTTGATTTACTAGTTTCCTTTTAACTGCTTCTTTTTTTTTTTTTTTTGCTTTCAATCAGTTGTGTATATATTTCCATATTTGTATTATGAATAGTTGCACAGTTTGCTTTCTGCATATCCACATGGAAAAATGACTAAATGCATGAATGAATACATAAATAAATTATGCAGGGGAATACAACTGATAGCCTAACAGAAGGTGCTTCTATATCCATTTTCAGGATGATGTTTACAACATGGTAATGTGCAAAAACTGAGCTATTCAAAGTCCAACCAAATTATTTTAACTTATAAACTGTATTTATCATTGCGTGTAAAGTGATCGCAGATGTTAGCAACTCTAAAAGGCTCGAAAAGGAGAAACATGATATGTATGGCTGCCGCTTGTAATTACCATGCTACAAGGCTAGTAATAGAAGACATGCACAGCTATCAAAAATAGGCTGTAGCTCAACCAGCATTGATACTAAAGCAATCACACA
>CM050215.1:12589749-12597249 GCA_027475355.1 Coilia nasus | reverse complement strand
CACTGGGGATTCCTGGACCGTTTGAAGCGGCGGGCAGGAATGCCAGCTGAGTCGTTTGAAATGCCTCTCTCTTCTCTCTTTTCTCTCTCTCTCTTTCTCTCATTGGCGTCTGCCAAACAGCCGCTTATCATCTGAGAAGATAGCCCCCGCCCTCACACACACACCCTCCACAGCACACACACACACCCGATAGCTGTTTGCTCTCTCCATCAGCACAGGATAGGAGTCATCACTGTCGTGTGATAACGGCGGCTTGTCTAGGCAGGGAGAGGCCTAACATGTCAGAGTGAAACATTGACTCCGGCGCAAATACAGCCTCTGTGTGATGTGTTTTGTCTACCGGAGCCAGCAGGGTTTTGCCCCTCAAGTGGCTAAATCATTAAGTTGCTACCAAACAAAAACAGAGGGGTACTTCAACCGGTTCCACAGACCACTTTGAGTGGCATAAAATACCAAAGAGAGAGACAGAGAAAGAGAGAGAGAGAGAGAGAGAGAGAGAGAGAGAGAGAGAGAGAGAGAGAGAGAGAGAGAGAGAGAGAGAGAGAGAGAGAGAGAGAGAGAGGGAGAGAGAGAGAGAGAGAGAGAGAGGGGGGGGGTGGCTAGAATAGAGGGCAATGGCTGCATTCTTCTCGGCCCGCCTGTCTTTACATTTTCTGTCTGGGGTAGAAAAAACAATGTAGCCCCAAGGTAAGTCAAACAGATTTGATTTCACTCGTATCTTGTGTCACTACATTTTCACTCCTCCCCCTCCTCCTCCCCCTCCCCCTCCCCCTCCTCCTGTTCACCCCTCTCTCCCCATACACACACACACACACACCATCCAACACCACCACTCTATCTACCACCATCCAACACCACCACCCACCATCATCTCCCCACATCTCCCCCCCACCTCTCCTCCTGATCTGGCTGTAACAGTATCTACCTTGTTCCAGCGTCTCAGGAGAAATCTATGCCTTTTCTAATGCATGGAGGAGCTGGACAGAGCGAGTGAGAGCACGAGAGAGAGAGAGAGAGAGAGAGAGAGAGAGAGAGAGAGAGAGAGAGAGAGAGAGAGAGAGAGAGAGAGAGAGAGAGACAGAGAGAGAGAGAGAGAGAGAGAGAGAGAGGAGAGACAAGACCTGCCTGCAGCAGCACACAGTCTGTGGGGAGATGCTCGTCTAAGGTCCGTCAGAGAATGAGAGAGGAGAGGAGAGGGAGAGGAGAAGAAAGAGAAAACGTGTGAGAGAGAAAGGTGGGGGGGTAGGATGGAGGAAAATCAATAAGCCAGCAGAGTGTAGCGTCTCTTTTTCTCTCCCACTGACATGGGCCAGTTTCTCATCTCCCTCCCTCCCTCCCTCTCTCCTTCCCTCCCTCCCTCTCTCCTTCGCCTAGCTCTGATGGATTCCTTTCTTTCCTCTCTGTCTGTCTCTCTCTCTCTGTGACTCTCTCTGTCTCTCTCGCTCTGTCTCTCTCTTTCTCTCTCACTCTTTCTCTGTCGCTCTCTCTCTCTCGCTGTCTCTCTCTCCCTCTCTCTCTATGTCTCGCTCTCTGTGATTCTCTCTCTCTCTGTCTCTCTCTGTGTCTCTCTCACTCTCTCTCTCTTTCTCTCTCTCTCTCTTTCTCTCTCTCTCTGTGGCTCTCTCGCTCCCTGGCTCTCCTCCAGACAGCAGACAGGCTGATGAGACACAGCAGAGCCCCAGGCTGAGGGCCTCTGGGACAGGGGAGCTAGCAGTGCAGGTGTGGAGCCCGTGCGGATGGCCAGGATCAAAGCCTCACACGCCAGGACGCGGCTAACACCTGTGCACGGCTAAGCCTAACAACACATCACGCCACAGCTATGTTAGCAAATCCTCAACAGCGGACCTATTGTGTGTCTGCTGCTAGTTCTGACACTGACTGTAAGGTGTTGGCTAGCGTCAACACACTTGCCAAGCAGACAGGCTGTGAATGAGAATTGCATTTCGCCACAAAAAAAACTATCACACACACACACACACACACACACACACACACACACACACACACACACACACACACACACACACAGACACACACACCAACACCAATAATGCTGAAGATTACAATAACAGGCTGTGTTGCTCTTGACAGAAAGCAATTCATTCCACTGAGGTGCGATGGAGGAAATTCATCCACTCAAACAGACACCATGCCATTAGTGCACATACAGACGCATATATATACACACACATACACGCACACACACAACACACACACACACACACACACAGCATTGTAACAGAAGTGAAGAAAAACAGCACTCAAAGGACATCTCTAATAACATGTCCGCAAGAGCCCCCGAGGGTAAGGAGAATTCCATTAGAGCCGCGCTTTTATCATTCCTCCCCGCTGTTTTCCCGCTACCGAATGGACGCGGCGTGCGTCTGGACTCCGCAATCATCCACACAGTGCAGTGGCAGCACACACAAGCCAAGAGAATTGGCGTCAAAATTACAAGCCAACTCATTACTGAGAAGCTTTGAGAAAAAATAAGGAGACAGTCGTCGTCCCCCCCCCCACCCCCTTAACTTCCCCAGGGGCTCACAAAGAAAGAGAAAAAGAGAGAGAGAGAGAGAGAGAGAGAGAGAGAGAGAGAGAGAGAGAGAGAGAGAGAGAGAGAGAGAGAGAGAGAGAGAGAGAGAGAGAGAGAGAGAGAGAGAGAGAGAGATAGAGAACCAAGGGAAGGCTGATGGCATGTTCTGATTGGAGAGTCTGGATACAAAGAAATGAGCTGCCATTAAAATAATCCCAGGGAGAGAAGCAACACCGAGATCCAACAGAGTCCTAATCGGTCACTAAGTCAAATCGGGGGCATGACCGCCAGGAGACCGAAGGGGGAGGGGGAGAGCCCTTTCGGTGGTGGGGGGGTTGGGTTGGGGGGGTCACTAGAGAGCCTACGGAGACAGACAGATCAGTCATGGCCGCCACCCACTCCCCCCAAACGCACACACACACGCACCCCCCGACCCCAACCCCAACCCCCTGCGCGTATTAAAAGGGCATTTCCCCCAGTCATAAGCGGAGAATGCGGCTGCCTCGACACTTAACCTGTGTCCGAAGGTGCCCTGGAGAGCGAGAGATGGAGACAGAGAGAGAGAGCAAGCAAGAGAGAGAGAGAGAGAGAGAGAGACACACACACAAAAAAAAATGAAGGAGCGACCTTATCAATCTGTCTGAAAGGAGGATGGCGGTGTTAAACAATGAGCTGCCTCTCTGTGCTGGGGCTTGGCTCCCCTACTCCTCCCTCAAAGTCAACAGCGGAACGGCAGGCACCACCGCGATAAGCAGCCCCAGAAAAGGAGCTGTGGACAGCGGCCAGCCCAAAGTGAAACGGCCACTGAAGCAGAGGTGACGTTAGTGGACGAGAGTGAGAGAGAGTGGAAAGAGAGAGAGAGAGAGAGAGAGAGAGAGAGAGAGAGAGAGAGAGAGAGAGAGAGAGAGAGAGAGAGAGAGAGAGAGACGTTTAAAATCCCTTTATTGTGAGAGACAGAGAGAGAGTGGGGCAGGGAAAGAGGAATAAAGTGAGAGACAGAGAGTAAGAGCGAGAGAGACAGAGAGAGTGGAGGAATGATAGAGTAAGAGAAAAAAGACAGAGAGGGGAAGAGAAACAGAGAAAGAAAGAGAGTGAGGCTAAGAGAGAGAGTGAGAGAAAGAGAAAAAAGAGAGAGAGAGAGAGGTTCTGGTTCTGTCAGGCTGACCCACTCGGAGAAACCACAAATAGTCTTTTCGTCTTTCCTTCCCTCTATCCCTGCTTTTCCCCCGTAATCTCTTCTACCCATTCTGAGTTTTCGTCCCCTTTTTTGCCCTTAATCTCTTCTACTCCTCCTGAGTTTCGTCTCTCGTCTTGGTGCGTGGCTCACTGCCCGAAACTGTAATGTGGCTCGGAGGAAAGGGAGAAAAAAAAACAAACAAGTGAAACTGGGTAAGTCAATCAAACTGATGAAAGCGGTGCTCAGAGATGTTTAAGGAAAACCTGTCTGCGAACACATGAGGAGGAGTGCGCTGCCAAAAGCACTGGCTGGCTGCGATAGAATATTCCGGAAGGTTTTCGCTGGGCCAAACCACCCTCTCACTGTCCCTTTTCTCCTCTCCCTTTCCCAACCATCCTTTCTCAACTATGTGTTTGTGTGAGTGTGTGTGTCTGTGTGTGTTCCTATCCTTACACAAATGTGCATTTGTGTGTGTATGTCTGCTCCCCCACACACAGACATACACTTACCACAGATTGAAATAAATTTAGATTTGATTACCAAGTTGAAACTGATCGTGGCATGGTATGTGCCTAATACCTTAAGATGAAAGGGCCTGTCGAGTGTGCCAGAACATTAAGGGACCCGAAAGCTCTCCACTCACAGCAGCGGAGGAGAGGAACAGAGGAAAGATAAGTAGAACTTGGCGTGTCGGAGGGGTCTAGGGTTTCATCCAATTTACTGCCTTTCTTCTCCTCTTTTATTTAGGGACGTAAGCTTGCAAACAAAACTCCTCCTCGTTGAACAATGGGCCTGTAATTGTTGTGGGACCAAGAGGTAACTCAATCTGGGCTTCAGTGCCTCTCCACTCCAGACCCTAAGTCCTACCAAACCCCCTCCCCCCACACCTGTCCCCTCCTCTCCTCCCTCAACTAGGCTGTGACCCTTCAAACCTCCCCTTTTTCAAAGGTAAAGGTAAAACAATAAACGTGCCACTGGCACAAAGCGCTCTTTGTGTGGCCACTGCTGGTCAAGAGAAAAAAAGAGTGGAAAAATTTAGGGCTGCACAATTTTAGGAAAATGTGTGATATTTAATAACTTTTAACAAAAAAAAAAAAACCACATTTTGTGCCTGTGTGATTTATACATTGGATGTCGAGTCCGCATTTACTGCCTGCCGTGTTTGTTTTGCAATATGTATTCTGTGCTTGTTAATATTGCAGCAATGTGATATTTTTTAATGTGTTGTGCAGCCCTAGTATAAAGCCTCACAGAACAACTCCTGATCAAGTCCCAACATACAGTCACTGAAGCCACGTCACTCAGTAACCCACACTGAGGTGTCAGCCACGGGTGTAGAGTGTGACAATTTTTGCAATTCCACAAGTGCAGTAAAACTGTGGGCGAAAAAAAAAAAAAAAAAAAAAAACTCATAGCTTTTCACTGTGCCGTGTCTTGTGTATGTCTTTCCTATATTTTTACTGCTTTCCAGTGTAGGTCTACATTTCCTCCTGTTGTGTCCCTGCCTTTGCTGTCCTCTTTTGCTGGTTTTTCGATCTGGTCAAGCTGGTGTGGCTGCGTTTGGCGCCTGGCCTCTAAGTCCCCTCGTCTCCCTCTGTCTCTGTCTTTGTCTCGGTCTCGCTGCCAACACACACACGGCGCCGGGCCATAACTCACGACAGGGAGTGGCAACATACTCCCCGGCCCGGGCCTTCAGCTTCCTTCTGTGGGTGCCGGAGTGTGTGTGTGTGTGTGTGTGTGTGTGTGTGTGTGTGTGTGTGTGTGTGTGTGTGATATGGAAATAGCCCAGGCATCCACTGAGTTCTTCTGAACCCCTAACTTCCCTTTTGCTACCGCCTTAAACTCTCTGAGACGAATTATTGACTTTCTTTCTCTCCGTCAGTCTGTCTTTCTCTCTCTTTCTTTCTGTCACTCTGTCACTCTCTCTTTCTCTCTGTCACTCTCTCTTTCTCTCTCTCTGTCTGTCTGTCTCTCTCTTTCTCTCTCTCTCTCTGTCTGTCTCTCTCTTTCTCTCTCTCTCTCTAGCCTTTCCTCACTTTAATTTAGGAGAAGAGAACTGAGTTAGAGTTCTTATCTGATGCAGGCCTGTCCTCTCTGCCACGTTCGATTGCTGATCAAATCCACTTAATTTCTGCCGGGTTCCCTCGGGTCCTCCCCTCATTCCTACACCCCCACCACCCCCTCGTCCTCCACCACCATCTCACTCAAAAGGTGTCGACCCCCATTACACCTCCTGCACCCTGACAGCTAATAACCTGAATTCGGACGCGCCGACCGAGACTAACTCATCCTCCATCCTCCATCCTCCATCCTCCACCGCGACAGGCCTCGCTCACGGCTCTCTCCCTCACTGCTCTCTCCCTCACGGCTCCCTCGCTTACGGCTCCCTCCCTCACTGCTCTCTCCCTCACGACTCCCTCGCTCACGGCTCCCTCCCTCACTGTTCTCTCCCTCACGGCTCCCTCGCTCACGGCTCCCTCCCTCACTGCTCTCTCCCTCTCCCTCTCGCCCACCCAGGCCACTGGAGCATCACACGGCGCACATACGGGCCGTCTCCCGTCGCGGCAGAAATTGCAGCTGACGCTGAAGTCTGGGGATATAACAAAAGAGGGGAGAACTGGGGGAAAAGTAAGAGTGAGGTGTGGGGTGAGGTGGAGGTTGTGGGGTGGAGGTGTGGGGTGGAGTGGGGTGGTGTGGGCTGGTGCGGAGTGAAATGAGAGTGTCAGGAGGGGGGGAGAAGATGAGATCAGGCAGACGGAGAAATCGCTTTGCATCAGAAAGTATTGTGGTGGCGGGGGCGGGGGTGGCAAATTGAGGTGAGCCAAACTGGTATTGTTTTGAAAGCGGTGTTCAGTGGCGTGTCAATAGAGAAATGTGCATGTGCGCACATACACCTGCAGACATATACACAAACACACACACACACACACACACACAGCTCTGCTCCTAAAACCACTTACCCCTCACAGGAAGTGTACATCTACAAGGTAAACAGCTCCCATACACAGGGTACAGTCACATACACCTAAGACTCAACAGCATAAGCCAGAAAATCTACAAACACACACACACACATCTGCCAGTAACCACATCCTCTCCTCTCCCTGCATGCAGCTGTCCAGAGGAAGTCTACCCCCAAGCCTCAACACACGCACACACACACACACACACACACACACACACACACACACACACACACACACACACACACACACACACACACACACACACACACACACACACACACACACACACACACACACACACACACACACACACGCTTCTCTGTGATGGTGGCCACACATCTCCCCCAACCCCATTTCTCACAAAATCCTTCAGCTAGCCATATAATTCTGTCCACCCCTGCCATCCCCAAAAGATTTCCACCAGGCCTACAGTATGTGTGCTACATATACAACACATAGCGTACGCACACAGCAACCTCCTGGGGGCCGCTAACCACAATACTGCCCTACAAAGGCAAAGTGCAGTAACTGTGTGAACATAGAAACTGAGAAAAATGACTTTAAAGTTAAAGTGCCTTAAAAGTGCCTTTACAGCCCAGTCCAACATGTTGTATGTATAACAGTGGTGATGCTTTTATGCACTTCCTTAATAGCAAGACGCTAGAGATTTAGTCACAAGACAAAGGGGGTATTATAAAGTCAATTTCCAGTCTAAACTTTTGGCTTCGTAGGGCAGAATAAACCACTTGAGCAACACAACCATAAGCCCCACAGGGTAAGAGGTAAACAGCCCAAAAAACACAAGAATATTTAAAGAATATTGA
>CM050215.1:12559749-12584749 GCA_027475355.1 Coilia nasus | reverse complement strand
AACCGGCATCCGTCCCCCGAGGACTCCCCGGGCCCCCTCCCTCGACACTGCATCTGTGACACCCCACCACATGCCCATCAGCCGCACCCGCCAGAGGGAGAGAAGAGAGAGAGAGAGAGAGAGAGAGAGAGAGAGAGAGAGAGAGAGAGAGAGAGAGAGAGAGAGAGAGAGAGAGAGAGAGAGATGGAGTGGGGAGGTAGTTTTTTGGGGGACCATGCCACCCCAAGAAGCCCTGAGCTCCAGACTGCTGGCGCCCACTGCAGCATTGGAGCCAATCTAAACATGGTGTTAATGAGGGCTGGGCTCAGCACAGAGACACACAGGGGCACATCCATAATGAAGTCCTCCATTAGGAGCCATTGGAACACAGAGAGAGAGACATGCACACACATAGAGAGAGAGAGAGAGAGAGAGAGAGAGAGAGAGAGAGAGAGAGAGAGAGAGAGAGAGAGAGAGAGAGAGAGAGAGAGAGAGAGAGAGGGAGGGAGAAAGAGACAGAGAAAAAAAGACAGACAGAGAGAAAGAGAGGAGAGAGAGGGAGAGAGAGACAGAGAGAGGAAGTGAGAGAGAGAGAAAGAGAGAGAGAGAAGAAAAAGAGCAAGAAAAACCAAGGCTGAGGGAGAAAGACAGACAGACAGTGTGATAAAACATAAATACATGGTGAGGGAGGGAGAGCGAAAGAGGGATGGAGAGAGACAGAGGGGGGCATACGAGTGCTGAAATACTGGCTGTGTCGCTGAAACAAAGGCGTGTTTGTGTTATCTCCTGCGTGCGGACGCCATGCCGGCTCATGTGATGGAGGTGACCAGGCATCTGATATTCACATATTTATCAGCCTGTTTGTTTAGCGTGTATGACACTGACCTCATGCCCCCCCCCCCCCCCCCCGCATCTCTCTCTCTCTCTCGCTCTCTCTCTCTCTCTTCTCTCTCACTGTTGTGGTGGAAAAAACCTCTACTGACACTAAGGAACGTCAGCACAATAGCACTCTGAATCCCTAATAAAAACAGACCAGTTGAGACGAGAAATTTGTTGATGACTGAAGAGCCTTTCATTCACAACAAAGCTCAAAACCAACAGCTTGCTTGCCTGCCATGATTGTTACGTTGATAAGATGATGAGTAAACCGATGTCCAACCAGGTTTTCTGCAGAAGCCCCAAAAGCTGCCTCTAAGATCTGAATGATCTGAAAGGGACCTGTGCCCTCTCTGGTATTTATGCTTCTCAGCTAGGTGGAAAGTAACGCCTTATCCTATTTTAAAAAAAATAAGTTTTGAGTCTTGCTTCTGTATTTTGGATATTGGTTCTGTGTTTTGGATCTCACTTCTGTGTTTTGGATCTTGCCTCTGCAGTTTCAGATCTCTTCTCTGTTCCAGTAAACAGGGAACTGAACCACGAGGTTCTTATGGCAACTGCACCTTAAGCGTTTAACTCTCGGTCTGTCACCAGCGCTTCTCTTGTTTATTATGACAAAGTGTTTTGTCAGTACATCTTCATCTTCTTTCCTTGCTAACTACAGTATGCAACTCTTAAGTACCAGAATAGTACTGCCTCCCTCTCTTCTCATTCTACCTTTCTCCCTTCCTCTCCCTCTCTCTTTCTGTCTGTCTCTTCTTTTTTTCTCTCCTCCTCCTCCTCCCTGAAAACTAATCCCCGTTCAAGCCTCATCTGCCCCACTAAGTCTCGCTAGTGATCAAAGCTTGGGCGTGGGGTAGGCGTGTGTGTGTGTATGTGTATGTGTGTGTGTGTGTGTCTCTCTGTGTGTGTGTGTGTGCATGTGTGTGTGTGTGTGTGGGTAGTGGATGCTAATGGCAGACTGTTTGGATGCTCGTTGCTGATTGTCAATTAAAGCGAGCCCCCTCCAGTGACCCTCACAACTCGGCTGTAGGGAGGCTGGTAGAGAACCGCCTCTCAACGGAGCATGATGCTCAGATCTACTCTACCTGTGAAATCAGACTGCGTGCGTGTGTGTGTGTGTGTGTGTGTGTGTGTGTGTGTGTGTGTGTGTGTGTGTGTGTGTGTGTGTGTGTGTGTGTGTGTGTGTGTGTGTGTGTGTGTGTGTGTGTGTGTGTGTGTGAGTGCATGTCATCAGCATCCCATTCTCAACTGAGCAACAATGATTCCACTTTGGACACCATTAATGTGCACCTGGGTTTTATAGAGAGCACTCCCTACTGTTCTGACAAATGCTGGACACACACACACACAAATGTTCCCACCCACTCTCTCTTCCTCTCTCTCTCTCTCTCTCTCTCTCTCTCTCTCTCTCTCTCTCTCTCTCTCTCTCTCTCTCTCTCTCTCTCTCTCTCTCTCTCTCTCTCTCTCACTCTCTCACTTTCACACACACACACACACACACACACACACACACACACACACACACACACACACACACACACACACACACACACACACACCCTCTTAGTCACTGACAGTGATGCCCAAAAAGCTCTCTCTCCAAGACTGCACTCTTATTTAGGGCAGCCTAAGAATAAGAATCCTTGGGAGGCAGGCGAAGAGGAGAGGAGGAGAGAAGGAGGAGGGGGAGAGGAGAGGAGGAGGTGCATTCTGTTCTGGATGTTTACTGCCGGTCCAGACCCCTTCTGGCTGGAGCTGATGTCCAGCTCCGGGTATTTATTGGTGCGCTTGTGTTTGTTAATGCGTCTGAGGGCGAGCTCCAGCAGAGGGAACAGTGGGGGTGTTGTGTGGCCGGCCTGGCTCCCCTCCACGCACTTCAGCTCTCAGCCTCCCTCCAACCAACCACCCAACCACCCATCCCTCCACCCACCCATCCCTCCACCCACCCGCCACCCCCTTCCTGGGGCCAGAATCGAGTGCATTCACACTCCATCACAAAGCTTGATGGACTGGGCCCTCGTCAGAGAGAGTGGGTGAATAGTCCCTGTACCTGTTTCGCTCTCTCACTCACTCTCTCTCTCTCTCTCTCTCTCTCTCTCTCTCTCTCTCTCTCTCTCTCTCTCTCTCTCTCTCTCTCTCTCTCTCTCTCTCTCTCTCTCTCTCTCTCTCTCTCTCTCTCTCATTTTCTGTGCCTTCGCTTCTACTTTCACATCCACTTGCACCCATCCTCTCTTTTTCTCATCCATCTCTTTGCTGCATCTGAATGGCTGCCTTCTCCCTGACTCACTCTCTCTCTGTCTCTCTTTCTTCCTTCCTCCATCTCCACCCCATTTTCCCTCCCTCTCTCTCTCTCTCTCTCTCTCTCTCTCTCTCTTCTCTCTCCCTCTCTCTCTCTCTCTGGGTCCGGGGGAGGCAGGGAGGCTGCTGGCCTTAAATAAAGGGAGCAGAGAGGGTGACATATGTGGCCTGTGAATGGCGGGGGGCTTTGAGCACTGGGGACAGGGGGGCGGCCTGGAGAGGGTGGGGGGGTGACTGTGGGGCAGGGGGCTTTGTGCACTGGGGACAGGGCAGGAGGGGTCTGGGGTGGTGGGGTGGTGGGGTGGTGGGGTGGTAGGGTGTTGGGGGTGGTAGGTTGCTGGAGGAGGAGGAGGAGGAGGAGGAGGGCATTGGGCTCTCAAGGCTGAAGGGCCCCTGCTGCCTGAAGGGCTCCTCCTTGAGAACAGCC
Organism: Coilia nasus; assembly: GCA_027475355.1. Lineage (NCBI taxonomy): Eukaryota > Metazoa > Chordata > Actinopteri > Clupeiformes > Engraulidae > Coilia > Coilia nasus. The sequence goes on along the minus strand of CM050215.1, from coordinate 12,581,166 downwards.
GGCCGGGGCCAACAACAACAAGAGGCAGAACAACAACAACAAGGGCCCCAGTCAGCCCCCGCCGGAGAGAAATACGGCCCGCTCGGCAAGAGCCAGGGAAAGTCAAGCACCCCTCACCAAGAGCTAGAAGGGGAGGGAGGTAGAGAGGGAGGGATGGAGGGATGGAGGGAGAGAGGGAGGGAGGGAGTAAGGGAGTGGGTGCCAGTAAAAAAGAGTGAGTTAGAGATGGAGAGGAAGGAAAGGAGGAGGGATCAAGAGTGGGTGCAAGAGAAAAAGAACGAGAGAGAGAGAGAGAGAGCGTGAGATGGAGAGGAAGAGAGAAAGGGAGAGACAGGAGTGGAAAGTCCAGGGAAGTGAATGCTGCATGCACAAACAGATGCAGGGATGCTCACTGCCACTGTCACACTGTGCACATACAAGCTGACTACACATTATGCGGTAAGAATTGCAAAAGCACTGACAGCTACTCATTAAAAGGAAGAGTGCAGGAGAAGGGCTGAGTGGCTGAATGAAGAGAAGAGAAGAGAAGAGAAGAGAGAGAGAGAAGAAGAAGAAGAGAGGAGAAGAGAAGAGAAGAGAAGAGAGGAGAAGAGAAGAGAGAGAGAGAGAAGAGAGAGAGAGAGAGAGAGAGAGAGAGAGAGAGAGAGAGAGAGAGAAAAGAGAAAGAGAGAGAGAGAGAGAGAGAGAGAGAGAGAGAGAAGAAGAGAGAGAAGAAGAAGAGAGAGAGAGAGAGAAGAGAACAGAAGAGGAGAACAGAAGAGAGGAGAAGAGAGAGAGAGAGAGAGAGAGAGAAGAGAGAAGAGAGAGAGAAGGAAAGAGAAGAGCTCTGAGCAGTAGCCAAGATGGAGGGATGATCGGAGGACTGGAACTGGATGGAGAATCGCCTAAATTGGGTGCGTCACAGGGCCTGACATGTGACTGAAGGCAAAATGGGTGGGTGGGTGGACAGACGTGATGTCAGCTCTTTCTTTCAACCAACCTGCAGAGACAGACTAGCCTCCCCCAAATCCAACACATAATAGACAGGACCTGAGTCTGTAGTTTTGGGGGAATGGAGGGGGCGTCTATTTGGTCTTTGCAGGTTGAGTACCTGTAAGAGGTCGCCATGGGGATGAGGGACGTGCGTGTAATTTGTTGGGTCAGAAATGTCGCCTGGTAACCTGATGATCCTCCCTGATGGGACAGACAGCGGAGACCGCTGTGACACGGCCGACATCGCTTCCAAACAACAAAACAACAACAAGAACAGACTTTGAGAAAATAGCTGTCACCACAGAAATCCGACCAGCTAGCAAGAGAAGGAGAGAATAAAAAAACAGGGAGAGAGAAAAGTGGAAAGACAGACAGGAAGAGAGAAAGAGACTGAGAAAAAGGGAGAAAGAAGCCTGTTATTTTTCAGACAGGGCACAGCAGAGGAATAATTACACTGAGTCTAAGAGGCCCCAATTCAGTCTAATTCAGCGAGCGCCAGCCCCTCTTCCTCCACAGGCTTCCTCCTTCCTCTCCTCTCCTCACTTCACTTCACTCTCTCCTCTCCTCTCCTCTCCTCTCCTCTCCTCTTCCTGGCACCGACTGTCGGCTCATCCACCAGTTCAGCTGCAGCTCAAGCCATTTCACAGTTGTCAGTGCACGACGCCTTTCCCCCTGAGCGCTACCCTCAGACAGTGCCAACAAGCTGCCCACAGGCCTCAACAGCTTCTTGGACCCGCGAACACACGCACTTCTGTCTGTGCAATGAAATTCAGTTTTTTTTTTTTTCCTTTTTCTTTTTTCATGTTTTTGGAGATGGAGGAGTTGTGGGGGGGTTGGGAGGGTTGGGAGGGTTGGTTTACTTAAGTTTAAGGAGTGCTAATGCAATGTTTGTTCCCCTGGCAATCTGGGCTAAAGCCCCTCTTGATTTATAACACTGGCGAGTACTAGTCTTGTGTGAGAGAGTGTCCTTTACTGAGCTGCGGGGTAAAGATATGATCTCCGGGCCTGTTTGGTTTTCACTAAAACTGGAATTATATAGGCTTACCGTATGGCCTGCCTGGTAAAGGATTCAGACTTGAGAACGACACAGACACTAGCCTGACAAAATGGTGCTGATGCTTGGAGCCAGTCAGCGAGCTTGTAATTCTGTTCTCATAAAGCTCAACAAGAGAGAGCGTGAGGGTCTGTGTTTTTTTTTTTTCTGTGGATAGTTGGTTACATGTGTATATCTGTATACTTTCAGGTGAAAAAAATATTCTCACAACATGATCTTTGCTGCAGGGCAAAACAAGCACAAATTGGAGGCAAATGAACTACACAGTATGCCGTCTGTTGGATTTGAAGTGTGCTGGGCATGTGCACATGGGTGCACAAATTGGAGAAAGACGTTTTGCTTGCCCGCATTGACTAATATTTTTTTTAGAAAATATTCTGCCTCCAGCAAACACCCAATCTGCTAAAAAAAAAACCTGGTATTTACTAACAGGAAAGGGGTTACGGGGATGTGTAAGTGTGTGCACGTGTGTATTTGTGTGTGTGTATGTGTGTGTGTATGTGTGTGTATACTTGTGTTCATGTTAGTGCGTGCACTTGTGTGTAAAAAGGAGCATGCAGTGTGTCCTTTAGTTGACTGCACACCCATCAACATCCCACTAACAAGACAAGAGGCCCCAAGAACAGCAGAGTGACCAATTACAAGAAAGAAACACATCCACACACTCACGGACACACACACACTCACGGACACACAAGTACACACACACACACACACACACAAGTACACAGTTCCCATAAACACACACAGACACACACAGACCATCACTGTCGTGATGACATCCACAGCTGTGGCCTGTCCGTCAGAGAGCCTAGGAGGGCTGCGTGTGCTGATCTGGGCGCACTAAAAGCAGACGCTCTTATTTCTCTCCCCGGCCTTGAAGACAGCGGTCTGGACACCATGGCGACATGTACTTATCCAGCCAGGGGCCCAGGACTGACGGAAGAGAAAAGGTGGCATATGTGGTTGTGTGTGTGTGGCTCTGTGTGTGTGTGTGTGTGCGTGTGTGTGTGTTAGAGGCAGGATTTAGGGGCTTTGCATAAAAAAACGTCCACAGGAAGGAATTCCTGCCAGGCTCCCAGGCCCTCCCAAAAAAACACCACCACTTCCCTCCACCCCTCGTTCCCTCTCCCCAAAAGATCTTTGGCACCATGACCGCCCCACCCCTCCACCACCCACAAATCTCCCCGCCCCACACCCCACCCCAGCCAAATACGGTCATCTCTGCAGCCGTGTGACAAATACCATTAGCCAAGGTCGGGGGCTCTTCCTCACAGAGGTGGCTATTGTTTATCCCCGAGCCTCAACGAACAACTGCCGCGCTTTAGCCACGGACCATTACGGCCGCCCGCGTTTGTTGTTTGTCCATCAGGCCCCTGCTAATCGCCGCCCCGCATGTCTAATACCTTTTAGCCTGCAGCCTGCGGCCGCTGCCTCATGAGTACAGGAGGCAGGAGCCCTTTGTGGTGGCTGCTTGGCTGCTTGGCTGCATGCGTAGATGTTAAATGGGTCTGGGAGTGGGCAGGAATAGCCGGAATAACACAGAGGGGGCAAATGTCCCTGGCCACGGTGCCACGGTGGCAAGGGCAAACATCCCAGGCCGCGGGCCTTACGTCAGGGGGAATGGAAGGACAGGGAGGGACATGGATGAGAAGGGGGTAAGGGGTAAGGGGTAGAGTGGGGGTGGTGGGGTGGGGTGGGAGGGAGATAGTGGAGGTAAGCCGTAAGCACTAGGGGCCGTTCGTCATAGTGACCGGCTGTCAGCAGGAGGGTTGACCTCCGCCTCGCTGAACCCACCACAGTCCCCTTGGGGTGCCTCCTGCCTCCACTTTAACTTTATACCCCACCACTGTCGCCACTTTATCTTTTCATCTCTCTTCCTCTTCCTCTTTTCTCTCTCTTTCCCTATCTCTCTCCCTCTCTCTCTCTCTCTGTTTCCAAGTTTTTTTCTGTAACCCATCTGTGGCTAAGAGGCTTAGGCATAGCTGGCCTGCTAAACAATTAGCCCTTTAGCTGTCAAGCCTAAGGCTGGCATGAGTTGGCCAGTGGCTGGCATCTCTGGCAACTGGCATCCAGCAGGTGTGTACACCAGGCCAGAGGGTGGGGGACACAGCCGAGGAGGGTGCTTAGGACGAGGACACCATGAGCTGGGGGATTTGGACTGAAGGGCAATGTGTGGAGAGGCCAAAAGGGGACGGTGGTGAGAGGGTAAGGGATGGTGAGAGGGTAGGGGATGGGGGTTGTGGGTGAGGGGCTCTTGATAAAAAAGAGTGTGAGTGGACAGCGACACATGGCTCTGTGGGGGCCCAACAATGGAAAGGCAGCCCCCCACCCCTCGTCCCTCCTCGTCCCCCAACCCCAGTTACTGTACAGCTGGGATGGACTCGCTCCAATGCTAAGCAGGCCGGTCACACCACAGCTTCCCAGTGCTGGGGCTCAGAGCAGGGCCTGTGGGCTTACTGTGCATGTAAAAGACCTTCAAATATGAGCAATGCAGCAAGGAGTGATGCAGTAGGCTATGTGTGGTGTGTGTGTGTGTGTGCATCTGTGTGTGTGTGTGTGCATCTGTGTGTGTGTGTGTAGGTGTAGGTGTAGTGTGTGTGTGTGTATGTGTGCATGTGTGTGTTTATGAGTTTGTGTGCGTGCACGTCTGTGTGTTTGTGTTTATGAGTCTGTGTGCGTGTGTGTGTCTCTCCATGCATTCAAACACTCCAAAAAGTCCCTCGTGTGATTTATTGTAACACTTCTGCATGACTCAAACACAGCATAAATTCCCTTCCCCGGCCGGTCGGCAGCACTGCCGGTCTCAGGAGTGGATATATAAAGACACAGATGAGGGGAGCACGCCAGAGACACACGGAGAGAGCGGAGGACGGCGACCACCCATTCAGCCGCGTCTGTCTTTAAGTATATTCACTGTTTACACGGAGGTAAGGAAATAGCTTTGAGTCGAGCAAATGGGCTCATTAGTATATGGTGATCAAGCCAAGAATAAACCCACAAGATTAGCATGAGCCCCAATGGGAGGCGAATCACACTTTCAACTTCACTTTGGCAACTGCGAGGCCTAGATTATTACTTTTTTTTTTTTAATTTTGTGTTTATTTTTTAAATAAAGTTTCAGTGGATTTACATGCGCCTACTCTTTCCAAGTGTATACTACGCAAGGTCCTTGAATGTGCTACCAAGAAAATACACACACACACACACACACACACACACACACACACACACACACACACACACACACACACACACACACACACACACACACACACACTCACACATAGAACATTCATTTTTCAAGACTACTGCTGCATTGGCAAATGATTGAAGAAAAAAGCTGAAATGAATACAGCAAGGTCCAAGGTGCTCAGTGCAATAATGAAACAGCTGAAACAGTGGCGCAATAAAGTGGCCGCATGCACAGAGAGGTAATTAACGAATGAGAATGACGTCTGAGAATAACAGAAGCATCAGCAGCGTGTCCTAGTCCTCTTGTCCTAGTTCTGCAAAGTAATGCTTAAGAAGCTATCTTCTCACCCAACATACTCAGGCATGTGTGTGATCTCACACACACACACACACACACACACACACACAGACAGACAGACACTGCGGAATTGCCACCACAGAACCAGCAACGGGTGCTAACCTAATTTCAGTGAAAGCGCTGGAGCAGCAGATTATTGCATTAAAGTCATCCGCTCAAGAGTGCCCATAGCCAGGAAGGCGAATCTGCAAAGGCTACCAAACCAGCTGGGAGTTCCTCAGTACGCTGAGTAACCTTCATGTCTTACAACATAAGCACTACAAAAGCTACCTGGTAGTTTTGGTTACTCAGTATGTAGTCGCAGTAAAAGAACTCCAAATGCATACCAAATATTTTTGTATAATGTATTAGTGTAGCTCTCTCTCTCTCTCCACCCCCACTCTCATTCTCTTTCTCTCTCTCTCTCTCTCTCTCTCTCCCTCTTTCTCTCTCTCTTATACAGTTCTCATGTGTAGGGTTCATCTGAAGGACTCCAGACAGACTCTACCTCACAGCACGACAAGATGTGAAACTGGATTTCAAATGCAAATTTCTCACATAGCTTTAGTCATTCAAGAGGAACAAAGAAAGACAACTGGTGCCGACTACCGCCCGTTTCCTCCCTCCTTGGGAGGAATTCAATATCTGTACACTCCGTGAATGATTTTCAATCAGTACCAAAGAAAAAGATGAATGAAAAAAGAAGAGAAGAGCTAAATTTAAACTTTTACAGCTTGGCTCCTGCTACCCTGGCCACTATGCAGACGAAGAGGAGGTGGTTTGATGAGACCAGCCTGGCTGGTACCTATTAGAGTCACAGTGACTTTTTCCCCATGGCATGGACATCCAGAAATGGGTGGCCCCCTTTTGCTGCAAATGTCTCTCATTGTTCAGGGCAGAACGAGAGGACTACATTTGTTTTTTTTTTTTCTTTCTTTCTTTCTTTTTTTAAGTTTCCCTAAATGCAACCCCTTTGAAGTTAATCCATCTGGCCTGTGCCCCACATTTGCCAGTCTGTCTATGGGTACCGCCAGGTCCTTTTGTTTCACAACTGATGACGAGAAAGGAGAGAGAGAGAGAGAGAGAGAGAGAGAGAGAGAGAGAGAGAGAGAGAGAGAGAGAGAGAGAGAGAGAGAGAGAGAGAGAGAGAGAGAGAGAGAGAGAGAGAGAACAGAGAGAGAGGGAAAGGGAGAGGGAAAGGGAGAGGGAGAGAGAGAGAGAGAGAGAGAGAGAGAGAGAGAGAGAGAGAGAGAGAGAGAGAGAGAGAGAGAGAGAGAGAGACAGAGAGTAGAGAGAAGAGGGAGAGAGAGAGAGAGAGAGAGAGAGAGAGAGAGAGAGAGAGAGAGAGAGAGAGAGAGAGAGAGAGAGAGAGAGAGAGAGAGCAACATTGTTACCAGTGTGTTGATAGATGAGCTGCACAAAGCAGGCCCTTGAGAATGAAAAGGGTGAAGTTTAGATGGAGAGAAAAAGAGTAGAGCCGAGGTGAAAGAGAGAGAGAAACAGAAACAGAGAGAGAGGGACACAGAGAGAAACAGGAAGAGCACTGCACTGCACACTGAGCACATTGCCGCTGGGCCACAGGAGCAATGCTAATGACTTGACGCAGGCCTCTGGCTAATCCACTGTGTACATATAACCATCTGTTTCCGATACAGGCACCTTCAATATTTTAATTCCTTTATCTTCACATTTCACAACAGCCTTTTGAAATGCCAGTTGCTCACTTTCTCAACAAGCCTCTATTACAAACACTGGCTAGAGATAAATAAACACACACACACACGCGCGCGCACACACACACACACACACACACACACACACACACACACACACACACACACACACACACACACACACACACACACACACACACACAGAGTAATAGCACACAGCAGCACCCATAATGACGCTTTCACATCACAACGATTCCACATGATCATGTCGGCACAAAAGCAGCAGAGGCAGTCAAGCCAGAGCCTCGACAATGTGCTTCTTGGGTTGTTTGGCTCATCGCTCTGTTGACGCAAGTGCCCCACTGTTATTACTAACTGTAATTAGTTATTAGGAGTTGGGATGACAAAAGCGACATCTTTCTCTCTTTCTTTCACTGCTTCTTTCTTTATTTCCCCCTCTCTCTCTCTCTCTCTCTCCTCTCTCTTACGGCCATACACTAAATTACTTTAATGACGCACGCGCGGACTCTTGTTGTGCGAAGGCTCATTTATCCTCTCGCACTCCTGCGCCTTCTTCTCAGCAGCCGGGGCCATTACTCCTGCGTGACTCCTGTGTGGTTTAGGCTGCCTGGCTGCCTGGCTAGCTGGTGAGCAAGCAAGCGAGCGAAAGACCTCAACAGAGCCAGGGTCCGCTAGAGATGTGAACCTTCACTCATCTTACGATTCGATTCAATTACGATTATTAATTTAGCGATTCGATTCGATATCTAGATGCATCACAATGCTTCACATCAATTTTCTATATTACTTTACATTGCTTTAATTTTATCTACAAACACAAGCAGTCAGTTATTACCTTCCTCTGTTGTTTAATAAAACTCAACAGCCACCAATATTCATGGCAAAATAAAAAAAAATAATGAAATAAAAAGTAACAGCACAATAAAATACATTATAATCGATTATGATCTGCTATTGAAACGATTATTAATCGTTCATGTCCGCATTGCGATGCATCGATTATATAATTAATTTCAACACCCCTAGTTTTCACAGTAGGGGGACGCTGCTTCCTATGATGATGCACTGCAGTGACCCCGTACACAGCCCTCCTGTGGTGGGGTGGGGGCCCCACAGCTCACGTGCTCTGGGGCGGTACAGAAAAAAAAAGACGGGGATTAATCGCGGAGACCCCGCCACCGTTGACCCCCTTTCTGCTCCAGCATACGCTGCTGCTGCTGCTGCTGATGCCCCTGGGGGCTTTTGTCTTGCGTCTTCCACACTCACTCCCCTCACACACAACCATCGCCACCCCTTGCTAACCCCTCCCTCCGCGTAGGCTCATGGCTCCTGGGGGAGCAAGCTGAGCCAGAGCCAGAGCCAGGAGTCAGCTAGCAGCTGGAGGGTGGTGGCTAGCACGCCAACCTGCCATGTACAAGCCTGAGGGGAAGACAAGCTCTACTGGGTGACTTTAAAGACGACATGTGGGGGGAGGCGCTAAGAAAATGTTTGTGTGTGTTTGTGTGTGTGTGTGTGTGTGTGTGTGTGTGTGTGTGTGTTAATGGTTGTAAGTATTTGTACCAGTATGTGTGAGGCAGTGTGTGTGTGTGTGCGTGTAAGTTTGTCTGTGTGTTTAATCTTTTTTTTTTTTTCTTGTGGCATTTCGCATCTGCCAGAGAGCCCATTTTCAGATTTAAAGCAGCAAAGCACCGCTGTGCCAGGCCTTTCAATTAGCGGGCTTGGCAAACTGCGGTGCGCGGTGCAAATGTAACTAAACACAGGAAAGTGATCCTCCGGGAGTGCGGGCAGGCGCTGGAGTAACGAAGTAAGCTCCTTATTTTCTCATTCAGACAGGGAGGAGGGGAAAAACCCTTCTCCTGGCAGTAGGAATGAGTTTCGAATCGTCCTAATTAGCGCTATTTGTACTCTGTGCAGAGCAGGCAATAATATAACAAACAGGCGGAACGCTTGAAAAAAAAAAGAGAGGGAACAGAGAGCGAAGCACTGATTTTAATTAGGGAATCTTCATCAAACATCGCCTCTCGTCCAAGGAGGACGACTTCCTCCCCTGCCGCAGTCTGTTAGGCTGCGGCGGTGCATTAATCACGCACGCCTAGTTTTGGAGTGAGGGGGTCCCAGGCGCCAGTCTCCACTGAGGACCCGGAAAAATGAGTGTGTGCCAGCAGTTCACCTCACTCTCTCTCTCCTTCTTGCTCTCTCTCGCTTTATATCTCCCTCTCTCTCTCTGTCTCTCTCTCTGTCTTTGTTTAACATTTAAAGAGGGGTTTTAACATTAACATTCAAAAACAGTGACTCTCAGGAAAAGAATGACGGCTGCGAAAAACTCTTTTTTACTGTCTCTGTCATTTTTTTTTCTCCTTCTATTACCTCTATGTGTGTGTGTATGTACGTGTGCTTGTGCACAGTATGTGTGTGTAGTGTGTGCACAGTATGTGTGTGTAGTGTGTTTGTATGTGAGTGTCTGTGCCTGTGTGTGAGGGGTGTGGGTGGGTGGCATGTGGAAATGTGACAGAGATTAAATATGAGAGGTCCTGAAACAGACACCTAACACACTAGCCCTGCTCCAAAACTCTTAACACAACCCCTAAACATGGGTCCCCATGCCGTCCACGGCCCTTATTCCACGCACAGCTAGCCTCGTAACACAAATCCTTCTCTGCACAAATGAAGCGTGAAGCCATGACACATATAAACAAACAAGCACCTTCTTTTTTGGTTCACATCCCAGGATGGAAACCAGACACTGATGCAGGTCAAAGGTGAACAAAGCCTCAATTAGAGCTCCTGGCGCTGTTTTGTCAGCGATTGTTTCTAAGCTCTCTCTCTCTCTCTCTCTCTCTCTCTCTCTCTCTCTCTCTCTCTCTCTCTCTCTCTCTCTCTCGTGCTGATGGTGTCCCCCTCGAACCTGCCCCCCAACCCCCCCACAAACACACACACATAACCCCTATCCCAACCCAACTACGCTTGTCAAAATGTATAAACTTTATAAACAAAGACGGAGAAGGTTAAAAGGTGCAGGGAGAAAGGTCATTGCAGGGTGGGGTTGAATTGGGGGCAGAAATTGACACCCGGCACCCAACAAGCTTACACACAAACACACACACACACACACAAAACCATTTTGTTGATGGATACCACTCGCTCTAAAGCGAGTGCTTGCTGAAAGCCAGTTGGACACAAAGGGGCACTTCTTTAGGCGAAACATTCCCAGTTAAGTTGTAAACTGACAGGCATAAGTCAACAGGGTGACAGCTCCTGAGATTAAGCAAACAGAAATTGACTAGCCTTTTTATTTCACCTCGGCAGAAACGGACACCCAGTTCGTATTCGATCCCAGCCGCCGCTGCGAATAGACAAACCCAGAGAGTCAGTGAAAAATAAACTTTGCCGAGCTCCACCACTCACAAGCATTCCGAAGCTGCCTGAGGTATGCGGTAACAAAGTGCTAATTTAGAAATGTAGAGTGATATGCAATAACATAGCTAGTGTCCAATTAGCCGCTTGCTTGACCACTGAGCTAGCCTGACTACCTTGATGACATTCAACTGGGCGCGTGCCATAACAGTTAAGTCCAAAAGAAGACGCCGAGGTTGTTCTCCTCAGCGTGCCAGCGCTAAAACCTTCAACCGCATCTCGCGTGTGACTACTTCATTATCACAAATCTCTTGGCTTCAACATTATCTTGATGTGGTGCCGAAAACCGCTATGGGCAATGAAATAACAATTTGATAATGAGGAACAAGGAACTGAATTTGAGAATTGAGTGTGAGAGATCCTGGCATGCGTGGTAGAAAACTAATATACTGGTGGGCTTGAACAGGCGTATTCCTGCTGGACGAAGCTAAGTGGGAATTGTGGGATAGTGGAAGCTTCTCTCATTAAGATGTTAGATATAGCTAGTCTCTGGACTGTTCTAGAACTCGCAGCACTCCAGACCAGACCTCTTGGCTTGGGCCAATTACTAAACCGTACTGTCAGTATGGTCAGGGCGACTACTGAGGCCTGGTTGATGAATTGGGGCCCTTGGAGGGATGATCTTCAAGTCTGGAAAATAGCCCGAGCTATAGATCTCCAACCACCACCACCACCACCACTCCCATTACCCATCCACCACACACACACACACACACACACACACACACGTGCGCACACACATATCGACTCCACTCCATCACGATCCCCCTTCCTCCTCTCAGACCAACACTAACAGTCACACACATACTCTCACCTCCCCTGTGGGACTCATCCGTCTCACTTCGCTCTACAAACTCCTCGGCAGAGTTTGCTGAGAGGAGAGAGAAGGAATCCTCAGGCCGAGTGTCTGTTTGGATAAGAGCCGAATGAGCACTGCAAAGACCGACCGACACACGCACCTCACTAACACACACACACACACAAACTCCCACTTTTTCACTTAAACCTCCCATTCACTCAAACACTGTTGATTCTGGCAGATCAGCTCATGCACCTCCAGCCTCAAACGTGGCTTCCTGACCACTCTCAGGTGGCCTGAAAACAGTTACGAGTTTGCCTGACTGAACAAGCAGTCATTTCCAAAACGTCCCACACCTGAAAGCACCCGTGCAACGCAGCCAAATAGCAAATATCACTCAAGCATTTGTTGACAAAAGTATTACCGGGAGGGCGGTGGTGTGCCACAGTTAATCATGCCAACTGACAACAGCAGCAGCAGCAACAGCGGCGGCGGCATCCGCGGCTGTGAGCCGCTGCCACACAAACAAACAGTAATTCTTCCTCAGCTGCCAGGGCGCCATATTGTTCCACAGCTATGGCCTAGCTTATCTCCCTTGCCGCTGTTAAATCAGGTGGCAATCTTCGCTTGGGTGAGGCCCTGCTGGGGGGTGAGGACTGGGCAGCGAGATAGCAAATGCGCTGGAGCCGACAGGCCCGGATACGAAGCGGTGGGCTTCCAACGAGGGCTTGGGCATGTGGAAAAAAGCAGAATCACAAAAGCAGCAACTACTGCCCAGCATTGGCTGCAGTGGCATTGCAGTGCTGATTGCAGGGAATGGGAATGCTGGTCACTTTATCCTTACTGTTTAATTTGGAGTCCCTTTCCAGCATAAACAAATTAGGAACGGTCGATGCTTTTAACCGACAGCTTAACCATGTCTGCATCCTCTGATATCCCCAAGCCCCGCTTAAGGCTGCCAATTAGAAAACAAGATTTGATCCCAAGGCATAACATAAATTTGATCCAAATGCACGAAAATAAATACAAAAACATATTGAGGCACAATGAGAAAACCAGAGGCCAAGCAACATCAGCATAGCCAAGGATACATGCACATCTACAGTCAGTGCGCTTAGACGTTTTAACTATTCGCCACTGCAACTACACAAACAAATTACCTCAAAAAGTTTGAATAATTTAAAGCGGAATGCTGTAGCAAAAGACATGCGTTCCTTGCATTCTAGTCCATCTGGTGCCCCTGAAATGCCATGACTGCATGAAGCACAAAACCCATCCGCAAAAACCGGTTCCTGAAACAAGCGGACAGCTGAAACAACTCCAAGTTGCGGGGAAGAAAAATCTCCACAGAGAACAAAGTTGGCTTTAAGTGCCCGTTCCCCGAAGGAGCGTGGGGAAATCGAAACTGAGTGGGATGAAAGGGGCCAATATTTCATAACGCGGCCATCCCAGCGACCAAAAATGACTACAGAGGAATAAAAACAGAATAATGGCCGTGTCAGGATCGCTAACAGTGGCCCCTTTGTGCGAGGCATTGTGCTTAAACACAGCCGTGTTTATACTGGTTGGGTTCCATCTAGCCAGCATCGTTTCCTCTCTTCCGCTGTCTTCCCTCCTTTCTTTTTTTTTCTCTTTCTCTCTCTCTTTCCTCCTTAATGTATGCGCAAAAAGCCAGACGGCAGAGAACATCGACTTTGGCGCTTCAGAAGAAAAAGGGAGGAATGGGAGCTAGCTGCAGTGGGTGAAACACGAGCTCTAGCGCAAAACTCTGGGCGGAAAAAAAAAACACGGTGGTATGAAAGCGTCTGTCAGGATTAGAGCACGCTCGGAGATGACTTTAAGTGTCAGGAGCAAAGTCACGCTTGGCTTCGTCGGCGACCGCAGCGGGGTTATTACACTGTGTGAAACAACTTGTGTTACGCTTTTTCTGGGTCTCGTGCACCAGCAACAAAAACAATGCACCAGTCATCCTCGCGCATGGGGAATTCAGAGTTAATGGATCAATGTCTGATCTATGGACTGAGGTCAGGGGAGACAGGATTAGCACACATGAAAGGGCTTCTTTCAACAGACAATATATACTCCCAAACTCTCTCCATGCCATTCATTTAGGCCACGAAAGCTTTGGATGACAGCCCCAAAAAGCTTTAACCGTGGATGTACCCCTTAAGAGGCTTGATGTAAGTCCAGATTTTGACCTTTCTATTTATATTTGAAATACTCTATCATCTGGAGATGATCTAGGATCAACATTTTTGAAAGCCTTTTGCTGACCTTTAAGCCGTTAATGGGCAAAAAAATAGAATTTTAAAGTGAGGAGCTTTCGTGCAGACAGATTCAACGTTATTAAGCCCATTACTTATGCTGGGCACAACGTCATATTGATGTTTAAGGTGGGAAGCTGAGCTCATGGCTTGAAAGTCAATGGCACCTAAGACCCGTCATTACTCTGAATTGCAAATGGAGGTAGCAGCACGAAAATCCAATTTTCAAAGCTGGTAATTGTTCAACGGCCTTCTATTTTCACACTGATAAGCAATTAATTAGCGCGAGAGGGAGATGGGCGCAAACAATTCATTCTTGAGCGATCAAGTAACATTGATTTATACGCAATGAGTAGTGGAGGGATTCGCATTTTTAAAAAAAAAACCAGCCAGCTTTCATCAACGAATGATTCGCTGACGGGATGACTGACAGAGGTGGGCCAGCCGCACACTGAACTGCTGATGGATTCCCTGGGTGGCGGTGATAAGGGGGGCTCAGTGGAGTGGAACTAAGGGTAATGGCGGCTTTAAGGAGCGATACAGTATCATTACAGGCCTGCTTGAACAGGAGATTAGTGATCAGATTCATTTTCTCCACCATGCTTTGTGATCCATATCTGTCGGCGTAATTGCTTCATGAAGCCAGGAAGCTGGGTGACAAGGGTGCCAATGGGAAAACAGAGAAAATATGGCAAACCATAAGTGCCATCGTGGGAGGCAATTACAAGCGCTATTCTCATGAATTGGATTGTACATTTGCATGTAAATGACCAACACTATACTGAAAAAGCAACCGTTTTTTTCTCTCTTTTCTTTCTTTTCTTCCCCCCCCTCCCTGGCTTCACCAAGCACAGAGATACCTCGGGGGACTTGCACATCAATCGTGGAGATGGGGGATCCTCCCCAACCTTTGGAGAGGCTAAAAGGGAGGGAAAGTTTGAAATGAAACATATCCAAGTTCAAAGAAAAAGTGGATGGACTAGAAAGTACAAGATAGCTCTGCTGTCACACTAAATCACAAACGGTTCCCCGTAAGGGATCAGAGGACCCCCAGTCAGGCCTCAACCCTCATGTGTGTCTGTGTGTGTGAGAGATAGCCATGTGAAAGCTATGGCCCATCTGTGCTCGCTCTCTGTCTCTCTCTCTCTCTTTGTCTCTCTCTCTCTCTGTCTGTCTCTCTCTCTCTCTCTACCTTTGTCTCTCTCCTTCTCTACCTCTCCCTTTGTCTCTCTCTCTGTCTCTCTGTCTCTGTCTCTCTCTCTCTCTCTGCCTCTGCCTTTGTCTTACTGTGTATAAGTGTGTGTGCTCTCTTGTCCCTACCTCAAACCTCAACAAGGACATGGAAGGGCAGTGACTAACAAATAAAAAAACAAAAACAAAGCCTTGTCAGAGGCAATAGGAAGACGTGCACCGCAGTATTCAGACAGCCCTCCAGCCAGTCAGCCAGCCAGCCAGCCCACCATGCCACCAGCCAGCCAGCCTTCCAGTTGCTGAGGCCTGCAGTCCCTGTTTGCCAAGGGCAAACAACTGCCAGAGTGGCCACTTTAAAGTGTGCGTCATCCCACTGCCTCGGACAAAGCGCAGCACCGCTGGGATGACAAGGACACAGTTTCTTAGTTAGGCAGCAGCTCAATCAGGCGCTGGTTGGGGATGTGCTCTACATGCGCGAAGGCTAATAATATTGAGGCCCTTAATGGAAACCAGCGCGGGGACGCTGCAGTGACAGCACTTTCCTTGTCTCTGCTTTCACTCAACCGTGAGCCTTTAAAATGAAACAAGATGGCAGCCCTTCATTCACAAGTAAATCATCGCGCATGTGTGCATTTACGAGAGAGGGAAAAAAAGAACGAGTGCGCTGTGTTAAAAGCCCCTAGAGTGCGCAGCGCAGAGTAATTGGAACTGTTTAGATAACCTTTAGCTCTCGACTGAGGCAGATTTGAAAAAATGTCCCTTTTCTTTCACTCTCTCTTGCTCTCTCTCCCTCTCTCTCTCTCTCTCCCTCTCTCTGTCTCACACACAGACCCACTCTCTCACACACAGACCCACTCACTCACACTCACACACTTCGGCTATCAATAATAGTTAAAAACTATACAAATCAGCAGACTGCCACGAAGTTAAGAAAAACACATTTTTTTGGCCATGTAAGGGTGCCGTGACAGCCCTCTGGGGGGTAGGGGGTGGGCGGTGGGAGGGTCTGGGTGGTGTAGAGGCGAGAGGTGGGGTGGGGTGGGGTGGTGTGGGGGAAAAACTCCAGTGGAACAGTGCTGGCATGGGCTGGGCCCCCAGCATGTCCGGCTAAAGAACACTAGTCAAAGAGCGAGAAAGAAAAAAGGAGAACAACCTCAGGGAGATGTCACAGCTGGCACACATACAAAGACTTACCACACACACACACATACACATGAACACACACACACACACACATAGTAACACGTACACACACACACACACACACACACTGACACACAGACACACATACTGGCACACACACATACTGGCACACACACACACACACACACACACACACACACACACACACACACATACACACAAACTGACACGCATACTGGCACACACACACACACACACACACACATAATGACATGTACACACACACACATTTACATGTGCACGTACCACAGCCCATATCAAAGGAGGCACATAGCAAACTGCTCTGGGCCTTGCCAGCTGTCAGGAGCTCTTTTAAAGAACAGAAAGCCACCTGTCCCCTTATCGTGCTCTACAAGCCCAGCCAGCCTCACTCCCCAGCCCCATAATCGCGCACTGTTCTCCCCCTAACATGTCCTGCCAAAACCCATTTCACTTCTCTTCTCCTAATTGTCCTATCTCTCTCTCTCTCTCTCTCTCTCTCTCTCTCTCTCTCTCTCTCTCTCTCTCTCTCTCTCTCTCTCTCTCTCTCTCTCTCTCTCTCTCTCTCTCTCTCTCTCTCTCTCTCTCTCTCTCTCTCTCTCTCTCTCTCTCTCTCTCTCTCGTTGCCTTTCTTTAACCCCCATCCCTCCATCAATGTCTCTGATGCGGATGCTTAAGATTCCTTGGCACAATGTTTGGACTGCCGTTTGAAAGTCTTTAGGGTTGGGGGTGGGATTTAAGCTTTGCGTATGTTGCGAAGTATCGCCTAGGGTTGTGAGAAGGGTGGGAGTGTGTGTGTGTGTGTGTGTGTGTGTGTGTGTGTGTGTGTGTGTGTGTGTGTGTGTGTGTGTGTGTGTGAGATGAGGAGTTGAGGTGAGGCGAGTTTGTTTAGAGGGGTACCGGTGAGCGGTAGGGGTCGGCCCGCTCGTTGCCCCTCATGTCTCCCAGATAAGGGGGTCTCTGTCTTTCTCTTCCCTCTCTCTCTCTCTCTCTCTCTCTCTCTCTTTCTAATTTTCTGTGTGTTTCTCTTTCAATGGGCCCGGTGTGAGATCCGTGAATCTCTTTTTTTTTTATTTACTCTGCCAGCCACCATCCGTTCACCTCCACCTCCTAACCCCCACATCTTCCCACCCCACACCCCCTTTGAAACCCCCTCCAGCCCCACACACCCCCTCCACCAACCCCCTGCCTAGCTCTGTCATGACCGTTTAGCTCCGGTTCAGCCAAGCATTTGGGTGCAGACAGCCTGACATTTGCCAGACTGACGCATGAACCCCTTTGACATAAGAGAGGGCCCCCTGTCCCCCGACACCCCCATTCCTCCCAAGACATCCTGAATATTTCTCACCCATGTCTCCCTCGCCACACGCAAACACACACACCCACTTACACAGATGTACGGACTCTTACACACACACACACACACACACACACACAGACCCACTTACATACATGTACGGACTCTTACACACACACACACAGACCCACTCACTCACACACAAACTTCGGCTATCAATAATAGTTAAAAACTATACAAATCAGCAGGCTGCCACAAAGTTAAGAAAAACACACAAACACTAACTGACAGATACGCACACACACTCACACACACACCTACACACACTGCTGATGTTTCCCATGTGTTGCCATGCTCAGTAACTCATCCCACAGCAGCCAGCACACACACGGGGAGTATATGAGGCGTTGTGGAGGTGAAACGCTGTACATATTTTCATGAGGAAAAAGGAAAGGCTGCGTATGGTATCAGCTGCGCTCAGTAAACAGGAATCCCTCTCTCTCTCTCTCTCTCTCTCCCTCCTGTCCCTGACAGCTGCACCAAATGTAGCATGCAGAAGTCAGCCCAGATCCAGCAGCCACATAAAAAGCAAGATGTGCACTTTCCAGGTAGACTGAGGCACGAAAGCACGGAGATCGCTTGTGTGTGTCTGTGTGACTGTGTGTGTGTGTGCGTGTGTGTGTGCGTGTGTGTGTTTGTGTGTGTGTGTGTGTGTGTGGTTGTGCATGTGCGTGTCCGTGTGTGGCTGTGTGTGTGTGGGTGGGTGTGTGCGTCTGGATGCGTAGTTGTGTGTGTGCGTATGTGTGTGTGTGTGTGTGTGGTTGTGCATGTGTGCGTGTCCGTGTGTGGCTCTGTGTGTGCGTCTGTATGCGTAGTTGTGTGTGTATGTGTGTGTGTGTGTGTGTGTGTGTGTGCGCGTGCTTGTGTGTGTGTGTGCTTGTATGTGTGTGTGTGTGTGTTTGTGTGTGAATGACTTTGTGCTGTGTCTGCAGGACTATACTCTTACTCTCACACACACACACACACACACACACACACACACACACACACACACACACAGGTGCATTACGGTTATGATCGTTTGTGCAGCCTTTTCTATTGGGATCTCTAGGCAAAAAACAATATATCTGAGCTGTATCTTCCATAAATGTTTTTTGCAAGGGGAGTGTTTCAGGGGGGAACACAGGAACACATTTTCAGTTTCACGGAGAAGGAGGTATAGACAAATGAAAGCAGGAAAAGAGATTAAGATGATTGCAGACAGAGTAGACAGAATAATTGGAAGAATTGAGAGAGAGACACAGAGACAGAGAGAGAAAGAGAGGGAGAGAGAGAGAGAGAGAGAGAGAGAGAGAGAGAGAGAGAGAGAGGAGAGGGGGATGAGGGAGGGAGGGAGTATAATAGCATAAAAAGTGGGGATAAGATGGGTAGAGGTAAAAGGTGAGAAGAGGATACAGCCTACATTCCTCTCTCTCTCTCTCCTCTCTCTCTCTCTCTCTCTCTGTCTCTCTCCCTCCCTCTCTCTCTCTCTTTCTCTCCCTCTCATCCCCCTCTTAATGTCCTCTTGAATAATGCTCAGATGAAAAATGCTCCATATGCTGTGAGCTTTCGGGGTAATTTCGCAGACAGCCACGCCGCTAATTAACCCCCATTTGTAACCTCTTCCCATCCCTGCCTTTGATCCTGCCGGCTCCTCAATAACGAAGCCCCTTGGTCAGCCATACCCAACACACACACACACACACACACACAGCTCCGTTTCCCTCACCCACTACCCACTTCTCTTTCCCTCTCTCTCTCTCATGTATACAGACAGGTCATCAAGGATGTGAGCCAGGTCCTGCACACACACACACACACACACACACACACACACACACACACACACACACACACACACACACACACACATACACACACACAACCCACTGTTCCATTTCCCTCACCCACTACCCACTTCTGTTTCCCTCTCTCTCTCTCTCATGTACACAGACAGGTCATCAAGGATGTGAGCCAGGTCCTGCACACACACACACACAAACACACACACACACACACACACACACACACACACACACACACACACACACACACACACACACACACGCATCCAACCCAATGTTGCTGACACACTTCACACAGACCCACACCGAGGGTGTATGTTTTATTTAAAGACCCTTTGAACCTCAGCAGCGGTAGCAGAGGACTGCGATCTGAAACCCCACCACCCCCAAACCCCACCCACCCCCGCACACACACACACACACACACACACACACACACACACACACACACACACACACACACACACACACACACACACACACACACACACACTACTACATCTCGCCTGTAATAGTCATCCACCCACAGTGGAAACCCTGGCCTGGCTTCAGCGTGAGCTCAGCTAATTGACTGGTGAGGAGTTGTGCAGAGGAGGGTGTTGTGTTATTACTACTTTGTGCTGAATGGCTGCTTTTGTAGCGTTTGTTTACTCAGTGGTGCACACACAGTTTGCTTGTTTTCTGCAAGTGGTGAAGCCACAAGGGCACATAGCACCTGTGTGCTGGTAGAAAGAGGTTTTCTCTTAAATTAGTGTGTGTATGTGTGTGTGTGTGTGTGTGTGTGTGTGTGTGTGTGTGTGTGTGTGTGTGTGTGTGTGTGTGTGTGTGTGTGTGTGTTTAAATCGACGTGAGAGTCACAGTGTGTCTGGGTGCAACTTGCAACTGAGTATGTCTGATGGTAGTGTGTGTATGTGCGTGTGTGTCTGCCATGTCTGTGTGTGTGTGTGTGTGTGTGTGTGTGTGTGTGTGTGTGCAGAAGGCAAAGGATGGAGAGAAAATAAATTTGACTTAAGGCAGTAATCGATCAGATCTGCAGAAATGAATTCACAGCTTTGTGTGTGTGTGTGTGTATGTGTGTGTGTGTGTGTGTGTGTGTGTGCAGGCATGACTGTGGCACTGCGGTGCCATGTGTGTGTTGTGTGTGAGGTGGGAGGTATAGGCCTCTCTCGTGACAGAGCAGGAACGGCTAATCCTTCCCCATCCACGAACTCTGGGCGTGCATGACCAGTTCCTGACCCGGCTGCCCTACACACACACACACACACACACGCAAATCCACACGCGCACACACACACACACACACACACACACACACACAGATGCACAAGCACACACACACACATGCACGGCCGCTTGTGCACGCGCACACACACATGCACACATTCCTACAGACATGCACGCACACACACACATACACGTAGACGCTCCTACACACATGCATCCATGCACACACACACACACACACACACACACACACACACACACACACACACACACACACACACACAGACACACACACAAGCACCTACAGACATGCACGCACACTCACACACATGCACCCACAGACATTCATGCATGCACACACACACACACACACAAACACACACATCCAACAGACACACTCTTCCTGACCCCGCTTACTTCAGCTTTACCATGCCCCCATGGGGAATGAGGGAGGAAAGGAAGGGGAAGAGAGAAAGACAGAGAGCGAGCGAGAGAGAGAGAGAGAGAGGGGGGGAGGGAGAGAGGATGAGAGGAAAGGGGGAGAGAAAGAGAGGTGATGGCGTACAGGAGGATTACTTTGTCATCTGAGAAATGCTCCCACGCCCCTTCTACAGGTGTGTGCTTTCAGCCGACTGTCAGTGGGCGAGCGCACCAGCCAAGGCCTGGCATAATAAATCAGGAAACTAGAGAGGGTCACTGTGTGTGTGTGTGTGTGTGTGTGTGTTCATGTGTGTGTGTATGTGTGTGTGTGTGCGGTGTGTGTGTGTGTATGTGTGTGTGTGTGTCTGCTTGGCATTCGTCGGCTCTCTCTCATCTCTCACTTTTTTTGTCCTATTTTTTGTCTCCCCACTCCTCTCTCCTGCCCTCTCATCTCTCCTCTCATCCTTATTTGTTCCCTTACTGCATACCTCCCTGTCTATCTTTCCCTCCTTCTATCCCTCCTTCCATCT
>CM050215.1:12529749-12554749 GCA_027475355.1 Coilia nasus | reverse complement strand
AGGTCACAAATCACTATCGGCTTTCGCTGTGAGCTCACAGGGGCCCCCCGACGCGTCTCTGAGCGGAGCCAACGGAGCGCAGGAGACAGCGGCCCCTGCGGCCCTCGCAGCCTCCCCTCTGTCAGCTGTGAAACAGATCCCTGGATGCGCCCCCCCCTCCATCTCCCTCTCCCTCCATCCCCCTCTCTTTCTCTCTCTCATCCCTACTTCTTATGCTGTTATGTTCCCTCTGTCTCCTGTTCTCCCTCTCTCTACCCCCCCCTCCATCTCCCTCTCCCTCTCTCCCTCCATCCCCTTCTCTTTCTCTCTCTCTCATCCCTACTTCATATGTTGTTACATTCCCTCTCTCTCTCTCTCTCCTCTCTCTCTCTCTCTCTCTCTCTCTCTCTCTCTCTCTACCCCCACCCCCAACCAACCACCCACTACCCCTGACAGCAGGGCTGGCCCCGGCCTGAAGGAGTGGTCCTCTGGGAGGCTGGGGCCCATCCTGCTCCAGGGGCCCCTGGTCTGGGCTGGTCTGGGGAGGGGTAACAATGAGATGCTGTGTGCTCTCTACCTTCCTTCCGGGCCAGCACGAACCCCCTCGCTTTTTTCTCCCCCCCAGATGGAAGGGTTCTGGGGGTTTCGCCTTTTGGGAATGGTTGCACAGGAGGAGGAGATGTTGACGTATAGTTTTCATTGCATGTCAAGGTTAGAGTGCGAGGGTGGAGGAAGGAGTGTGTGTGTGTGTGTGTGTGTGTGTTTGTGTCTATGTGTATGTGTGAGTGTGTACGCTGATGTGTGTGTGTGTGCGCATGTGTGTCTGTGTGTGTGTTTGTGTGTATGTGTGTGCGTGCTTGGGTGGGACGGGGGATTGAAAGAAACAGGAACAGACGGAGGTTTGGATTATTTCGCGTCTTGTTTGTCACTGTTCGTTCCAACTCCTCAAAGTGACTGACAGATGGATGATATCATCATCGCTCCACGGCGCTCAGATTTCCGTCTTTGTGCGCATCAAAGCAGCCAAGCAGCTCTACCTTTTTTTCCCAAGATGCATATCAAACGAGAAAAAAATGTGTCACTTGTCAGTGTTCACAACACAGTTATTTCTCTCGTTACACATATATTTATATTTCTCCCTGAGTTCGAATTCTCTCGAGGGAACAGCCTGAAAGCGGGCTGTGGAGGTTTTTTGTGTGCCACGATGGGTCTGCGAAACGTCATTACACACAAATAAAACCTGTCAAAAAACGCCCTTGCCGGGGCCAAAAAAAAAGGCAGAATCTCGTTTCTTCTTGGGGGGATAAATCTGCGCCTTTCCCCCACAGCTGAGGCTAATACCCGTGCTCTGAAACAATGGCGCAAACCCTAAGCAGCAAGACTAATGGGCTTGTTAGAGGAAGAGGGGTTGTCACGGATTCACTGAATCACTGATGGTGGAGCGGAACCTTCCGGTTTGTCTGGAGTGCGACATTGCGACAGGGAAGCTGTCACTCACGCTCACAGCTTCCATTAGTATTAGGACTGTAATATCCCGTGATGGTCTCCGATACGCATACGGAGAAGAGATTAGTGAGCAAAGGGTGTCGACTACGGCAGAGGAGCGCAGCTGAGAACATCATTCACTATCAAAGTGTGTGACAGATTACTGTTGCAATTAGGTGAGAGCTGTGTGTTTGTCCAACTGTGTGTGTGTGTGTGTGTGTGTGTGTCTATGTATGTGTATGAAAGAGTCTGTGCATCTGTGACAGTACGTATAAGTGTGTTTTCACGCTGAGCCGTGTGAATGGCACAGCGGCAATTACGTGTTGTTGATTCGTTTGCCTCCCGAGCCAATATTTTAATGAGTGTTGACCAACATGAATTCGTGCAATTTATCAAAGACACACAAATCAGCAGGAGAGTTGTTACTCTCAGTAATTGAATATGGAGATCGTTTATTTCCCAACAGGGGACGTGAAAAAGCCCCTCAGCCAACGGCAGCAGTCTAGCCCAGGTACAGTGTCACGCGATACCTCCCAGTTGGCTAGCACAGCAGCCGTTGGAAAGCAAAGAATTCATTAAAGACTTATCAGGGAGGGATTTGTCCTCATTATATGTTTAGCAGTGCACACAGGGTACCAAAAGGCGTCTGGAGGACAGTACAGGGAGCTAAGCTTTAGAGAGAGACTTTAGACTGGTTTTAGACTGCTCTTAAGGCTCCAAGTTAAAAAGAAGAAAATGTAAGCACTCTTTTACTTTTTTTTTTTGATTGACACGGATATGTGGGAGAGGAATGCTAAGGAGTTTGCAAGGCCAAGACAGCTTTCTAAAAATAAATGCCAAATTAAAGTTCATGGAGCAGAAGTTTCCTGTGGCTACACACACACACACACACACATGCACACGTACACAAACACACACATGGCTACACACTCACAAGGCTACACACACGGCTACATACACACACACACACACACAGCTACACACACACAAGGCCACACACACACACACACACACACACGGCTACACACACACACACACACACGCACACACTCGTAGGGAAAGTGAGGTGAGGTGAGGCCTGCCCGGCAACTCTGCGTGGTGCTGCTGCTCCTGCGGTTGCTGCACTGACCGTGAGGGAGAAGGCAAAGGCAACAGCAGCAGCAGCAGCAGCAGCAGCACTCTTCCCAAGGTCACATATCCCTTCCTTTCCTCTCCTCCTCCTCCTCCTCATCCTCTCTCCTTTCCCGTCCTCTCCTCTTCTCCCCTTTACTTGCTGTGGCATTTCTCTTCCTCTCCCCTCCCCTCCCCTTCCCTTCCCTTGCCCTCCCACCCCCTACCCTCTACCCTCCACCTCTACTCGCCCCTCAGTTTCAGTCGGCAGGAAAGGAAAGGAGAGGAGAGGAGAGTGCGACCGGACCGGAGCGCTCTTGCTTGGCACGCAGCATCGGGAGAATATATGGCACTCGAAGGGCCGGGTGCCAAGAAAAAGAGAGGCCTTGGCAAGAAGCGCAGGCAGGCAGGCAGGCAGCACAGAGCAGACCCAAGGGGAGAACAAAAATGTAAATGCTATTTGGGAGATAGCAACTGCACGGGCGGCAGAGATAGACTGCGGCAGGAGGTGGTATAGTATGGTATGGAGTGGTAGGCTTATCGCCGGAGCTTATCGGGTGACCTTAGCCTCGGCAGTTTACAGGTCGACGGGGGGGGAAAGTGGTATTACGGCAGATTGCAGCGGCCCTGCGCCAGGTGTCACAGGGGGTATCTGTTCAGGGGTTAAGGTGAGGGCAGGCGGGAAGGCATGGGAATTATGCGGGACAGAGCCTCGTTAATGTTTTATTCTCCTGGGAGACTTTGCTCCGAGAGTCATTTCATTCATTTCTAAAGAGATTTTCCTTTTTTTTTTTACTGCAGCCTAAACGAGGGGAATGTTGACCAACAGTTTTAGAGTGACATTAAAGCTAAATATGACTGATATGGATTTCATAAGAGCAATCATCCAACAATCACTGTTAACGAGTCATAATAAACCCAGACTTTGGGAAAACAGCTGAAAACTCAAATACTGAAACTTTTATCTGCTGAACATGGAAAACAAGACTATGACTGCACTGCCGCATGAAAGCATTTTTGCTAGCATATAAGTTGAAGGGAAGAAATAACAGTCTCCATGCGTGAAACTAAATATCTAAATATAATCATCTAACAGTAAGCATTATCGAGCAATAATAAACCCACTTTTCGTCTGCTCAACATGGAAAGCGAGACTTAAGACTAACACCATGCATGAAAGCGCCTTTGCTAGCATTCATCTATGCAGAAGGTGGGAAACAACAGTCTACCTGAGTGACATTAAACTAAATATGACTGATATGGATGTCATAAGAACAATCATCTAACAGTAAGTATTAGCGAATAATAATAAACCCACTTTTCGTCTGCTGAACATGGAAAGCGAGACTTATGACTAACACCATGCATAAAAGCGCCTTTGCTAGCATTCGTCTACTGCTGAAGGTGGGAAAAACTGGCGGTGGGGAGAAATGAGGGGCCACTTACATGCACTTAACGCAAGCCTCGCCATCCTCAGCGGAAAAAAAAACAGAAAAACTACTGTAAATATGGAGCCAAAATCAACAAGCGAGCCAATGACGCCTGAAGGCTTCCAGGGACAGATGTGGACACCTGCCGAACCTGGCAGCAGACGGACATTTCCTGCCTGGGTTGGTGCCTGGGGATTTGGGCTTTACTGTGCCGTGACTGTTCCCCCTCACACTGAGACATTAAGCAGATCAGATAGGCTCGCTGACCAGCGCCTCCGCTTGCGTGACTGGCCGGCTCTACACTGGAATCAACAGCATGCATTCGCAATACCTGTTCAAATATGAATTTCCGCCCCTCTCTCTGCTTTTCATTTGCTTAATGCTCTAATTTTGTCGAGGCTGACACTTTTTTTTTGTACAGAGTGCTCGAAACAATGATCCCTTTATCAGAACAGCAGTCCAAGGCAGTTCAAGTGATCTTGAGGAAATCTTTCTCGTGATCTTAAATGGCAGCATTAATAAAACATCGGTAACCTTTTGCATGAATACCATGTACTCCCCAAGGACATGAAACCCTATCTATTAACAATCATGAAAAATGCCCTCTCTGCTGCATGGATAACTCGGACCAAATGTCTACTGCACCAGTGCAGCGGCTGCTTGCGAAAGAAGCTGAAATGTGAGCGTGTTCTGCTGTGTGCCTGAGCTGTCGCTGGGACTAGTAAGGCCAATTTGGCAAAATGGTTCTGGCAACTTATCAGATTCTATGTCCATCAGGAACAACCAACTTTGAACAAAGGAGTGGGGGCTGCGCCATCATCTATCTGCTATATACCATTCTGCCATGAGGAAGTATCCTAGAAAGTTTAACTGCTCTTCTTAACTGCACCATCAGAGCAGTTTGCATTCTCTGGATCCTTTGACCACAAATGACCCTTTTGTCACATGATGTGGGGTGTGGGCTACAGCTCCACCTCCAGTGGTCCAGAGATATATAGCTCATGGTTCCCCATCATCAGGCCAACACTGAAGAAGCCTTCTGGATGAACGGTGAAACATCTTGAAACTCCAAAAAGAAGTCCAGTTGCTTACAACTTAACTCAATTGACTACCTTTACCTGAATGAATGAGAATCTCCACAGACAAACTTATGAGATATCGTCACAACAGGCAGCCTCTCAGTCGCCTCGAACAGCATATGGAGGCTTGGGAACCGAGAAGAAGAGGTTACGCACTGCGAGCCGCTAGTCCGTCACCGTGCTGCTGTAACTGCAAGTCGGCAGGGAACAGCGCAAACAATAAATCACTATCATTTGAGCTTTGAGCCATGGGGAGAGACGTTGGAGCTGAAAACGAGATGTGATAAACACAGGCTCTGACGAAGGCTGGCGGTAGGCATCAAAGACCATGAGCGTAGGGCTACACCACCCGTTGCAGGCGGTGTGGCGTGGTGCAGTGCAGTGTGCAGTGTGGTGTGGGGAGGCCGCGCAAAATACCAGGACCGGGGCCAAGCGCTCTAGTCTTACAGCGGAGCGAAGGCCGTCAAAGCCGACATGTGAGTAGAGGGAGCAGACCACAGAGAGCAGAGTCCCCCCTTGTACACACACACACACACACACACACACACACACACTCTATAACACATACACACACACACACACAATAAACACACTCACGCACACACACACACACCACACACACACCACACACACGCACACACACACACACCACACTCACACACACCGCCACCACCACTGCCCCCTCCTAGGGCAAGCTGCAGTGCGTATGTTTCAGATGCAGGGGGGTAGGAGGGGGAAATCACTATTCAGAGAAACTCTAAATTAGAGGAGATAGCCAAAAAGCCATTTACTGCAATCACTATTCAGTTAGAAGAGAGCCTGCGTTATGGTGGACCTCTACTTCAAAAGAGTGAAAGACTGGAAGCAGGCATAAGGTTAGACATGATGAAATGCAAACAGCTTTACTGGAGCTGAGCACTAGACAGCATCTATTGAGTGTCGAAGCAGGAAATACAGGGAGGTCACAATTATGGGTCTTTCAGAAACGTGTCAGGCTGTCTTCAGCAGGTACTAATGGTTTTCTGAAGCCCGGCTTTCAAAAGACTTAGCAGCACTGATAAAGAATCAGAGCACATCAAAGTGTTTCTTTTTTCTTTTACAGCACAGGCCTTTATACGTTTCAAACAAACAAACATTTAATACCTCACTATCCAATATTTTTCTTATCGC
Source organism: Coilia nasus (assembly GCA_027475355.1). Classification (NCBI taxonomy): domain Eukaryota; kingdom Metazoa; phylum Chordata; class Actinopteri; order Clupeiformes; family Engraulidae; genus Coilia; species Coilia nasus. Next base: position 12,548,496 of record CM050215.1, on the reverse strand, counting down.
TAGAAGAGTGGAAGTTGCCGGAAATGTCATGCTTCTGGCTGAAAGTCTAATAAAGTACGTTCTGAGTGACATTTAGCGGTGCATTCCCATATCACACCATACATCAAATTTTATTCATATAAAAACCACATTCAATTACTGGAAATTTCCTCAGTATGGTCTGTGCTGCAAGGTAAAAGCACCTCCGCAAGGCAGGACCTAGTGATAAATTTCAAGGTCACTGTGTGATTAATTGTCTCAGCTTTCCATTGCCTACCACCCAAAATCCACACACATAAACGTACACACACACACAGACACACACACACACACACACACACACACACACACACACACACACACACACACAAAACACACACACACAGACACCTTGTGACAAGACCAGCCCTGTGGCAACACAGGGCTTGCTGAGAAGACTGAGGTGGGACAGAGCATTCACACACGGTCATATATCACCCTTGATTTACAGTGTGTTCTACGCGCCCATAAAAATAAAAGGCACAAGGACAACCCTTCTCAATTTCTTTTTTTACACATTTTTTTTTCCAGAAACCTTGCTGAGGCTGCATTTTTTTTCCCCACAGTAAATGACGACACATTTCTCAGGAGCATAATAGTCCTCAAAGTGTTTTGGGAGTCATCATGCCAAAAGTAAAGAAAGCTCCACAGTTAAACACACCGCATACAGCATCAACAGCATATCAGCCCCAAAAATAATAATATAAAATACAAATGCTGTGTGCTTATTTTTTCTGTGAACCACATTTGTCTGGACAATGTCACAGAATGTGCTTAGCACCAATGCATTTATCATGTGTTTATCCTCTTAGCTTGGGAGAAATGGCTAAAATCTAAAATCTACAGATCTAAGTTCATCCCCTGTGAATCCGGCACAGACAGGGTGACATAGTGCAGTCCATGCAAGCCTTACTCGAGCCTGTTCTCCTCCAATGGACCAGTTGGCTAGATATATATTGGGCTTAAGTTAATGGTCCTTGAATGCTGAGGTTGTACGAGAGGAACTTAAGTGTCGTGACGAGAGATGGCAGGCATTACTCCTTGTCACGTTGTTTTCCCCTGGGGGTCAGCCGAGCTTTTGCTCCTTAAGCCACCAGCAGCGCACACAGCAGGCTTGATTGAATGGGTCGCCTGTGTGTGTGTGTGTGTGTGTGTGTGTGTGTGTGGGGGGGGGGGGGGGGGGGGGGGAGGGGGGGGGGGGGGTGGGTGGTCGTGTCGATGTTTTAACAACTGACCGAGTGGGAGAAACAATCCATTTTTCAAAAATCCCTCTCAGCTGAAGTGTTTTGCCAAAGCACAGGTGGCAATATGTGGCCCATTGAGGCAAGCTAATCCCATGCCCAGCACCTAAGGGCTCATTTCCACCACCTTGTTCAGCGCGTAGCCGTGTTCAGTGCGTGGGCGTATAGAATAGGTTTGCATAGGGACAGAATACGCTCAGAACACGCTTGCGGTGGAAATGGTCTAATCTGTTAACGTGCATTCTAAACGAATACGGACAGAATACGGCCACGCGCTGAACACGCAGAGAGTGCGGTGGAAATGAGCCCTAAGACTGTCTGTGCAGTCAATGCGGCCCAGTTTATGGAAGGACGAAAGACCACACGCACACGAAATGCGAGATGGGCGATAATTGGCAAAATCATGTACCCACAATGCAACTGGGCCTGAGAGGGATCAAGAGGGGGGGACAGAATGAGGGGGGAAGCCTGTGTGGGTTTCACAGAGCAAAAGAGGATGGGGGGGGGGGGGGGTTAAGAGGGAGGGGCCTGTGTCTCTAAATCAACTAATTAGTGGCCCCTCTTTTTCCTGCTAATTTAATCCCCTCTCTTCAGTCTCCCCATTGTGCACTCTCTCTCCTTCGCCAAAAGAAAGGAAATGACCAAAGAGGAGTTTTTAGCATTTCAAAAGTGTATCCAAGCCTTGCGGGGAAAGGGTGGAGGGTGGGGGGGGGGTGAGCACAGGCTGGTCACCAGGGCAAGGAAAGCTGATCTCGGGGAGAAACACTGAAAGACGGGCAGCACAGAGAAAAGAGGAGGGAAAAAGAGGGCGAGAGAAAGAAAGGAAGAAAGGAAGAAAGAAAGAGAGAGGGGTGGGAGAAATGCAGAGAGAAAGAGGGGATGGCTGTCTTCAATGCCATCTTTCAGTCTCCCTCTGAGCGGAAAGGAGAAAAGAAGGGGAAGTCTCGGGGTCTTTTTAGCATGCAGAGAGGGTAGAGCACCCAAAGCTAGCCCTGCTTCTCCACTGCAACAACAACAAAGGCCGGTGTTTGGGTTTATGGGACTCTTCAAGGCTCTCAAAGTACGGATGTGTCAAGGGAGGCTTGGGAACACAATACAACCCAAAGCTGCAACACCTCCTTGACTGCAGATGTTATTTCACTCCTCCTGTCCACTCCCTTTAGGGAAAGGAAAAAAAAAAAAAAAAAACACTATGCAGGCTCTTCAAGATTACTTCAAATCAAAAAGCTCAATTGTCTCCCTCCATCAAAAAAAAAAAAAAAAAACACTCTCATTGCAGTGGTGAAGAGATGACACAAACAGATGAAAGGGTTTTGAAAACAGATGACTCGTGTAGACACCAAGACGAATGGACAGATAAATCACAGCTGTCCTTCTGCTGGGTGACAGACTCCGTACTGGAAGAAAGATGTTGTGGCACTGCAAGTGAAGCCCTCGGCCATGTCAGTCCTTGGGCTTTCACTCGATGTATGACAGTGCTCCGTCCCCCTTTCACTCCCCCACCGGGGGGGGGGGGGGGGGCGAACCAGCTATTGTACTTCATTCCAACCATCCAGCAACCGCCACCCCCACCCCAAAACCACCCCCAACCCCCCTGTGTCCTTCATCGACATCTTCCTCCCCTCCCCTCCTTCGAGTCGCACAATCACCCCGTTGAGGTGACACAATGCTCACCACCCACCCCACCCCCCCTGTATCTGAGACCCCTCCCCCCCTTACCCCATGGCTTTTCTGTGTGTGTGTCGGTCGGCTTTCCCTGTGAAAGGCTCCACGCTGACCAGCAACAAAAAGGCAAGTCTTTGGAGAAAAAAAAAAAGAAAACAAAATAGAGGTAGGGGGAGGGTCAGAGGATAGAGAGAAAGAGAGAGAAAGAGGAGGAGAAAGCCTCCGTTTCACTGAAGGGGAAAGAGAAACCCATGACCTGGCGGGCAAACAGATTGGAGGAGAAGGAGGAGAACCCTGCCATTCCTTCAAGGAGATCTTGTGCTCAGAGAAACGCCAACACCATCATGTCCACTCAGCCATGCGGACAGCTAGACAGGTTTGGCACACATTTCCAAATGGGGATTGAAACTTAGAGGTAGGGGAAAGGGAGTGGGGAAAAAAAACGATATAATCTCCAACTGGACAAGAGGCCATGGGGTTGTTCAAGACACATAATCATGGCCAATCTTCCTGCCCTAATCCCTTCACCAAGACCATCTAAAGGGGCCCGGAGTGCTTGAATGCCGTGCATCCATAGGGTTTAGCATCAGCCCTCCTATTAGCCCTCCTCCACCCACATCTTCGCCGCACTGTCTGGAAGACCCCCTCCCACCGCACCCAGATGCATTAAATGAGCTTTGAGCCATGCTAGTGACCCCAACCATGTGCCTCGCAACACACCTCCCTCCTCCCGGGCCTCTGCCTCTGCCTCTGCCTCTGCCCCCGTCCCATTCCCCTGCCATCTCTCTCCCGCTGTCCGCCAAGTGACAGCCAGAGGTATGATCGCATTCCTCTGGGGCTTAGCATGCCAGCCAAGCCACTGGGTTGGGGTTGTGGGCCCTGGGAGAGGAGGGCCCGGGGGGAGGCGGGTGTAGGGTTGGGGCTGTGTTTGGGGTTGGGGGGAAAAGGGGGGAGGAGAGGAGGGGGTGATGGCTTCTCCGATTCCATACAATTATCTGAGCCATCTCCCTTCTCCCCTTCGTGACTCCTATTACAATTGCTTATCAGCAGGAATGAAATACTCTGCATTACAAATGCTTAGCATTAAATAAATCTGCTAATGAATCCTATTAAAGGCCTCTTTTAAGGCCCATTAGGAGGGCAAGGCTGTGAGCGGAAAGCCAATCGGTCTGGCCAAGTGGTATCTGATACGCTGCATGGTCTTGGCCACTTGGAAAATGTTTGTCTATCTGTAACCACAGTAAGTGATTGCGCCAGCGTCCAGACAACATACAAAACTAGCATGCAACATTCCTGTACAGACAGGGCCACTGGGTGGTTTTGTCAGACCCCCGGGTAGTCCTAATCCCTGGCGTTAATTCTACTTAATTGGGCTTAGGGGCGAATTAGGTCGGTTTTGTTGAGGCTCTAAACTCATGCACTCGCACACACACACACACACTCACACACACACACACACACACACACACACACACACACACACACACACACACACACTCAAATCTCACGGGGAGGCACGGTTCACACAGGTGCAGCGGTACTGGAGTTACAAATCCCATGCCAATAAAACTTCAAAACAACACCAGGACACCAAGAAACCGAGCTCCATAGTTCCACAACTGTTTCCCTACAAGTGTGTGGGGGGATTTTGTACAAATCCCAAGAGTGACGTTAAAGTAATTAATCAGTTTTCAGCAGACATGTCATTTCGCACATCGCTCTTCACATGTGGCGATTGATTCCGTGTATCTCTGGAATTCTGACAGGGCTTGAAACGATCCAGGCCCTAGTGTACAACCTGTTACTACAAACAAATAAGCGAGCATCTGTGATAGATGACAAGCGCAGGCGAACATCTTTCACACCCTCTGGCTTCCATTAGATATCGATGAAGCACACAAACAGAGCGGCCGAATTATCCACTCTCTTGAAGCTCATCTGGCAGCCTATCGTGGACCAGAATGGAGCTCAAGTGTCCTAAATAAGACACACAGGAGACAACCTTTCTTTGTGAAGGTATCTATGGAATGAGAGCGAGGGAAACAAAAACACAGTCATTCTGTGGGCTCCAGACATTAATTGGCCTTGGTACCTGATGTGTGCTGTCAGACGATGACAATTTATGATCTACACTTACGGGTCCATTTCTCAGGGCCTGACAAGGGTGCTCGATGATGAATGGGGTTCCACAAGCACCAAAACACAGACACATAGAAAGACACACAGACACACACACACACACACACACACACACACACACACACACACACACACACACACACACACACACACACACACACACACACACACACACACACACACACACACACACACACCTGTTACAAAGCATCAGAAAATAGCACAGGAGCTTCCAGTGTAAACACACCAAAAATGTCAGGCATCCGCAGCAGGTGACAGGGAGACACTGAGGCCTTAAAGGGGGAAGATAGGGGGCAGCTCATCTGACCGCCACATCAGCCAGCACTCCAACACCCCCAAACCACCACCACCACAACCCCCATCACCCATACCCCACCCCACCCCACCCCGGCCACCAGACCCCCTTATCAGCAGCCATCCATCAGTGGCAGCACTTTTCCCCCCGACACAAACCAGCAAACCTGACAGGAAACAGGTTCAAGTTCCTCGTTTCAATCAGTAGAGGAGAAGCCTTTGTAATTGACTGGTGATGACAGCCCGGTACAGTGCGACAATCAGACTATTGTTACTGCAGTTATATACATGACCCGGTGGGGAATTTTTTTAACCCTCTACTCATGACAGTATCATGGAAAGCAAAACAATAAAAGCACATTCCTGTTGAAGGGCTCTTAAGATTAATAATCAGACAAAGCCACTGAAGCGATCCACTGCTTATCTACAGTTCATCTAAACGTTAAAAAGGTCACAAAGTACAAATCGTTATCGAACTTAAATGAGTTATGAGCATATTATGTTGTCATACAAAATACAAAGAGCCTCTTTGTGGTTTGCAGGAGCTTGCATAGAAAATTGACAGCGAGCATAATTCTTTCAGGTTGTTTTTTTTTCATGAGTGACAGAAACTCATTGAGACAGTAGGACGCATTGATGTCTTTTTTTTATTTCTTTGTCCGCGGCTGAAACGAATGCTGTGGGCTTTTGCACAGGGTTGAGTCAGCTGGCTCCTTGTGAGCTTCTGATTGATGACTCGAAGCCAGAGATAAGAGCAATTTAGTGTAGCGCAACCCCAGTGAGTCACCAGATAACGCGGCCAGACACGACACAAACGGATGTTTCAGTTTACAGCCTCTCCACTGCCAGCAGAATGAAGCAGCACAAGTCATCACTAGTCTAGCTTCACCGTACAATCAAATAGTGTTACACTCAAAAGCCACAGGGTGTGTCCAAACACACACATACTTGCATACCTGCAAACACTGATTTCTTTGTGATTCATGTCTGACTTCTCTTAATGTCAACATGGTATTTTTTTTTCATGACAAGGGATTGTTTTATGATTTGTGTCATCAAAGAAACACGATAATAGTTTTTCTTTTTTTTTTTTAAATCAATATTAATATCATGAATAATAGTTTTATGATGCTGCATGCAAGTGGGAAAAATCATCTGGTAAGAGACTTACACTCCCACTGCATCAAACAGTAACTCAGTCAAGTCATAGAGAGATCATAAATCTAATTTCATAACATTATTTCGTGTTACCATTTAAGACAATATAGACAAATACACACTGACATACTGTTCTTAAATACTGGTTCATTAACTGCTGAGTGGTACCAAAAACATGTAGTGAAAGTGTAACTCCATTGCTGCTTTCTCTTCCCATCGCATTAAATATGATCACTGCAGCAGTGTCTCCAAGCACCCCAGACATACATACAGTACAGTGGCTCTTTACTGGGCAGCTGTTCCTCCTGTCACCCAAACACAGTCAGCTTTTTTTTTTCCAAAGGGGGAAACATATCCCGGCCATTATCGTTTGTGTTTGCGACATGTGTTCATAATGTGCTATTAATTGCCGCTGAAACAAAAGTAACTGGAGATCAATTTCAGGGTTCAACCAGCAATGTCAGCTGACAAGTCCAAATGTGCTTCCACTTGACAACCCCCCCAGATAACACAGATGTCCAGTGTGGAGGGCAATTAGAGAGGCGGGTGGCTAAAGACAAAACAGAAGACTGTGAGTTTAGACGAGAAGGAGGAGGAGGACAGAGAGAGAGAGAGAGAGAGAGAGAGAGAGAGAGAGAGAGAGAGAGCAAAAAAAAGAGATAATGAAATAAAAGAAGGAACAGAGAGAGGAGAGAAGGACAGTAAGCAGGAGAGAAATGTTGCCGAAGAAAAACATATTTTCCCAAACAGCCTGAGGAGGCAGTGCTCTGCCATGCCAGCTGAACTGTCACCTTTGACCCCTCTCCCTGTAGGCGCTTGTTAAAGCGCTACACTGTTTCCTCAGCCAACGATGCCTTCCAGGGCTCCAGGGCTCGCAGTCCCTCTCCCACCCCCCACTCCTCACTGTTTTCACACCTCTGCTCTTTCTCTCTCTCTCTCTCTCTCTCTCTCTCTCTCTCTCTCTCTCTCTCTCTGTCTTCCTCTGCTCTCTCTCTCTCCCTCTCTCTTCCTCTGCTCTCTCTATCTTTCTCTGTGTCTCTCTCTCTCTCTCTTTCTCTCACATGCACACACACACACACACACACACATATACACACACGCTCATACACACACACACACACACACACACAAAGCAATGAGGTCAGCTCACACACTAAACAAAGACACTCCACAACTAAAACAAGGCAACAACAAAGAAAATACCCAGACACAAGTGCCTTTGGCTATCGTCCCAAACACATCTTTTTTCTCATGTGTGTGATGGCTTCCAGGGCGATACTGTCTACTTTATGACAATGCATCAACTGTTTACCTGGCTGCTGATGTCTGCACTGTTTTGACACACCATAAAGCATGCAAATATTTTATCAGACCAGATGGTATCCACTGAGTCACAGTGGAGCCTTTGACAATTGATTTTACAAGGTGGTAAATTTGATTCACAAATTGAGGATTATAACTCACATTAATGACAGATCCGATTATTCAGCAAAATTTCCGTTACGGCTTAATAATAACTGTGATTTAAACTATAACAGAGGGCTGAATAATGACATTTATTACCAAAATTACTTGTTTGCTCTCTTTCAATCCCTCTTTGAAAGTGCAATAACTGCTTAGAGAACGAGTGCGCTAAACACACATTAAGCCAAAGGCTGAGTGCTAAGTGCAGCTAAGCTATAATATTCTTCCAGGCCTTAACTTGAAAACAATTACTTCAGACCAAAATGGTAATTACACAGATGCACTCAAGCCGTAATGCAGCCGCCTGCAGAAGTGAGATCATGGCACTGTCTTAGAACAAAAAAAGACAAAAAAGAAGAAGAAGAAGAAGAAGAAGAAGAAGAAATAGTGATGCTGTTTTTTCCACTAAACCATAACGTCTCTGGAAGGAAGTGAGTCAAGAAACCAATAAGTAAGTGGATAAAGCCAGTGGTCAGCATGGCTTCGCCTGCCCTCAATTTTCGGCGCCAATACTCATACCAGCAACTTGATTATTTTAGTAGGCCTGAGGAGGCTCGGACTCTCAGTGAGCTGATGACAAGCAGACAAGAAAGCAAGCATGCAAACACACATCGCTGCCACTGAAGAATCCTCTGTAGTAAGCGAGTGGTGTAACAGTGTGCGAAATCACACACAGACTGTCTGGACTGAATAAAAACCATTAAGGGACTTTTACTGAACTTCACTGAATTGAAGCCAACAATATACACATGTAGAAACATGGTGTCACACATACGAGGCAGGGGCAACAACACACACAGCACAAAGGTTCCAAGGAAAACTGCCCTCTTATGCACACCCACACACACTATAGTCAGTGTGCAGCATCTTTTAGTTGCACTTTTCTTTAGTTCTCCGTACTCCTTGCACTGCACTGGGCACATATAAAACTGCATCTCCTGCTGCGCATTCCTGCATGTGTGAGTGGACACATGCGCACAAGCGCGGACTCCACAACAGGTCAGCTGCTGCTGCAACTGAAACCAGTCATCTGGAAGCCTCCGCCTAGCCTGACCCCAGCCAGCTATCACACACACACACACACACACACACACACACACACACACACACACATGAAAGGCCCCAAACACAGTGGGAGATAATGGAGAGGATATGCTGAGCAGCAGTATTTCAAAGCACGCCGCCGTTATGTGTTTGCAAACACCTGCCAGAGCAATAAAAGGAAGACATGAAATATTAAACAAATACTAATAACTCCCGAGTAGGGAGTGGAGGGGATGGTGGGGGGCTGGCGTTGAGGGGGTTGGGGGGGTGGGTAGGTAAACTTTGCATGCAGTTGAGGCACACCTGGAGTCGTGCAGAAAACATCTGGATTTAAGAACACTTTCCAGCTCCCTCCAATGTTCTGCTCTGTGTGGGGCCTGCAGATCCTTACAGCGCCTGCTGCCTGCCAGCTTCCACGAAAGGTTTTTTTTTTATATCTCTTTACGCTCACATAAGCACCACATAAAAAAAAACACCTCCGCCAAAGTTTGAGATCGGCCTATTCTGCGCTGGTTTGTCTTGACAAGCCAATTATGTCACGGGAATGACGTCAAAAATGTGGAGGAGGCAAATGAGTTTTTGTAGTGCTAGCACCTACAACGAAATCGGTTACGAGGTGTTTAATGTACAAAAACTAACAAGAAACACACCCATGCCAACCAAACTGCAGTTGTGGTGGGGTTACGTGTTGGGGAGGAGAGATTGTGTGTGCAACACATTAAACATCTTAAACCCCGAGAAAGGAAAGGCAACAAATCAACAGTAATCAACTTGTTATCCTTATTAAATATATCCTTTAATTACCCTATATATCCTTAAATATATCCTTTATTGTGCATCTTACAAATGGTTTCATGTGCAACATTCTCCCACTACAAAACTGAAGGGCAGAAGTGACCTTTAACTTCATTTCAACAGACACTCTCCAATCATGGCACAAATCAAATCACTTGCAGACAATTCTGCAACAGGCCACTACATGCAAAGCATATTAATTATGCTCTAGAGAGAGGATCTCTCACTTTGATCCATAAATTGTAATGAAACAAATACAATCAATACACTTATTTAAAAACACAAATTAAGTCAACCATTTTATATTGATGATGAGTAAAATTGCTACAATTTCAAAATTGCCCATTCTAGGTATATATATACAACCCATTTCTTTATTTGCCTGATTAGAATATTGATTAATGTATACTTTCAGTGTTTTGCTTGCTTAAAGTAATATGGTGGTAATCATATTAACTTAATCAATTTAGAATGTAAAGGCACATACTGCAATCGAATTTAGCAATTTCAAGCCCACAGGTAAGCAGAATACACAAGGCCCATGCAATATGTCCCTGCACTCAAGGAAAGGCAACAACATTTTGACCCATAAAAATAGGTCAGTGGACAAAGATGCAGAGAGTAGGTAAAGTCGGTAAACTAAGATAAATAGCACCACACTTACAAAACTTCAACAAGCTAAACAAATATCGCACAGCACTACACTAAACTTTTATTGAGCTTCAGTTCCCTTTGAATTTAAAAGTTGAGGACAACATGAAACGAGTTTATAGTACTGATATATCTCAACATTGTCCTGAAAACAAACGAAACGATCCAAAACATGTGCTTGTGTTTCCATACACACTGTGACTAATTTGTACGTTTTTATCTAATAAGTAAACCCGGTACTAGCGTGCGTATTGGACGCCCTTCATGAAGCACTTTTAATTAATTTTAAAGAAAGTAGTAGGCTAACTTACCTGAGCAAATTCCAATAATTCCAAGTAAAACGGCAAACCCAAAAGAAATCGCGGACATAATGTCAAGAAGAAGAAAATCCACAATATGTCACTTCAGTTTTGTGATTTCTCTATCCTTCATATCACTACAGTAAGATCAAAGAGTTTTATCGAATTCAGAAAATGGCCATCTCCGTAACCGCTTTCTCTTCAGTTTAATTTGTTTTACATTAACAAAAATTGACGCTGATAGCAATAATTTCTAATGCGTTGACTGGTAATCCAGTTTAGGGCACTTCTCCGGTAGCATCTGCGTTTGTGAGAGGGAATAAAACAGATCACTCCGTCGCCCGAATTGCCAATTTCTGTCCTTTTTTTCCAAAAGTTCAAACAAGACACGATAATGCTGTCTCCAATTTCGTGACCCAGATTTTACAAAGTCTTACAAAGTCAAAGTCTCTTTTCATGAAATTGTGCAAACCCTTTCGCAGTCAACACACTCAAATTGGTCATGCCGTCTCCACTGGACGCTCCCGTTAAACGGGGATCCGTGTAATCCCATGCAGTCGAGCCAAGAAACAAGAACGAAAAGCGACATCAATGAGTGACACAACGCGTAAACGATCTCATTTCAAACTGTGTTTTAGTACCAAAAAACTCTACAGTCCGCGGTTCCTTGTCACATAATTTAGCTGCGTTCTGACCGTCAATTCAAATTATAGGCAACTTTCTGGTCCTTCTCTCAAGTCAAAAGGAGGATGAGTGGCAGAGTCCTGGTGGTTCACGTCCATTCGTAGTGCATCACTTCAGCTTTTCCAGTGCCACTCTGCAAATCCAGGGAATTCCTTAGTTATTCAAGTTTTCCACTAAAACACTGGATTTGGGAGACTCTGTGAGCCTACCGTAGACCCCTTCACCTCAGGCAGGGGGATTTGAAACAACGGCAACTCATTCACTGAAGCTGAATGGCTCGACAAATGGTATGCGCCGCTCTCCCCCCATCACTACTCAACAATGGGCTTTTCCACTGACTACACTTTAACCTTTTCCAGACTGACGTTGAGGACACAGGAGAACTGTCAGAGGGTTTTTCGTGCATCGGGTTATTGTTTTCCGGATAATAAGCATAAACACTAGCGAACACTGGCAGTCTATCATTTTTAAAACGTGGCATTAACCCACCAAGACTAGTATTAACATCTTGCGAATAGAAAATGGCGCGTATGCTTGAACTACTTTGAATGCATTGTCCATCTGCCTAAAGCCTACAGCCTACTAGTATTTCAGATACTGGACTACCTGTGGGAATCGCGGAGCGAGAGGATTTTCATGGCAGGAAAGAGAGCGATTCCCTTGCATTGGAAATTTTGTTTTCAGGGGGTAGGAGGCTTAGGTCTGATATAATCTTAATCGGCCCTACCTTAAAATTCGCTTTAAAGAAGATTAGCCAGAGCATAATGCCACATTCAGAGATGTTAATCTCCCCTTAAGTACCGTACAAATCCTAGGCTACTTCACTAAACATTACATGCTTACCCTCACCAAGCAAATCCTAATTATGAGTCCCTATGTAATAGCCTATGTTGTAATAGTATGTCTCCACCAAGAAAAACAGACGCTATTACTTATTGATTATTTTGTAATTTTGAAAAAAAAAGATATTTGGTTCCATAAAAAAAATATGCGTATAGGATTGCTCCCCTGTTCTTTTCACATATGCCAGTATCGCTGGCAGTCTGGGATGGCAAACGCTCGCAATCACACGCCAGACTTCCACGTTATAACTAACCCAAGATCGCCCTCTCGTGGTTGTCATTACATTTAACACATTCCTACCGCCTGTCCTTATCTTTTTCCCATCCACGTGGGCCCAAGTTCTCATGCTGCCACTGAGTAGGAGCACAGAGCGTTTCTACTGCAACACGCTGCATCGTGTTTCCTCATGCACAAAGTCTTCTGTTTCCAACCAATGGTAACAGTGTAGAAAGCCAACGTTCTCTGATTATTTCGAATACCCATATAATAATGATGTCCAATTTAGTTATCTGAACATTGTGCAGCATGACAAGCAGGGATAATGGCATAGTAAGACTATCTAGTTCCATCAAAGCCACAGGTTAAATTTCAGTTACAATGTGAAATGACACACGGCAAATTACTAAACCCATGGAAATGTTGACCATGAGATGATTTAATTAGTCCCAACAAACACCAAATAAAAACACTCAGATACAAACAGAGAGAGAGAGAGAGAGAGGGGGAGAGAGAGAGACTCAATCTATTTCAATACCAGTTAGATTCCACTATCTCTTCATCACATGTTTCCCCCTCCACCAGAATCTTGAGAACTTGTACCTTTGGCCACGATTCGCTTTTTTAATTGGCCCGAATCTGCCACCGGCGGCTCAAACGAACACTTTCAGATGGAATTAAACCCCTTTACCCTCTCTCACACATCTCCAAGAGCCAGCATTGTGACAGGCTACAATCCTGGCACCTCACAGGCAATTACAGGCCCAGCTCCATTTCAGACCAACAGAATAGGGCCCCAGCGGAGGGATGGTCTTCTGCCGGAGCATTCAGTGGAAGGAAAGAGATTTGCGTCACATTCTCCCCAACAAAAAGACTAAGAAAAGAAAAGAAAAAGAATGTTTTCTAACAAAGAGGTCTAAATTACTGTATCCTTTCTTGTTAGAGTTTGTTAGAGAAACCAGTCGTGACAGTCATAAAATGTTATCGGAGAACTTTCTTTTTGTTTTCGTGGAGTTTTGTTTGATTTTTATGACAACTATCAATTTGTCGAACAATTGCACATGCCTGTATGACTAGAACAAGTATACATTTTTGGGGCTTTGTAAAATCCAATACAATGTATAATAAAGCCTGTCAGTTAGGACACAACACAAAAATGGCACAGGACAAGCTTTCTATTTAGAAAACCAAAAAAGCATATTTCTGACTTTTTCTCCGTCGTCTAATTTCATACTTTTCTGAAAAGGCTACAATTTAATTCTGAGTCTAGGGCCAACAACAACAGGCAGAGGCAGGCAAGTAAATGCATATGGTTTTGCATAAAGAAAAGACCAACTTGGTGTGGGTTGTCCAAAGTTGTGAATAAACAGTGTTCAGCAAACTGGACAAGCAGGATTTATTCCTTCTGTCTGATCCTTACCACTTATGTCTAAAGGGACAAATACTCCTCTTCTTTCCTTGCTGCTTTTTATGGGAACGAAAATGTTCTCTCCTTTCAGTATGTCTCAGAAGAGCCTCTTTCCAGTGGAATGCACATCTCATGGAGAAAGCCGACTTAAATTGAATTCAAGAATTCTGAACATTAAAGATGTTGTCTGAGATTCTAATTCAATACACTTTTTGTGAAATGTAAACTCCTGCACAATTATATTCCCCACATTGTGTGTTTGTACAGAGTCTTGGTACTGTAAATAAGACGAAACAGTGCCCCTGACCGACCCATAAACAACACCAGCCTCTCAACAGCAGCATGGGAGCAGGCAATGTAAGTTCATGCCCTCCCTCACCATGCACCTCAAGCTGGTGTGTGGGGAACGTTCTGGCATTTAATGGTTCCTACACATCACTCATGGAGGTCTTCACTGTAAAAGCTGTTTGAGTGCCTTGATTAAACACTTTATAAATGTTATACTAGGATGTTCTTACTGTTATCTGTAGTGCACGCTCTATCTTCCAGAGTAATGAAGTGCATCCTTAATTAACAATTACTACTTAATTGCTAAACCAAAACTGGAATTACTGTTTGTAACACATGCCAAATGGAAACATGAATGTTAAGAAAATTGGGTTGTAAATTCAACATCGAAAGGGATTTGCCAGAATCCTACATCTACCATCACTGGAATAAAGCAGACAAAAATCTGTAGCACAAGTTAAATCGTTACCTTGATAACTTTATAGCGGTTCAGATGAGAATGGCCTAGACAGTCTGTAGCATTTAACCTTCGTTTGAGGGTCGACATTGCTCTACACTGAAAAGCTGAATTACCCTGATGTGTCGCCTATATGCCATATTCACATTTTTGTACTCGAGTCTCACAACCTACGCCAGACAATTCAGAGCTGGGCCAAAGATGGGCTCGAAAACAATAAAAATATCAGAGAGGAGATGATGGACTAGACTAATATCACGATCGGCCTTCAACACATTGCTCTTCATCTTCATCTTCACACACACACACACACACACACACACACACACACACACACAGAAGAAACTACGGCATTCAATCTGCCATACTTTCATAACTTCATCTTAAAAGCATTTGGTTGTTGCCTTGGGGGAAGATGAGATCACAGCTCAAGAATCCTTTTTACATATTTGATGCATGGACCCAAAAAGAGCTCTCAATGCATGATGGGTTCCCACTGCAAATAGAAGCCCAAGTTTGGAGCAATTACTGTCCCAGAATAGTCCCCCACATTAGCTGCATTAGTAGCTCATTAAACTCCATTACGAGGCAGGAAGGGAAAATGTAGCTCTGCTTATTACTATTACTATTACTATTACTATTACTATTACTATTATTATTATTATTATTAGTAGTAGTAGTAGTAGTAGTAGTAACAGTAGTAGTAGTAGCAGTAGTAGCAGTAATAGTAGTGGTAGTAGTAGCTGTTTTTTGAGTTATGCCTTGCACTACTGGACAGTAGTTCACCTTTGGCACTACTTACTGTGGAAGACCTGGTCACACTTGTGTGACTTCTTGTGCTGGTGGGAGGGGTGGTGGTGGTGGTGGCCATGGGGCAGCCCCTCGGGGACCCCCTGCTGCCTCTTACACCAGGGGGCCGGAGGGCCCCTTAAACCGGCCTGGCGAGGGGCCCCGTGGGGTCTGCGGTGAGAAAGTCCCCCTCTCAGCAGCACGCCAAACAGGGCCACGATCAGCAGCACCTCGGGCCGCATGTCAACACTGCTGAGCAGGACTTGCCCAGGTGAGGTGGACAAACATGGCCGGTCGTGACGAGATGTCTCTGTCAACCGTTGGAGGTGACATCTGGTTTTTCAACAGTATCCCCAAATCATTCAATCAGATTGTAATTCCTGTCTGGTCAATATGAAAGTTTAAGGAATAAATCACTAGGATAGACTGTGCAGGATTTAAGCTGTCTTTCTTGCAAGGTGATTATTCCGGTTCAAGGACAGAAGTGATTCCAAAAGCCATTTCCAAAGTTTGCTGAATACTCATGCCCAGCGTGGTTTACTTTTACTTAAAAAGAAGCAGAAAAACCCCTCCAGTTATGCCTGACATCCACATACTAAAGTACAATTAAAATAAAAGATTATTAAAGCTTAAGATTAAAATAAAAAACGAAAATTGTAAGAAGAACTGGGAAATTCCCATAAAAATGCAAACTTCCTAACACTTCATCATTGCCCATCCTGCATTTTCTCAGCCACACTGCAGCTTGCTGAGGATCAATCTACAGAAGTAGCTGTGATGAGCAGCTATGTGAGAGCACTCCCAACACTTCCTTCCAATGCATTAGCCACCACTAATGAGGGAAGTTCAATAACAGGCTCTACAGATAATGTGATTGGTGTGGCCCACTCCCCTCTCTCCTTCATACCCCTCTCTCTACCTCCACCACTCTTCCCACACCCCACCCCACCCCAATGCCCATCCCCATCCCTTCTTCTTCCTCTGATCACTTTCTTTTCAAAACTCAAAGGGGGGTTTGCAGTGGGCTCGGCGCAGAGAGGCGCAGGGAACCCCGCAAAAAAGGGGGGGGCACCACGCTGAGCGCCTTTCACAGTGGGCGGACCCCTCACAAAGCCTGAGCAGTTGCGTGCCTAGCCTGTGTGTGTGTGTATGTGTGTGTGTGTGTGTGTGTAGATATGACTGTGAGGGTTGACATGGCCAACGGGGGCCGAAAAGAGCCGGTGTTTTCCTCGTCGACCCCCCATGACTAAGACTATTTAATGCCCCTCATTCACACTGCATCAAGCTAACAAAACAGGAGGAGCTAAGACAAAAACATTCTTGGTGAAGATACTCCCCACAGTGGAGCCAGCAACACCAGCTCTATTCCTGAGAGGGGCCGAGCAGATTTCTTTTTCTCCTCTGTTCATTCTCTTGGGAATTCAGACTGTACCAAATTAGTGTAGCCTTGGAGCAGAAATATGCAGTTACTGGAATGCTAAGGGATTTTTCGAAGCGTGCACAGTGTGCAATGAAATACCTGAATATCGACCTTAATAGTTTGTCTCAACTCAGCCTGTTGGACAATTTTTCCAGTCACATTAGATTTTTCTTCTAATTTGCTAAACTTCTCACTTTTCCATTAAAAAAGTAAAAAAAAAAAAAACACAATCTGTCACTCGTTCATGGTTGCAAGGTGTTAAAAGAAGACTGCAATTCCCTACTTGAGAAATGAAGTTGGTCTGACTTTTTGAAAGCCTCTTTTGTAAGCGTTTCAAAGTCAGATTTTCTCACTGACATTTTGGAGATATGCGTAGGTCCACTGTGAAAACAGGGGCTCACACATTTGTCCTAAAACCAATCCACCTTGTAACCACAAAGAACCTGAGCGAAGAGCATGTTTGTTCAACTGTGTTAGCCTGTGCGGTCTCGGTTATTCACACCGACTTCTCCTCTGTAATAATATTTTGTCATGGCTCCGGCAGAGGATGAATAACACATACAAAACTCGCAAGCGTGACGTGTTCCTATCATGCGAAGATAAATAGCCTCCGAGTGACAGGTTTTTCAGCCCTGTGGAGGAGAGAGGTGGAGAAGCAGGAAGGAAGCTGTGTTTTGAGAAGAGGGGGGCGAAGAAACGAAAGAACCGTTCGGGCCGCTTTTGGGATGGGGGGCTACTAGTCTCCTCTTGCTCACGGAGGTGGGGGGGGTGGGAGATGACCTGACGTTCCGGGCCAGCCACAAATCAACATGCACTGTCAAAAGGCTGCTGCTCCAGCTGTGGAGAACGAGCACAAATCATCGTCTGATTGGTGGCTGGGCCACGGCAGAGCGCATTAGGCCGCTGATGGATGCAGCGCGGGGGCGGTGTGAAGTTTCAACGCAGCATTTTGTCAGCCTCAGTCTACGCGGGAAGCGTCGAGGTCGTGCTTAAATATGCCGGGCCTCATTTGTCACGCGCGAGTCAAAACGCTTGTTAGTCAGAGCTGCGAGAATGTGGCGAGATATGCACCTGAATCTGCGGTGTGTTGTGACATAGACATGACAGCCCATGCTGCTCTTTTGGTCACACCTCACAAATAGAATCTCTGGAGATTCCCTCCTTTCACCCCTCCCTGATTTTTAATATAACTGGTGCATCTTAAGGGCTCATTCACACCGGCTTGAGCGTGTACAGCACATAACCATGTACAATATGTGTGTATGTGTGACAGAATACGCTCAGACCACGTGTGCGGTGGAAATGGTCTAATCTGTTAACGTGCATTCTAAATGAATACAGACAGAAAACGGGCACTTGCTGTCTACGCGCTGTATACAGAGAGTGTTTGATGTGAATGAGCCCTAAGTCTGTTAATCTGACATCATGCTGAAGCAAGCCAATGGGACATCTGCCTACTATAGCTGCTATGCATCATGTTAGCTATGAGCAGGTCTCATTGTGTGCATCACAAGGCCTTCTGTGTATTCTGCCATATGAAGGCAAAGTGCAGTAACTATGTGAACATAGAAACTGAGGAACAATGCAACACTGCCCTGTAAAACATGTTGTGAGTATAATAGAGGTGTTACAAAGTCAATTTCCAGCTTAAACTCAATTTGACAAACTACGCACAATTACTGCTTTTGGGCTTTGTAGGGCAGTATTAGTCCTAGTTCATGGATATGATCTCAGGTGACTTTGCTGCTATAAGATGCAGTTTTTTTTTTTTTTTTGTTAAGTGCATCTCAGCTCAGTGACACTCGCATCATACTGATGCAAGCTAGCCAGTGGGGAAATGCTAAACTTGTCAT
>CM050215.1:12509749-12524749 GCA_027475355.1 Coilia nasus | reverse complement strand
TCTCTCTCTCGCTTTCACTTTCTGAAATGCATCCTGTGCATTTTTCTTCTTTTTTTCGTTTTCTTCTATCCCTTTCTTTTTTTCACACTTTTTCCTCAATCTCACACTCTCCTCTCACCCCCCCCCCCCCCCCCCCCCACACACACACATAATTAAAAACTTCGAACACACCCCCACCCAACCCAACCCGACCCGACCCCTCCTCTTTCCCCTGGTCCGATCAGCTGCCAAAACAAACTGGCTCAGGGATGGACCCCATAAATATGACGGATGGGATATCTGGTGCTGCTGACCCCACAGCGCGCGCCAAAGCCGGGGGAGCAGGTGCTGGCCAGATTTATAGCCCAGCGCAGGATCGCGCCCGTCTCACGCAGAGAGCTCCAGCTCGCCGCACAGCACATGAGAGGGAGAGAGAGAGAGAGACCCAAAGTCCAGATAGTGTCCTAAGTGCTCACACACACCTACACGCACACACACCTATATGCACACACACAAGCACACGTGTATGGACAGTATACGCACACACACATTCTTATGTATGCACACAAAAGTATGTACACACACACACGCACACACACACGCACATGTATACACACACAGGCACACACATTCTTATGTATGCACACAAATGTACACACACACACACACATACTGTATACACAAGTACAGATACGTGCAGTTCCACACATGCAGTCTTCCTCACAGTCACCCCACCCACCCACTCACCCACACTCACACACACTTACACATCCGGCGCACAGCAAGCATGCGAGAAACACAACATTAGTCCCAGCTGTGGGAGAGCGAATGGCCACACCATCCTGTCCACAGCCAGAACCTCTCTGTGTCCCACTTCGCTGAAGTGTCTTCACCAGCCTCCTCCTCATTTCATCCTTATTTGAATCCTTCACAGAGCACATGGCTGACCACATGGGACACAACTGTAAGCTGATGTGGGCTCGTAGCTATTCATGTGATGAGGGCAGATGCACAAACCACAGTCTAACAGGATCCATTTGCAATTGGGGCTGGGGCTGGTTTGACTTTATTTTTTGTGCACTTCATCCAAACAGTCCAACTACATTTTGAAATGATATTATCTGGAATGCACAACACAGAAAACGTGATTTTTTGAAACATGTCTAAAAGTGGACTTCACTGGTTTTGCAGCTGTGCTCATTACATACAGGAGGCATAATATATTACATATTAATTCATATTATCTGGAATGCTCAATTCAGTTCATTTGTCTAAATGGACTTCACTGGTTTTGCGTCTGTACTCATCATATGAAGGAGGCATAACTTGAGTAACATAGTGGGGATTAGTGATAGGGACTGCATACTCCCTTGTTCTTCAGCTTACTGTTCTGGGCTGCGTTTCCCGATAACGATGGATCTTAGCCTTAAGAGCAACGTAAACGATTGATCCCACGAACGTTCTTACAGTCCTTACGGACCGTTTCTCGAACATTATCGTACGTGAACGCGCGTGCCCTGCTCTTAAGATGGTTCTTAGAGCTGAAAGTTGGCGCTATTAAGTGACGTAGGAGCTTTCTTTTGAACTTTATTGGGCATACGGTAAAGTTGGCTTCAATGCAAGAAAATACATTTTAAAACAATAAGCTAAACTTGTAACATTTGCTTATCTCTCATCTATAATTTATCTGATTCAAGTGTAAGCAAACAAGTACACAAACAAAAATATATTTTATTTAAATAGTCTATGTAGGACACTGTATTCAGATGTTTTTGTTACATGTTTTCTGCACACGTCCAAAATAAGCCCACTTGACTGTCCTTATGCGGCTGTGCTAAAGGCGCATTAAGCCGTACAGTCATTTTGATTTTCAACAGGTTCAAGGCCACACTATCCCTGCTGTTTTTAAATACTGCCCGTCAACAATGTCTTCGCCACTCCCTTTTTGTTATGCCCATGGAACTGTCATGTTCCAAGCTTTTTGTTTTGACGGACTTTATATCGCTTCTGGGTTATATTTTTCTTAGTTGCCTCGAAACACTCCCATTCATGTAATGCCCATACAAATCACATGTAGGATCACCATTATGCCCAATCTTACTATCAAATATAGTTGACGTAGCCTATGTGGCTGCAATCATATTTATTTGATTCCAGGCCCTTGCGTAATTTTAGGCTACTTCTTTGTTTCCGTTGGTCTGCTGTGTCAGCTACATGATGTCATGGTAGTTATATGGTAGTTGCATGATAGTTACAAGAATATCTTCAGGCACGCGTTCACTTCACATCCTCTGGGTGCCTCCACTGTGCCACGCCAGTTAAGATCAATCTTAGAGCTCTACGAGTGCTCTGGACCACACGTAGAGTTACGTGTGATTCCACGATGGTTCTTGGCCAAGGAAGGTTTCGGGAAACGGTCCGTAAACTCTACGATGGTGCTAAGTGTGAAGTTGAGTACTACTTAGGCTTAAGTACTACTTAACATCGCTCGTAGGGCTTTCGGGAAACGCAGCCCTGTTTGGGACTGAAGTCTAGACTCCACAGCTTTTTGATTTCTCACTTAATTCTCTTGGTGCAACTTTAAAAAAAAACATTTTCCAAAGTGTAACTGCCAGTTACCCTTAAAAAGGTTTTGAGAAATTAGGACCAAATGGAATCATATGGGAATATCCTCTTTATGTTTCAAAAACTGAGTATTCACTTTCAACTTCTTCTGATGAAACACTTTAAAAATGTAAAGCAAGAGAATAAAAAAACAGGATAGGGAAAGAGCCGTTTTAAGACTGCAGCATGGGCAGTGTTAAAATATCTCGTATAAATGTTATGTCTGTTTTACCACAAATGGCAAGCAGGGTTTTCAGTGTATGTGATGTAGGAACTATTTCTCTGCTATTTCTTCAGTCGCACAACTTTGTTATTATTGTGAAAATACAGTGTAAACTGTTAAACCATCTCCAACTCTGTACAGCTTGGATGTAGAAATACTTGTGTAAATGCATGAAAAAGTTTTGTTTTTATTTGGTCTCATAAACTGGCCACAGAAGTCTATAGATGTGGCTTTTAAAGCACATCTCATTTCCATATGTCAAAACAACATTGTACATGCATTATGATCTTGTAAAGTTCTAAATGAGGTAACACGTAAACTGTCGTGACCACGTGACCCACTCGGCTGACCGACGTTTCACCCTGCCAGAGACTTTTTGTGTTTTTAAAAAATGTGGGATGTCACCAGGAGGCAAGCTGTCCACTCCATGTGTGCCCGCACACACACACACACACACGCGCACACACACACACACACACACACACACACTTAATAATTTCACTGACAGATTTTCTTTCTTCCATTGTAATTTGGGTGCAGTAAATAAATCTTCATCTCATTTTCATGCATAACATGCCCATAGCAGCACACTGAATAAAATATGTAGAAATGTCTGGAGTTTAATAAAGAACAACCAATTATCATTGGCTTCATAGGCTTTTTTTCACAACTCCAGGGACAAGCCAATTTATTCAGTCAATATTAAATACTCCGAATAGCACAACCATGTGTTGTTTCCACATCAATTTTAAGTTAAAAATTAGTTAAAATGGAAAGTGCCTAATGTTACGGCCCACTAGGCCTCTTTCTCATTCTGTGTTTGATTGACGAACTACCTGCAGGTTTCTAGGGGGTCGCACTTGGTAATTGCTAATGAGCTGCTCCAGGTGTGTCACCAGCTTAAAAGACGGCTACCTCTCCCATTCTGGGGCCATTCTTTACTTTGATTTTCACACCACGACACAGCAATCAGAACATCTCACGTCCAACAACATGCAAGCATTACTGAAGACTGACCTTGACCCATCTCACTGTGTTTATTTTGTCTGTAATTTAGTTAATAAATATATATTCAGTAAAATCCAACCTCTCGCCTCCCTCTTTCTGTTGCGGCCTTGGCACAGGGTCGTAACAGTAATTACTCTGTCTCTCTGTCCTTCACTCTGTGACTCGAATATGAGCTTTCCCTTTGTGTTATGACATGACTAACTGCAGTGTGTTCCATTAAAACGAATGGACATGATGTTAATGCCAAGTCCATTACTGATTAAAGTCACTGTGAACAGAAAGGCATAAAATAAAACAAAAGAGGCAATGAGCCCCCATCGGAGGATTACTCTAGTTAATGTTGCACGCCTCTCTCTTTGCATTTGAGGGAAAAAAAATCCTGTGACTGCTTGACAGTCATGACGGCACCATATGGACATTCGAGACCAGTACAAAAGAGAGGCGTTCAGGCCCCCTGTCCCCACCCCACTCCACAGATGGGGAAGAGGGAAGGGGGGGGGGGCATTTACGATTCATGCCGAAAAAAGGGGTTTGGGGGGGTGGAGTAATTGCGCCAGCATTTTCATCTCTCTAAACATGACGTCTACTGGGCAAAGATGGGGTGGAATGAATGCTAATGCCAGCATTGCCCTGTGCGCTAACATAACCCTTCGCTAATGCTAATCATAACAAAGATGATGAATGTGATTCGGTTCCCCCTAGTGGGACAATACCCAAGCTTGGGACTGAATACCAGACCTCCTTTCTTTAGCTGCTTTTGTATCCTGATTTCCTCTTGATTTTCAGTCAATCTGCTTTGATGCCAGACTTTTATCCTAGACTTCCTCTCACCTTCCCGCCAATCTTACAACGCTCTGAAGTCCCACTTGACTGCATCAGCCTGATGCGCTCCTGAGGGGGAACAGTTAATCGACCCCATTTCCTCAGACAGCAGAGAGTTAAGCTCCGGGACAAAGAAGTAAGGGAACTGTCCCCTCCCGTCCCCAACGCAAAGGGGTTAGCTCTAGAGGGATCCTGGCAGAGAAGAGAGCGCAGAGTCTGGAGATTAAGGTAATTATATCTTGAATGAGATCACTCTGCTCCAGGCATTTGTCAGGCCCTCTGTTGCCACTCCCTGTCTCATGGGGTCGGGGTGTGTGTGTGTGGCTGTTGGAGACGACAACGTTTTTGCCCCCCACACCCCCCACCCCCAATTCGTCGGCAGTGACAGAGAACTAGAGGAGCAATATGAGGCCAAAACCTTAATGGTCGCTCGCTGTGAGGGCATTAGTGAACATGATGAGAGGAGAGGAGCAGTCTGCGCTCCTAAGTCCCAGCACACACGGAGAGTCCCGGTTGGTAATGAATGTGGGGCCAGAGAGATGAGGCCCGGTCTCAAAGGTCAGAGATTCAAGGCCGTGCTGGGGGCCTCATAATGAGGCCCAGAGGGTGGTGGGTGGTGGTGGTGGTGGTGGCACTGGTGGTGGTGATGGAGGACACCATGGAGAGCAGATGAAGAGCTCTGTCTCCAAGCTGTCACACCTGCGCCAGCCAGCCAGCCAGCCAGCCAGCCAGCCAGCCAGCCACACTCAGCTCCACCACCCCACCACTACAGACGGCCACTGAGGGGAACACAAGACAGGCATGAACACCCACTGCCTGGCCTCACAGATAGAAAAACAAGTCAGACTGTCAGTGTTATACATTGAGCACTTCCTCAAAAGAAGCTGAGATGGGGAGAAAGTTATAGGAGATGACTTTCATAGATATCGTTACTTGCCCTGCTGCAAAAAAAGACAAAAAAAAAAAAGCCTCGGACTTTCACCCTGTACAATAAACAGTCTGCTATTCCCATACCCATGAGGCAGACATCCCGTTGACGGTCATCAGTGTTGTGTCTGTCAATACGTGATTTAACCGGCCGGTGAATGGCCCCAGCCAGACGCTCAGGGACACGCTCGAAGTGAGATATGTGGCAGTTGTCTAGACAACTTCACGGTTTTGTGGCAGAGGTGTTCCCGAAAAAAAAAAAAAAAAAAAAAAAGTGGTGACCTTCAATTTTCTCTCTGTCCATGCTCCCTCCCGTAATTCGATGGCCATGTAGAGACAAAGTGAGCTGGTGCGCTCGACCGTTCCGGAGCCTTCGCCTTCGCGTCTGACAGATGTGCTGTGAGCAGTCAACAGCGGAGCGAGGAGAAGACCAGCACTTATGAAGGGAAAAAAAGAGAGAGATTCATATAGCCTTTCACCCAGCATCACTGGATGCAGGAGTCTGTCAGCTCTCTCCTGACTAGGTGTCTCTGAAGTAGCGCCTAATAAGTACAAAGAGGTTCATAATCGCATGCAGTATACATGTGATTCTATGGGGCTTTAATTGCCAGGTTAGTGCAATATAGTATTTGTATAGAGATGTAGAAATGTAGATACTCTATATTATCCATATGTGTATTTCATAATATAGAATATTATGTAAAAATTAACATTGGGTTTGGAAACATTAAAGTCTTGGGAATTACACTACAGAGAATACTGGGGTTAAGAGTTATGTATGAAGCATTCCTTTTCTTTACAGGTTTCTGTTTTGATGTGGACTTCTTAAAGACATTACAAAGTACTTCCATAAAATTTTAATCAGTGCCTCAAGTCATAAAGGAGCAACTCGATGCCAAGTCTGTAATAATGCGATGCTCTTGCGATTAATGCATGCCTCCTGGCCCTCATTAACGCAAATATCCATGCTGTCCTTGGCAGAGCCCTGACCTTAAACAAACTCCCTACTCTACCAGTGGCCTCTCCAGTGGTACTCAGAGGCCGGGAAGAGACTCGCCCTTCTCTGAGGGAAAAACTGTAGTTAATACAGGAAGTAGCTGTTGTCTTTCAGAACATGTGCAGAATGTCACACTGAGCCTTTCCAGTTAGTTTTCTGTCACTGCATGCTCTGTCGCTCGGTCACCATCAAGGGTAAGGTGAAGCAATACATGTACATGGATGCCATTTACCCACCTCTTAAAAATTAAAACCCCAACTCCATAACAGGTGTTAAATGCCTTTTACTGACACCGTCCCAACTTTTTTGAGAAATGTAGCTGGCCTCAAATTTGGAATGAACACAGATATCCCATACAACAATTTAAAAAATCCAGTCTGAATAACTGATATGTTGTCCTTGGAGTATTCTCAAATAAATATATTCCTTGTATGGTTTGAGAATTATAGCATTTATTTTTTAATTACATTTAACACAACATCCCAACTGTTATGGAATAGGGGTTGTACAAAACAGTGTTTACCTTCCTTTTTATGACCGCTAATGTTAAAGATATGCATAGTTTGCCCACCTATTTTACCTCCGCACTGTTTACCGACAATTCTTTTTCCCACATTGGCTGATTCACTGCAGTGTGCATTGCATATATAGTGAATGAGTGAACGTTTTTGGATTTGCCATAGGTCTGTCCTGCACGCACTGAAAGGCATCTCTTCATCTATGTATTGACCTGCTTCATCTGAGAGCCGCCAGCGTAGGCCAGACGGCTCCAGTGATAAGAAAGCTGAATCCGAACTGGGCCACGTGCAACTCAAGGTGAACTCGATTTTCACTTTGGCAGGGAGAGGAACAAAATAGCAGGGAGAAGGACAGGAGGAAAAAAAATATGGCAACTGGGGCTAATCCTGCTGTTTCACCTCATTTAAGTGAGTCCAATCTGTGGAAATGGAGTCGCTGGCTGTGGTTCATTCGTCCTACCGTTGGCGGCAGACTGCAGTATTAGGACACATTAGCTTCATTTCCACGTCACTGACTAAGGGAGATCGATTCCCCTCATCCACCAGCACAGATGGGATTGAAATGCTGGATTAAAGAGTCTTTGCTCTCCAAGTGATTCCTAAAGCACAGTAATGAGAAAACACACACACCAGTCCTTCTCTTTTTCTCTCTCTCTCTTTGTCTCTGTCTCTGTCTCTCTCTCTCTCTCACACACACACACACACACATATACACACACACTTTCTCATTCCAGCTGACATACTCATGCGTAATGCTGAAGCATGATTGATGTGATTTTCTGGACTAAAGTCTTTAGATGGATCACTTTGACGCTGTCAAAAACAGGAGCCTAACATCCAACTCTACACCTACCAGTAATCATTTCTTTCTTAAGCTTTCCTCCTGTTTTTTCCCTGTGGGTTCACTCATTCACTATATATGCAATGCACTATGCAGTGAATCAGCCAATGTGGGAAAAAGAATTGTCGGTAAACAGTGCGGAGGTAAAATAGGTGGGCAAACTATGCATATCTTTAACATTAGCGGTCATAAAAAGGAAGGTAAACACTGTTTTGTACAACCCCTATTCCATAACAGTTGGGATGTTGTGTTAAATGTAATTAAAAAATAAATGCTATACAGTAATTCTCTAAAATCAGGGCTAATAACACATGCTTATACTGTACATATGTTTTGTTACATCGCTCTGAAAAGTGTTATGAGTGAAATCCAGTCTAAACACTTTCCCGAGAGCTGACAGGAAGTTATTTTGCACATCTGACTCAGAGCTTCCATAAAGGGCCACTGGGCCCACCGTAGGTTGCTTTGCTAAAGCCTAAAAGGGTGTCTCATCGCTCCGGGGGGGAAGGCGGTGTAATGGCCTCTCCACGAGCATCCATCTGGACATCCTGCCTCTCTCGGCTGGATGGCAACAAAAGCTTCTAAGGGGTTCTGGGGTTCATTAAATCTCCGAACGAGAGCAGAGGGAGAGCAGTTCCTGCTGAGCATGCCATTTTCACCACGAAAGAGCAAGGACCCAGAGAAATAAACAAACGAAACCTTTCACCAACAGTCCCCTGGCTGACCTATTAACCTAGGTCAAGTTTAGCATACACTGTGAGCAGCTTCATGAAACAGAAGGGTACCACTTTAAAATTTACCATTCACTAGTATATAGTTACTAAGTTATTAAATCAGAGACAGTGAATCGGAGATGTAAATAATTCAATTTCAACCAAATAGAAACAAAATATGTTATTACTGAAATGCCCAACAATAAATAAAACCACAAAAAAAATCTAGAAATTGTTTCCACAACCACAGTATGTCCAATATCCATCCAGTGCAAAAAATATTACATATGATGAAAATGGTTTATCAATGTCCCTACTAAAGAGATGGATTTCCAACAGGTAATGACAACCAGGCACTCCATGTTGGTAATGTGAAAAAGTGATTGACAGAAAGAGACAGAGGTAGCTAGAGAGAAAGAAAGTTAGGCCTCTGATGAAGTGGATGTGGAATGTCAAACATCACATGAAAAAAAAAAACAACTAAAAAAACAAACAAACGAATGAATGAATAAATAAATAAATAAATAAATAAATAAACAGTGACCACAGTAGAGTGATGCCCAGAGCACTGGGACCCGATCCTGCATGTAGAGAGCAGAGAGCTAGAGCAGCGGTACCTGTGTAGCCCAGCGAGTTGTCGTCTTCATGTTCCGCAGCGGGGGCCGCCGGTGTGGCCCCGTCACTGGCCCCGTCCTGAACGCCTGGGTCTGTCGGAAATAACATCACAGAACCTGAGTCCCCGAACACACCGTCGCCAAACCCGGTGTCCTTGACCTCCGCCCCAGTCCCAGCCCCAGCCCCAACCCCGACCCCAACCCCCGCCACCTGACCCACGCAGCAGCAGCAGAGTGCACACACCGCCACGACCAGGCTTCCAGGGGAGCCCCCAGTCCTCCGCATCCTGCTGAACCCCATCCCGGAGGCCCCTTTAGACCCAAAGCCCCTGCGGTACGCTGCCGATCTCTGAGCAAACGCTCGCCAGAGGGAGGCTGGAGGCAGGCGGTCGCTGGAAGAGGAAATTAGACGGACCGCGGAGCAGGATGAAGGCCAGATCCTGATGGGGTCCCATGGATGGCTGCACCGAGTATTAAGTTGAAGCAAAAAGCTTCTCCGAGCTCTTCGGGTCAGTGCAGGCTCCAAGACTCCAAGTCACCTCAAAGTGAAAACAGAGCCCTTCGGACGCATGTGACGTCCTGGTAAATGTGGACTGGACGCCTTTTCTGTCCACCGTTTCTGGGTTCCTGTCCAAAAAGGGAGCTCTAAGAGAACTCTACCACCCACCACGGGTACTGATGTTGGTGCTCCACCCTGAAGACACAAATGCACACTGACACCTCCAGTAGATTTGTTGTTAAATAGACCTATTGACCGCAATCAGTCCCCCCAATCGACTGTGTCACCTCCCTCCCTGTGTGTCTCTCTCCACTCGTCAGAGTGACAGGATTGGGAGCTTGGATGGGAAGAACATTTGAAAAGAAGAAAGAGGAGGGAGAGAGAGAGTAAGGGGGAGAGAGAGAGAGAGAGAAAGAGAGAGAGAGAGAGGGAGAGAGAGAGAGAGGGAGAGAGAGAGGGATAGAGAGAGGGTGGCCTACAGGGAGGACAGGGAAAAGGGGGAGGAGGGGGGGTGACAGAGGGGCTAACAGTGCCCTCTTGATGCCTGGGCGTGGGATAAATCAAGCTGGGCCATGCCCACTTCTATTGTGGGGCAATGACAGGGGGTTAATTTGGTAAGGGGGGAGGGCAGGGGGACATTGGGGAAGGGGGTGAGGTGGGGGGGGGGGCTAATGAAAGGCCGTCGAAACTGTCCAGATGACTGCAAGGCCGTCTGTCAGAAGTGTCTGTTTCCTGAATGAGAAGTGGCATCATTGGGTCTAAATGACAGACGGGGGTTGGGCAGGGGGGGCAACAGAATAGTTCATTTGAGAGTACTTAGGTTCACTCAAGTGTGGAAAGAGAGAGAGGACCTCCTTGATCTCTTTTCTCCCCCAAAGCTCCGGTTCAATAAACGTCAGCCGGGCGGTAGTTAGATAGATGCTTCTTAATTTATCAAGAAAACGCACGACGACACCTTCCAGGCTGACGAGCAATTCTGGTGTTGAAAAACCTGGCTAAGGAGGTTGTCAGGCTGAGAGCAGTGTTTGGAAATTGAAAGGATTGTTGAGTGCGCTCCAGCCGTGATGTGATTAGTGCAAAGGGCTGTGACAGTTCAAGAGGTCTCACACTGGGCCAATTCCATTGCCTGGCTCATAGCCAGCTCACCTCGTGTTTACACAAACAAGTCACTTTCACAACAAACAAACATAAACACAAACACACACACAGATAGACAGACAGACAGACAGACACACACACACACACACACACACACACACACGCATATGCAGGAACAACACTTGACCTTGCAAACAAACATCAAAAGGCTTTAATAAACAGCAGAGACCAACAGTGACATCTTACATTCTCCTTAAGTCATATGACACCATGTGTAGCCCTTAGAGGTAAATGTATACCACAAAGTGCTTTAGATGGTGGGAAACAACTTAAGGTTTAAACCCTGAGGTTACATTACACATATACAAGCACACAGGAAGTATAGCAATCTGTCTGTCTGCATATTTGCTGACACCAACACAGAGACATCCAGGCTTTAAAGGAGTGTTAGTAGAGAATGCGGTTGACCTTCACAGAACACCGAATATGTAGTATGTGCTATGAATTGCCATTATTGCTGTGTGAAGCATTTAAACACATGAACATTACATGTTCTCATTACATAAATTGCTGATTGCCTAATGCAATTCATTGTTCAGCTTATTACGCTCCTTTGTCAAACGCCATTTGGAAGGGTCAAAAGAAACAGTGCATGGACTTGAAATTGCTGTGTAGCTAAAGAAGAGTGATGACATTGCATTGGGTTAGCTAGCTGTCTGGGGAACTGCACTGATTCCCCTTATTTGCCAGTAGAGGAAAACTACGATGCTGGTAATGTTATGGGACTTCCTGTTTCAAAACATGGCACGTCCTCTAAATTGATGAAGCACAGTTAAGTTTTGTTTTCACTTTTTTTGTTTTAAGAAAAATAGCTTTATTTTAAAATATATAACTGTACACCAGGAGAGCCACCTTCATGGTGCTCTGTCTTAATACCATATCCTTTCTCTCATCCTTTTGCAGTATATGCCTTCATCTTTGGCTTACCATGTTGTGTGTGTATCTTTTTCTATGGTTAGGGCTGTGGTCACTGTGCCTGCTTCTTTTTGCCAGGCTGCATTTCGGTGTGCGTCTGGCCTGTGTCTCTCAGCAAAGTCATCCTCTGCTGTGTTTACGGCCCCATTCAGTCTAATTGATGATGTGCTTTCAATTTGTTCTTGCAGTGATCCAAAAAAGATTTCCTGGGTTTTGGAAATTTTGTTAAATTCGATCGGTGGTTTGCTGGCAGTGCTGGTTTGCTTTCGTTCCAGGCTAGGGGTGAGGGGGGCTGTATTTAGCTCCTGAGACACTTGAAAATGTCAAAGTCGTGGTGATATAACAATCTGTTTTAAATCTTAATAGTCAGAGGAAATCAGCATAATTATACCCTAGTCGCTCTTCTGGATGTTTTCCTTCAGACGTTTTTGAGAATTTTCCACAAACTTCTAAACATGCGGTCTCCATTGTCTACTCCATGTAGACTGTTATGCTCAATGAATGGACATCACAATCCATTACAAAAACTGGTGAATGGAGCTTTCAAAAACGGTAAACCACTGGAAATAAATTGGTAGTTTTGTGAAACTCTGCTCACTATATTTCATTACACTGTGCAACAAGCTTTCATCTTTCAAGAAAATGTATAAACGGAGGTCTTTGTCAATGGAGTGATTTTCAAGCAGTGTTCCAGCAGTAATGTCCCTTTATTTCTAGGGCTATACAGGGCCAAATTGACAACTCACAGCTTTAAATTTGCCTGAATGCATGGCCTTTCCCTTTCCTCTATCTCTCGGGCAATGTTGCATCTGTCTCCTCTTTTTGCTCACCCGTGCCCAGCGAGAGGGTGGCACAAGACCCTGCCAGGCCCTCTAATTAAGCCCCACATCAGAGCTCATTAACAGGTGGCAGACCCAGCTGCCCTGGGGGCCTACGGGCTAGCCAGGCCAGTCCAGTCCGCCCGTCCACCCGCCCCACTCCCTCGTGCCACCTTCCCAGCATGCTTCACTCCACCGCAGGGCCTCGCTGCCTCTTGGCTTCTCCTCTTTCCCCTGTTGGCCAATTACACGCGGCCATGTGCACTGAGCCCGGTGCTCTGAGCAAACACAAAGAGGGCATCTGATTTAACCTCCCCAGTCGAGGCCCAGCCCCGGCCCCAGCCCCGGCACCTCACCAATCCGCCATCATCCCGCAGATCTCTGTGGACTTAAATGCCAAAAGAGAACCATAGTAGTCGCTGGGTCCACTTCTACACTGCTGATTTGGAACTGTGGGATTAATTATTGTGGGCTGAACAAAAACAAAAAGCCACAGACACAATTTTGCATAAATTTGCACGCGCATTTGCATTTTTTATAGCGTTATTTTTCAGTTATATTATTATGGAATTCACACTACCACTGTCCAGTGAATATGACAAATGTCACAATAGACGCCTGCAGACAAAATAAACTCACCAAAAAGAAACATAAAAAGCGAATCTGTGTATTCCCCCTGCTCCACTAACAGGAGCACTAACCGTGTGATTGATGTCTGTGTATTATTCCCAGACACACTGTCTTTGTTCGCTGTCACTTCATTGTCACAGTTATTCTGGCTTTGACAGCTGATGATGACTGATGGGTTTTACATGTAGTGGACACACAAAAGGGACCGGCACTAACAGGGAGGCTCCTCTAGTGTACTCCATTCACAAGCAACACACAGACATGACAATAAAAAAACATCCACAGAGCCTGAACTACTACTAACTATTTTTGACATTGACCTGGACAGCAGTTCAATGTCAAAAATAGACACACCGTGCACATTGTAAAATGGTCTCTGAGTTGATTAATGTACGGCATGACTATGTTATTACCAGAATGTTATTACCGCTTGTTTATTTTATTTTTTCCTTCTTTCACAAGCAGGTGCTGTAATTTTCTGAGAATTATCGCTCTCAAAAAACGTTATTTACCAGTATGTTCAAAGCTTAAACTCCCCACAGTCAAATGTGGATTTACTTTAAATCACCAAAAAACCCAAAATGAAAGGGGGGGGGGGGGGGGGGTAATCTCTTTGTCTCCATGCCTTGTGTATAGAAGCAGCAAAAAAAAAAGGTACCAAAAGCTGAAGCGTTTGCCTTTTCTTACCAGTCCAGTGCTCTCAATTCTCCAGCACATTCATTTCCATTTTGATTATACCCTCTCTGTCTTAGGCAGGGGCACAAGCTGATAATGGGCTTTTAATCAAGTTACTATGTGACTGCAAGCACACAAAGGCCCGAGCCCCACTGGAAGACTGATGTTTTATAATATGCTTGAGAGGGAGCAGAAAAAGAAGAAAAAAAGAGAACGCGAGAGAGAGAAAGAGAGGGACACAAAGAGAAAATGCATAATGGATATGTGAAAATGACACAGTAGGAGCGAGCGAGCGAGCGAGCAGTGTGTTTTGACAGACAGGCAGGCCGGGCGGCGTTCGTTCTGTGCGGTTATTATTACGGCCGAAGATAATGATTGGAACAGCTGCCGGCGGAGGGCTAGGAAAACGCCCTCGCGCGTTTAGTCAACAAGGCTAAATGCATTTCACAGCTTTTGCAGACACGGCGCCGCTAACCACAACACTTGCAGAAAGCAATCATGAAGCTAACAACAACGTCTGGCTCTAGCTGCACCAGAAAAGACAGCCAAGCGTGCATACATTATTACGATGGGAGATGACTTTCTCATTAGGGAAGACACAGTCATTGAACAGTATTTGAAGTTGAACAGTATTTGGATTTGTAATTTGTCGTAAGAAAAGACACAGTGCCTCAACAGTACTTCAATTTCACATGATGGAGGAGACAGTGCTGGTGTTACTGTTTTTGTACTATGCTACAGGGTTTATGTTGTCAGAACGGGCGTGTGTGTGTGTGTGTGTGTGTGTGTGTGTGTGTGTGTGTGTGTGTGTGTGTGTGTGTGTGTAAAGGGGGGTTAAAGCTGACACTCACTCTCTCTCCATCTCAATTCTCCCTCCTCTGGGGTGTGTGTGTGTGAGTGTGTGTGTGTGTGTGTGTGTTTGGTCCCCTGTGAATGCAACAGCGTGGATACTGGAGAACAGTGGGGCTCCACTGCTCCAGGATCAGATTACCCCTTAGTAGTTTGAGTGGAAAAAACGGAATTATGCATTATGTGGATGAATCGACCATGGCGTGCACA
>CM050215.1:12502249-12507249 GCA_027475355.1 Coilia nasus | reverse complement strand
GTAAAAAGAAATGAATCTAATCAGTTCGGTGACAGATTAGCCCTGAGCACATCTTTAAAAAGAACCACACAATGAAACCAAACTAAGAAAAAAAATAACGAAAAGGCAAAAGAGAAGAAAGAACAACAAAGTTTCCAGAACAAGAGGCACTGATTAGGTACACAGTGCAGTGGAGGCATAGGGGTCAGCAGGTTGCCAGGCTTCACGTGCTGGATGTCAAAGGCAAACATAAAACCGCCTGAGACTAGCAGCACACAGGCCATGGCCATGGGCATACAACATGAAGGGTCTTGTACTGTAGATGGGTCTTGTGACTGCGATCACAGCTGCAAAGACAACACTGTCAAAGTGACAATTCGAAATAGCCGAGGATAGATGAGTACACACGCCTAGTGGTAAAGGAATGCGCCAGCAACATAATAGAACCACAAACACCTTTTTATGTCAGACGCACGCACACATGCGTGCGCCCACAAAGAGTCTGAGAGCAGCATTTAACTAGCTACAGAGATGTCTCAGAAGATGGGTGAAAGACAGAGAGAGAGAGAAAGAGAAAGAGAGAGAGGGAAAGAGAGAGAGACAGAAAGAAAGAGAGAAAAAAAACAGGAAAAGAGAGAGTGAGCGGGGGAGAGAGACAGAGAGAGAAAGAAAGACAGAGAGAGAGAGAGAAAGAGATAGAGAGACAGGGAAGGAGAGAAAGCGAGAGAGAGAGAGAGAAAAGACAGAGAGAAAAAGAGAGGAGAGAGAGCGAGAGAGGGAGAGACTGCCACAGAGAGAGAGAGAGGGAGAGAGACAAAAAAAAAACAGGAAAGACAGAGGGAGAGACAGACACAGAGAAAAGAGAGAGGGAGAGAGAAAAAGGGACAGAGAAAGAGACAGAGAGAGAGAGAGACAGAGAGAGAGAGAGACAGAGACAGAGACCGAGAGAGGAAGAGAGGTGCACTGGGACATGCATAGCTTAGACGTCCATCAGAGGCCTGCCCTGACATTCCCCATCAGGCAGAGTGTAGCGGCGCTGTCCAAACACTCTTGAGGTTGGCGGGCCTCCCACGGCGAGGGCCCTGTCAGCTGAGGGCTTAGGCGACGTATGGGAGCCATCAGGCTCTCTGCGTGGAGAAAGCGAACAATCCGCCACTTGCCGAGCAGCCAGAGTTTACAGCTCCAGTGAGTGATGGAGGAGCTGTCAGCAAGGACAAACGACCGACCTTCCACAACTTTCACGCTTCGCTAACAGCAGAAGCAGCAGCCGGAGGAGATGAACACTACTGTTCCGCATAGAAGTTTCTAGAACTACTTTTACTCAAGGCCATTATTCAATTTACGCATAGACAAAAAACAAGTATTAGGCATAGAAGAAGTCTTTTTAATCCGCTAATCCTTTCAATGTTTTTTTAATTATTTTTAAAACTCTTCAAATGGTCTTAAGTTGTTTTGAAAGGACACGAAAGCTGCCCGTCTCTGAGGACTGCAGCAGTCAGCCATCATAGTATTCTTAAAAGGCCGTCAGTGGCGGCGTGTGGGTTGGAAAATGGAAGTCATGGGATTTTCCCTCCTCGCTCTGTTAAATGAGTTTAGAAAGAGTTCTTAAGAAGCATGGCTTAAATTCCACAAGAGGCTCATCATCCTCTTTGTATATGACTCGCAAGGAATCAACACAGACTATGCCGTCAATGTGCTCCTAATGAAGCCAATAAGTATGGGTGATGAAAGCCTACTGTCAACTTGAACAAACACAAACGCCTTGCGCGTCATGAAACAGTTCCTGATAGAGAGGGGGAAAAAAAAAGAAGAAACAACAACAATAGACACCTGAACACCTCTTAGCGCAATCTGAACGCACCTCTCCCTGCAGCTAGCTCTGTCATTTGCTCAGTGTCGGAGGGGACAATGGAGGGGAATTCTTAAGGGTTTTAATTACAGAGACTGAGGCCTCGGCCTCCTCTAATTTCACAGAGCGACGTCTTTGATTTGATGACACCCGCTGTCGAGGCGTCCGCTGGCGCACGCAGAGATTTAGGGCTCCAGTCGCACATGGTGTTATGGGCTAAACAAAGCAAAAAGGCCTGTCTGCGTGCCTTTCTTTGGTACGGTCGAGGCAAGGCTGGCACACAGACTAGTCTTGCATCCAGCTGGCCAGGAATAACACATTTACCTCAGTCAGTCACTGCTCTCGTTAATCACACGTATAATACACACACACTCTTTATAGAAACTACAACGGCAAATATATGTTACTTTACCATACTGCACACACAACTTGTGTATGCAACAAATAAACCCGTTTCCTTTCTTCTACTCTATTCCTCGCCTATCAACTACACATTTATCAGTACAGAAAAAGAGCAAAAGACAGAGAGACAGAGAGAGACAGAGAGAGACAGAGAGACAGAGAGAGATAGAGACAGTGACTGAGACAAAGACAGAGAGAAGAACAGAATGAGAAGACGATAAAGAAGAGGAATAAGGAGAAAGAGAGACAGAGAGAGAGAATAAGAAAATAATGAAGAAGGAGAGAGAGGGAGAGAGAGAGAGAAAGAAAGGTGTGTTTGAACTAACTCTTATTATGTATTACAGTAGTCTCCCAACAATGCGACCACCATGGCACCAGTCAAATGAAATACACCAGAAACAATTCAGACAGAAAGCATAGCTAATCTCAACAATTATAAGTGGAAAATATAAAAATATATTCCACTAGGAGTGAATTTAACCTCCCACAGACTTGACCACGGAAAAGAAAACTCACTGCACTCATGGGCTTTAATGAGCTGACTCTGCCCTCCGCCTCTGCAGGTCATTACAGACGCAGCTCTTGTGTGCGTTTCAGTCTTATCAGTCACGGTTAGTGCAGACAGAGAGGACCACGTCAGCTGGAAGTATTTACATAATAAATCAGATGCGATTAGGGAGATTTTTTTTCTCCTCTCGCTCCTCTCTGTCGTCAAGTGGCTCCTTCACAGTTGCGCTCCCATCTGATCTAAGGTCAGGCAAGCCTGAACAAACAGAAAGACCTCTATCTGCCCTCGTCAGACCCACCCCGCTTGCTGAGCGACACACGTTTTAGCCCTCCGCTCAGTGCTCTCCTCTCTTCTCCTCTCCTCTCCGCCTGCCTGCCTGCCTGCCTGTGGGAAAAAATGCACGGTCAAACCTGCTGGGAGATGCATTTACATTCTCTAAGCAGGGGAACATCTTCAGGCCTTCCCACGCATAGAGAGCAGTGTTCAGCTTCAACATAATGTTGTTCTCTTGGAAATATATTCCACTACTTGGTTACTTCCATTACATTACACTTAGCAGAAGTTTTATCCAAAGCAACTTACAAACAGAGGACATAAACAAGCTACAGATATGCAGAGGAAACACTGACAAAACAAAGGCGTAGTTCATAGTTCAAGTCCCTTCCATAATGCCCAGTGTGAACCATGCATCCTGGTATAGGCCTTATTGCACAACGAAGCATTATGAAACAAGCTGTGGTTGAATCACCTCCGTCCGCACCAGTGTAAAACAGCAGAAACAATAGTACTGTACTGTAAGAGGCTGCATAATATTTTATCGGTGGCTTAGCCGCCACTAGGAACTGTGGAGTATGAGTAAAGAACAGGAAGACGGTCCTATGCAGAGATTGCGAAACTCTGATCACAAAACCTTCAGTTGATGACGTATGGGATAACTTTTTTTTTTATTTTTTGAGCAAACTTGCCATGCAAACAACATGTAAGGCTCCTGATATTCTGATAAACAAAATATAGTGACAAATTGCCTGCTGATGATTTATGTTCTCCTCATAAGACCGTGTTGCTGTAATATTAGCAGGAAAGCACCAGAACAACATCTGTTAGCAGTGTTGCCCAGCAACAACGCTCAAAAGGTTGCCCCAGTGTGTCATCACCTTTACAAGACACATTTCTCTCAGTTGCTCAGCAACTGAAATTTGATTGAAAACAGAAATTTGATGTCTTTGTAGTCAAAAACCTTTATGTAAGTTATAATTCCTTTACAACAGTCATTGTTTTTTTTTCTTTTTATCTACACTTCAAAAACAGCCCACTTTGTTTCAAGTTATTCAAATAACTTAAATTACCAGCCCAAGCTACCATCAAGTCTCTCTTAAGGGGCTAGGTAACAGTCTGGTAAACCAAGGTGCAGTCCCTGGGGGCTTAGCAGATGAAAATGGATGTCTGAAACTGAAGGCATGCTTTCATCAAGGTAGTTTTGACTGTTCTACATTGGGGCCTTGTAAAAGTGAAGCACGTGTTGCAGATCAAGGAGATGAGCTGCTCAGAAGAAACCACCTGAAAAGCATTTAATCAGAAGAAACATATTCTGTGAGCCTGTATTAATCTGCAGATCCTGATTGAAAGTGACAACAAGACAACAAAATAATAATCCAGGTGTAAGGCAAAGCGTGCGGACTTGAACGAAATAACTAGACTACATAGAGTCACCTTGGGCAA
The DNA here is from genome assembly GCA_027475355.1 of Coilia nasus. NCBI lineage: Eukaryota > Metazoa > Chordata > Actinopteri > Clupeiformes > Engraulidae > Coilia > Coilia nasus. The sequence continues at coordinate 12,502,792 of CM050215.1, read as the reverse complement.
GTCTTCTTGGATCAATATGTCTATCACTGCTCTCAGACAACCCAAGTACAAAGACAGACATAAAGAGCACATTGACGTTCACAAAATGTTCCTAGGATATGTAAAGTATTCCAAACGTTTATGAGTCCTTGATACTTAAACTGAACCACAGTTGCAAACGTCTTCTAGAACATTCTACAGTTCATGGGAGCATGAACCTACTTCAGTCAACAAAAGACATCAAATAGTTGTGCCACCAGGATAAATAACTCTAATACATACATCTAATAAGACAGTAGCACTGTCAGACAGAAGAATGCAGCGATAGCCATACTGGTCCTGTTATGCCATAGCCCAGGCTTGTTCTCACCTGACTCAGCACCAGAGGGAGGGGACTCCATGACAGCATAATTACAGACTAAGAAAACATTTTGAAGATGCCTTCAGAGTCTGATGTTGATTAAGTGATTTGATAGAGTAATATAATCTCCAGAAGAAAAAAAACATGACTGAATGATGAGTAGTATAATATATAATGACTGATTTATAGGCAGCATAGATAGT
>CM050215.1:12484749-12497249 GCA_027475355.1 Coilia nasus | reverse complement strand
TGTTCCACTGCAATTTCACACTGTATTATCATGTCTACCCACGACACATAGCATAAGACAATCAGTACTGTGCAATATTTAATCATATGTGCAATAACTTGTATAATTAATGTGCAATATCACCCTGTATATAAACCTGTATATAGAACCTCTCTTATCTCTTTTACCTCAGAACTGTGCACTTCACCCCTCCCCCTCTTCTATCGTTATCTTGTCTTGCACTAATACTTATTTATTTTTATCCTATGTTGTCCAACATCACATGGGAACGTGGTGTGTAGACATGTCATAGTACTGTTTTATTTCTTTCAGGCACCAGACACCAGATAGCAGACCATAGTTAATAATAGACATAATTAAAGTGACATAGGGCAGGACTGGTGGTAACAAGGCATTGATATCTGTGTTCTTTTTTAATCACAGCAATGAGTATCCCTGTTCTTGTTTATATCAGCACACTTACAGCTGCAGCAATATGAAACTAAAGAAAAGGAGCTGAAAGAGAATTAAAACTAAACGAATTAAAGTGGTACTAAAACAAAGCGCTAGTATTTGAGAGACCTGTAAGGCCCTGTGCTCTGCTGCTCCGTCATTGTGTATTACTGTGTTATGCTCTGGGGAACAGCACTGGGCCTGTCACCTCCCATATGCCTCCTGTCTGCTTTACTCAAGGGGCCTGTGTCTGTCATTAACATGTCATTAGTCAAAACGGCACACTCAAGGCTTCAGCCATTTGCATTCAGCTGTTTGCTGTCTGTCCTGTCAGTCTTCATTTGTTGTGTTTTTGAATGGTATCTGTCACGCAGGCACAAACAGAGAAAGAGAGAGAGAGAGAGAGAGAGAGAGAGAGAGAGAGAGAGAGAGAGAAAGAAAAATTTACACACACACACACACACACACTAACTCCCAGGAAGTTTCCTCCTACTCTCCCACTCCAGCTTCCTCTCGTTCTGTCTCTCTCTTTGTCTCACACACACCACACACACACACACACACACACACACACACACACACACACACTACACACACACACACACACACACACACACACACACACACACACACGAACACATGAGTCATGAACACACACAGAGGACACAAGGATATATGCATCCACATGCTGATCAGTTCATCAGATCATCACCATACCCTACACACAACTTTCTCTACTGCCCTAGTGAGAGCTGAGGGAACTACCACGTGTCCTGCTGGTGCCGTGCCACAGAAATGAACTGTGGGCTATGATTTTTGACGAGCACTCACAAAGTCTTTTTTGAGGAGGGTGAGAGGTACGTGCAGAATGTGGTTCCTATGAAGCAGTGGTGTTTGTCTGAGGGGCAGCGAGCGTGGGACCATATGGGCTGACGATGAGCCGTGTAGATTTAGGTGAGTCCTGTTCTCACTTTCACGGAGCGCGCACCTCTGCTTGCATTTATGTGTGAAAACGGGGCACACAGGAAGAGAAGGGAAGGGAAGAGAAGGAAGGGAAGGGAAGTTAAAACTTCAAGGAGAGGGCCTGCTCCCGATTCCCGACACCTCCAGTGACCCGTCTGGTCTGGGGCGCTCTCCAGTTGACCTCCAGGACCCCGTGACCCCGTTCAGATACTGAGACCCCCCACTGCCGGGCCTCTACTCTCCTTCGTCTCACCCACTCCTCTGGGCCCTCTGGGCCCTCTGGGCAGGCTACACTCAACCGGGCCTGCCTTTCAGTGCCTCATATTTATGGGCTGTGCGTGTTCTGTTCCGCCACCCCTATGTCCACCTGTTTTTCCACTTCACCATGACCAGAAAGTAAACTTTCTCTCTCTCTCCTCTCTCTCATTTTTTGTCACGAATCTTCCCATAATTCACAACCTGCTAACTCAGGGCTTCTTTTCCAGTCCATAAAATGTCCCGAGGGAAACGTCCATCTGGCGCAGGAAACTCTCAGTGGCGTTGTAGCAGAAGAGTGTTTGGATGTGTGTGTGTGTGTGTGTGTGTGTGTGTGTGGCTAGGTGGGGAGAGATAAAATACATATCAATACAATGGTGTTTAAAATAACAGCTCGACAAAAACTCAGGCAAGACAACGATCTCCCTGAGACCAGCTGAGTTGTCAGCAAAATGTTGTGTCCTAATAAAAATGAGATTTAGTTATTCAGCAGACATGCTGTGCTGGAGTAGGTTTGGTGACGGGAGAGGGGGCTTGTGTGTGTGTGTGTGTGTGCGTGTGTGGGTGGGTGGGTGTGTGAGGGGGGCCTGAGGGCTATGATTCATGATTATTCTTTGGTCTGCACCCACGACTAACACCTGCAACCTCAACAGGTGCAGCGAATGTGACATTAAAATGGGGACAGAGAGCAGGTGAGGTTCATGGGCGAGGTGAGGTTCATGGGCATGGGGAACAACCCAATTTTGGTGTGACGGTGAGTAAATAGCATGCCCTGCTAACGTGTATGCCACAGAGTAAGGAGCCACAGCAACACACAGCAGTCACACAAAGATATACATGTATGCCCCCCCCCCCCCCCCCCCCCCACACACACAAAAGCTCCTAACATTGCCTAAAACATATCAGAACACCACTGCCCTAACACCTAACACACACACGCATACGGGGTGCAAACACACACACATACACACATACACACACACAGATACACACACACGTTAGCTCCTTGTGCTGCACACCACACCACCACTGTCCTAACACACACATACACACACATGCACACACACACACACACACACACACACACACACACACACACACACACACAAACACACACACGTCCGCTCCTCACGCTGATTCATATCAGACCCCCCCCCCCCTCCCCGTCCTACACCTCAGCTCTGACCTTGTTTGGGAGGCACAGTAATTGAGATTCACTGGTCATGGCTAACACAATTAAAAAGAGATCCAACCTTCTGCTGGCTCCAAATGATACAGAGTGATGAAGAGAGAGAGATAGAGGATAGAAAGAGAGACAGAGAGAGAAAGACAGACAGTGAGACAGAGAGGAAAGACAGAGTGGGTGAAACAAAAAGAGACAGCAAGAGAGAGAGAGAGTAGGAAAAAGAAAAATAGACCATGAAGAGAATGGAAGAGAAAGAGAAAGAGAGAGAGAGAGGAAGACAGCTAGACAGACAGACAGAGAGAATGAGAGAGAGAAAAGGAGAGAGAGAGAGAGTAGTATAAATGATGAAGGGATGGGTGTGTGAACACAGCAGAGTGGCCCAGTAGTGGACGCAGTGGAGGCATGACCTCTAAAAGGCATAAAGGCATGTGGCTCCGTGCTCTAATTACTGCTCCACTAAAGTCAGTCACCACTTAGCTTTGCTGTCTGTGGCTCCCAGCCCCATGCAAGAAACATCCAGTCTACTTTCAAACACACACCCACAAACTCACACACACACACACACACACACACACACACACACACACACACACACACACACACACACAGGATGACTATCAATCACATACTGTATGTGCAGCGCTATTGACTCACCAAACATGTAGACACATCACACATGAAGACATGCAGACACATCATACACACACACACACACACACACACTCCTCTTCAGACTGCACGTATGCCTAGCTAGGAGCAGGATGTTGAGGAGGGACACACTGTCTCTCTCTCTCTCTCTCTCTCTCTCTCTCTCTCTCTCTCTCTCTCTCTCTCTCTCTCTCTCTCTCTCTCTGGTTCTCTCCATCTCTCTCTCTCTCTCTCTCTCTCTCCCTCTCTCTCTCTCTCTCTCTCTCTCTCTCCATCCCGCTCTCTCTCTCTGCGGTTGCCTCTGATGGACTCCAGCTGGACCCGAGCCCTGACCGCACCAGTCACTCCCCCGCATTCATCACCCACTCGTCAGCTTTGCCCCGAGACCGTCAGGGCCCCCCTCCGGAGGAAAAGAGCGGAGGGCCACAACACAGACATTCCTCTGTTGCCATCTACTGTACAGTACATCACGGGCAGAGGGAGCAGCCTTGTAGGCCCTGAAACACTGAATAAAGTCCACCCAAAAAAGACCTTTCCAGTCATCTTATGGTCAGTGTTATTACATATTTGTTACATTTTAAGTGTTATTTTTCTTTTTTTCTTTCTTGTATTAGGTGTTGTATATATTTCCCCTTGTATTGTTACTTGTTTTCATGGTGATGACGGTCAATCTTTCTGTGTTCTGTTTTATTTGTCTCTTTCCTAAAACTTTTAATAAAAAGTCAGCCACAAAATATAGTTGATCTGAAAAGATTCAGATGGTGCAGCAAAAAAAAACAAAAAACAGATACACAGTACAACATCAGGTAGTGCATGACCAATCAGAGAAGCCCACAACAGGGTAATGAATCTTTCTTAGTGTATCAGAGGAACACTTTAATCCACACTGTCTGTGTGTCTTAAGCGCACCACTTTCTCTGACAGAATCTATTTCAAAAAAGAAGTTGTGCCATACTTGTTTTGGAAAAGTAAATAAAAGACAGAATGGCTGTGCTGTGAGTTTTTGAAGTCATTTCCCTCCAAAGGCTAACGTATCAGCGATACCAGTCTCCCAGCATGTCTGCAGAGTTGCAGATGCGGCAGAAAGCCAGAGTGGTAAGGGGGCGAAATGGATATCTGGTGTCTTACAGGCCCTGGATGCCCACTACTGTCATAAAAAGCAGGATGATCCTGTGGCAGTTGGCCAAGCACTCCTCCCTGCCCCCCTGCCCCCTCCCCTCCATATTTTGGCTCCACGGAGGATAAGAGAAGTGAAAAACGAGACGTATCCCTCTTAAACCTTTAAGTATCCGCCGTCCCATAATGGAAGCCTTTGTTTACGCCGCCGCATTGTATTACATTTCTTGCAAACCAGTACAACCGGAGTGTGCACCGTCGCCGCGACTTTAAAGGCTTTAACTGTTGTCACCTGTGCATTTTCGCTGCGAGATCACCTCAGGCTGTGTTCGGTCTTGTGTATTAAGATCCATTTCACGGGGGCTGATTGCCTTTGAATGTTTCATGAGACACACACATTTGCAAACACTTTAAGCTCCGAGCGCATACTTTATCTGTTGTGGGAAACGAAGAAGAAAAAAAAAAAAAAACTGCCTAGTCTGTCGCAAACATGGTGTAATGGGGGAAGTGTGTGAAGATGGGGAGGGAATGTTGTGAATGTACACAAATGGAAATGCAGTACACGCATACACACACACACACACACACACACACACACACACACACACACACACACACACACACACACACACACACACACACACACACACACACACACACACACACACACACACACACACACACACACACACAATCCCATACACACACAGCTGTTTCTCAAGTGGCTGCAGCCAAAGCGAGTCTTAGCTGACACTGGGGCTGTCTGACAGTGAGTTAAGGCATTTGCCATTTCGCTGCTTTCATGTGCTCTAGCTGCGTCACTGCTGACCTCAACACTACGCCAAGCAAGGGAGTGCAAGCACACACACACATACACACACACATACACACACACACACACAGTCTCTCTCTGACACACACACACACACACACACACACACACACACACACACACACACACACACACACACAGTCTCTCTCTGACACACACATACACACACACAGTCTCACACACGCACTCACACAGTCACACACCCACACACACACCCTCACAGACCAAACAGCCAAACAAACTCCCAGAAAGCCTCCTCCTCCTCTCCCTTTCCGGCTCCCGCTCTTTCTCACAAGGACACAGTGAAGGTTGAGCAGCAGTCAGACTTTTACAGGAAAAGACACCAGTTTGTTTTATTTATCAGCTTCCACCCACTCCCCTGCTCACTTCATGGGATTCAGATGGACACCTGGGTCACCACTGAAGCCTTCTTCCCCTGAAGCTGGTGAAATGGGTCCCTGTACCCAGCCCGGTGGCACATGATGATAGATGGAGATGATATAGAGGACCTGCAGCATCCAACCCAGTGTCTATCACTCTCAAACATTACCTATGACAGTGTGCAAACTGAACTTAAGTCAAAGTTCAGAAAAAAAGAGAGATGGAGATGGAGAGAGACAGGGAGAGAGAGAGGGAGAGAGAGAGGGAGAGAGAGAGGGAGAGAAAGAGGGAGAGAGGAGAGGGACAGGGAAAGAGATAGGGAAAGAAAGAGAGATGGAGGAGGAGAGGGACAGGGACAGGGAGACAGAGAGGGAGAGAGGGAGAGGGAGAGAAAGAGAGCTAGAGGGGAAGAGGGAGAGGCACAGGGTGAGAAGGAGAAAACGAGTTAGAGGAAGAGAGGGGGAGAGATAGGGAGAGGGAAGAAAGAGAGAGAAAGAAAGAGAGAGCTCCTAATCTCTCCAGCGAGCAACAAGGCACAAGGAAGACTCTTCCTCCCAAGTTATAATGACCGCATGGCCACCTCGGCCACTCTGCGACATTATTTCACCCGCGGGCAAGCTGTGCCCACGCATGTCATTAATGCAGCTGAGGCTGGCAGTGGGCGGCTCGCTGGTCAAGCGGAACGGCTGGCAGTGTCACCACCAGCGGGACCAGTGACTCAGTGAGGCGAAACACTGGGGCCACAGCAGGGAACAGGCTCTTGCTCCTTCTCCCTGTCTGGGCCCTTAGCTCACTGGCTGTGCAGGTTAATGGGCAGTAGGCCTCTACAACATTTGAAAAATGTGCGATATGCGGTAACATTGCTAAATGTTGTGATGACGATATGTTTTGAGATAAATACACAAATACGTAAATCTTTTAGCTTTATCTTCACAGCTAGGCCCTAGACAGTGTACAGCCCATGGGGGTTGGAATCAAGGGTAGTAGGATTCCATTTGATTTCCCAAATATCTTCATATGTGAAGCATGAAACCGCTTATAATATATAAACAGCTTATAATATGGTAATGTCCCTGTGGGGGAAAATCGTGTGGAAAAAAAAGACCCTTATAATGAAAACTCAACACGGTTGGATAAGTTTCTTTTGGCTGCCCAGGAGAGAGAGGTCTGTTTGACAAAAGGACAGTACCCAACTCTCTCAGCACTCACAGTTTGCAGCACTCTTTTATTAGCACATATCAAAATTACACAATCATAATCACATCCTGTTTTTCTGTCTCGGTACCTAGGGTATCATTTCTGTATTTTATCTGGTCATGTCTGGTTTCTGTCAGCTTTGCAGACGCACCATTCCTAGTTCTCCTTACTGGACTTTCGCTAGGTTGATTAAACACGAATCACGAGGCATACATTTCCCCTTTTTCTCCTTGATTAAAAAGCAACTCTTATAATCATATCAAGCAACTCTTATAATCATATTGTTCATAACATTTTTTTTTGCGTAATGATAAAATTCATGAATTCTCGAACAGTCCCATTTATTCAAGCTAAGCCATGTTTTGCAACATGTATATCACAACATTGTATGTTGCGATATCGCAATATTTCTGATATATTTTGCAGTCCTAATGGACAGCCAGGGTAGATAAACCAGATTGAGAAAGTAAAAGTCCTGCCATGTATTCCTTCCGCCTGTGCTCTCAACACAGCTGATTTCACTAACTACCTCATCTACTTAGGATCAGCCAGTTCAGTGAATTGGCTGGAACAAATATGTGGCAGGATTTTTACTTTCTGAACCCAGGATGTCCGCCACTGATTTGGCAGCCGAGCTTTTGACTGACATCCAGCATCGGGGTCACACTCCAGACCAAAACGGCCGACTGCCCCGTGACAGTAAAGATGTCAGTGACTTTTCTAAGAGCTACACAGGGTCCAGATGAATCGCTGATAAATCGTATACTGCTTTTCAACCCCAAAAATAAAGGCCACTTTGAGAAAAAAAGAAAAGGAACAAGAAACAGGTCAACCTGGCAGGCGGAATAAATGCACACCTGGACCTTTCACAAGCCAGTAGGGCGACACGGCCACGCTTGTGTTCACACCTGCACATAAAACTCCACATGCCGGGCATCTGGACGAGTGTCAGTTCTCACACAAACACGGAGAGGGCAAGACAGAGAGAGAGAGAGAGAGAGAGAGGAGAGAGAGAGAGAGAGAGAGAGAGAGAGCTTTGTACTTATGCTTTGTACAAGTAGAAATGTTTTGGCAATGCAATGTGTATTTTTGTCATGCCAATAAAGCTCTACTGAAATGAATTGATTTGAGAGAGAGAGAGAGAGAGAGAGAGAGAGAGAGAGAGAGAGAGAGAGGGAGAGAGGGAGAGAGCCAAAGAGGGCAAGAGAGACAGAGAGGTAGAGGGATAGAGAAAAAGAGAGAGCAAAGAGAGAGACTGAGAGAGAGAGAGAGAGAGAGAGAGAGAGAGAGAGAGTCCCAGAAGTCACAGAAGGAGGGGGTATGGGGGGGGGGGGGGGGGCATCCAAAAGTCACATGTTTCAATAATTCCAGAAGCAGCGACACACACGGCAGCCCAACCCCTGGAGGAGAGCACAATAATGTGTGCTAACACCTAAGCCATGTGTGCAGAAGTATGTCGAGAAATGCAAAATAGCACATGCCAATGCACTACTTCAGTCATACATCCTTTGAGTGCCTCAAATGCTTCAACTCACAGACAGATTTTCAGTTTCTTTTTGACACTGCTGCCAATCATCTGTCAGCTACCACTGACACAGAAAATTCATATAAAAGACAACCCAAGGAAAATATGTCCAATTTTATACACGCGCACACACACACACACACACGCACACACACACATACATACAGTACACACACACGCATGCACACACACACACACACACACACACACACACACGCACACACACACACACACACACACGCCTCTGTCTCTCTCTCTCTCTCTCTCTCTCTCTCTCTCTCTCTCTCTCTCTCTCTCTCTCTCTCTCTCTCTCTCTCTCTCTCTCTCTCTCTCTCTCTCTCTCTCTCTCTCTCTCTCTCTCTCTCTCTCTCTCTCTCCTTGACTCTTCTGCACCATTCTTCAATCCTGTAACGAGTGTCACTTTTTGAGTACCGGGCACAGACAGCCCTGCACTTGAGTGCTGAGAGAAATACTGCCCTGTCATCAGCAGCAGGAAGTGCTGCATGCTACGGCTGTCAGACATTACACACGCACACACACACACACACACACACACACACACACACACACACACACACACACACACACACACACACACACACACACGTATACACAAACGTGTGTACAAACAAACACAAACACACAAACACGCACACACACACACAAACATACACACATACAGAGACGTGTGTGTCCACACACACACACACGCACTCTCTCACACACACACACACAAAAGGTGAGATGCATCTCTGACACCCTCTCCACCCGTTCTGTGCAGTGCTCAGCGCATACAGTCAGAAGTAAACACGGTGAAAGCAACAGCACGAGATGAAATAACCCCTCATTCTGACATAAACACTAGACGGCTGAGGGAGATGGAGTTTGACAGCTCATTCAAAGCTGCCAACAAAACAGCCTTGCTTACACACACACACAAACACACACACACACGCAAACACAAACATACACACACACACACACACACACACACACACGCACACACACACACACACAGATGCACACACACACAGTTGCACACACACAGATGCACACATACACACACAACACACACACGCGCACACACACACACACACACACACACACGTTGACAGAACCGCTCACAATCCCACAATAACCAAGTTTGCCTTCACATTGTCGGAAGTGCACAGTCAACCAAATGAAACCAGCAAGGAAGCCTTGGGACAGCATTAGGTAGGCCCACTGAAAGCTCTATTCATAAGTGCACTTTTCTCTCTTCTTTCTCTCTCTCTCTCTCTTCTCTCTTTCTCTCTTTCACTCTCTATCTCTCTCTTCTCTCTTCTAGCTGTCGGTAAATGCTTCTCTCTCTCATCTCTGCCAAAGCACAAGGTTAGTCTCAAGGGGCGACAGAAGGTCTCCCTCTCCTCTGTCCACATGCACTTACTGTACAGCAAGCTTTGAGCAACTCTGAGTGTGTATTCACAGAGACAGACACACACACAGACCCAGGGAGTCTGTCAGTCGCCCTGTGTTTGTCTGTGTGTGTGTGTGTGTGTGTGTGTGTGTGTGTGTGTGTGTGTGTGTGTGTGTGTGTGTGTGTGTGTGTGTGTGTGTGTGAGAGAGAGAGAGAGACAGAGAGAGAGACAGAGAGAGAGACAGACGACAGACAACTGCCATGGTGGCAAAGTTACCAGAAAGCCAAACTCAGAAACAAACAGTTCACACACAGAGACACAGACACACTCACCACTACACACACACACACACACAAACACACACACACACACACACACACACACACACACACACACACACACACACACACACACACACACACACACACACACACTCCAGCCACAAACAACTCCCTGGGGGATGAGGGGAGCTGCTGAGGACAAACTGCAAGGGTAAGAGAAGAAGAGATAGATGCGTTGCGATAGCTATCTGTCGCACCACTATCTCCACTGGCAGGAAACACAGTTTGCAGATAAGAGAGGCTTGATGAAGATGCCGCTATAGCCAACCATGGGGGTTGAGCACAATATTGGCAAATGATGCATGCCTCTCTCCTCTGTGTGTGTGTGTGTGTGTGTGTGTGTGTGTGTGTGTGTGTGTGTGTGTGTGTGTGTGTGTGTGTGTGTGTGTGTGTGTGTGTGTGTGTGTGTGTGCATAGATATTGAGAAGAATACAAAGATGATTAGAGAGAAGAATGAAAAGGGAAGATAGCAAAATGAAACAGACACAGGGAGGAACAGAAGCATGAGGGAAAGGGGGAAACAAGAGCAGGAGAGGAAGAGAGGACAGAAGTCTGAAGGAGTGAAATAATGCAAATAAGAGAGAGAGAAAGAGAGCGAGGTAGAGTGAAAGACAGAGAGAGAGAGGGAGAGAGAGAGAAGGAAACAGAGATAAGGAGAGAGTCTGCCGAAGAGAGAAGGAGAGAGAAGGAGAGACAGAGAGAGGGAGAGATAAAGAGATGGACAGACAGAGACAGAGAGAGACAGTAAGGGAGAGAGAGAGAGCAAGAGAGAGAATGAGAGAGTGAGGGAGACAGAGACAGAGACCGAGAGATAGTGAGAGAGAGTGAGTGAGAGGTAGGAAGAGAGACAGACTGAGAGAGAGAGAGACAGAAAAAGCATTCTTAAATTAAAGTGAGACACAGAAGGGAGACTTCTGTCTCGATATGATAAGGATAAATAAAATAAAAGAAATAAAATAGAATGAGAGAAAGCGGCAAATTTGATAAATGGCTTTGGTTTGCTTTACTCACGGTTCCTGTCACCTTTCCACCTCCAGCCGCCTCTGCTTCTGCCCGTCCCGTCGCCTGCCGCCCCGCTCTCAGCGCCCTGCGTCCATAGTAACAGCGCCATGGCGACGGGCAGCAGCGGCCCCGCCGGAGCCATCGCGGCCGAGAGGGAGAGAGGACGGGAGAGGGAGCGAGAGGAGCCAAGCCAAGCCAAGCCGAGCCCAGCCGAGCCCAGCTGAGCAGAGCCGATCGCACACCCCGCCAAACTACAGCTGAAACGCCCCCTCAATCACACTCACTCACACACATCGCACATCACACACAGCTGCAACTGACCAGGGAGGCAGTTCACACACATACACACACACACAGGAACATACACACTCCCTCACACACATGTACAAACATACACACACATGCACTCTCTCTCTCTTGAACACTCTGAAACAGACAGTTCTGAGAATCCCCCCTCCTTCTGTGGGAACTGTGGCTGGGGTCTCTCAGTGGCTGATTATCCCAGGGCAGGTCATAACTCCAGCAGGGAAAAGACAGACAGGCAGGCAGGCAGGCAGACAGACAGGGAGGCAGACAGGCTGCATCCACAACAGGGCTCCAATATTGATCTTCGCTCAATACTTCGCTCCAACACAACACTCGAACACCTCCTTGTGCCACGCTTCTTCCTGTGTCCCCTCGCTCTCCGCTCTCCACTCTCCTTCTCCTACTCTCCCTCTTCCTCTTCCTCTTCCTCTTCCTCTCTCTCTCCTCCTCCTCCTTCTGGAGTTTGGGGATAATCCCAATCCAAGAGTGAAAATGGGATCACTGGGGTGAAGAGGACAAAGTTCCCTGTAGGGACTCAGAATTCCAAGTTCCAAGTTCCAGTAGTTCCACTCTGGACTAATGGGTTTCCCTGCAGCCAGCCGGCATAACAGAATCAAGGCGAGAGAGAGAGAGACACACACACAAGAGTTCCACTTCCTCCCCTCACACACACACGCACACACGCACACACACACACACTCATAGAAGTCCTGAGAGAACAAAAGTTCACCCGGTGTTCGCAGAGAGACACAAGTTGACAACAATGCTCAGGTGACTTTCACTTCAACAGCTGATGCCAGCCCCTCCACACATGCTGACACACACACAGAAACAGACACACACACACTCCTCTCCCTCTCTCTCTCTCTTTCTCTCTCTCACGCTATCACACACACACACACACACATACACACCCTCG
>CM050215.1:12459749-12469749 GCA_027475355.1 Coilia nasus | reverse complement strand
CGATAATACAAGGCGCTGTTGCCAAAAGCACAAAAAGCACTTCTCACTTCTAGTTTCTCTCCTCTTTTTTCTTTCGTTCTCTCTTTCTGTCACTCTCTTCGCCTCTTTTTCTTGCTTTCTACCCTCCCTTGGCTGTGTGTCTCTCTCTCTCTCTCTCCCCCCCGGCACACGGCTCCAGGGTCCAGGCAGAGGCCCAGCCGTGCGGCGGTAATCCCGTACAGCGTGTACCCTTCCCGTTTTCCACTCACCCGTCACATGTAGTTTTGGCTGAAAAACTCCAAACTTTGAGCAGACCTAAAAATTCCGACTTGGCCCCTGTGCCACGGTAAACTGGCAAAGGACTGGCAATGTTGTTTTTGTGAGCGTTTCGCACCTCGGACAGACAGGTCCCGCACTTGACTCCACAATGTCAGCCATTGTGCGATGCCGTGTCCGGGTTGTTTTTCTTTTTCTCTGTCTGTGCCGTTTATGAGTCCCCTGCTTGCGTTGGTAATCACCAAACGACTTGTTCGACATCCACGTTGGCCTGTCCGCACGCAGCCTGTGGCCCTGGCCCTGGCTCTGGCTCCTATAAAGACGTAGGCGTCAGCACCTCTGCTGACTCCGGAAGCTCACATGCGAATGCTGCACACAGCCGTGGATGTCTGGAATATCGACGTGCGAAAAACATTAAAGTTTAAAGTTCCAGGAACGCTCTTTTTGGCTGAATAGTGTGATCGTGTAGGGATATCTTGCCTTGTGCATTTATCTTGTTGCTCCAGGAACACAAACTCACACACACACACACACACAAGCACACACACAAGCACACACACGCACACACACACACACACACACACACACCTGCACAGACACACACACAGACAGAGACAGTCTCTATTAAAGGACATACAAGAGATGAGAGGGCAAGCACTGAATCTGGGAGCGTATCGCAAGGCAGTGCAAATAAGCCTTTCAGTGCTGGTAATTTTGTCATTAGCGCTGATTTACTTGCGGAAGGAATTTGAATGCGGCGCTGCTCCCCGGAGTGGTTTCACTAACAGTGCGTGCAGTAACACTAACAGCAGCACACTGGGAGGCAGGACCAGGAGCCAGAAGCAACAAGCATGGAGTTAGGGATGGAGAGAGAGAGAGAGAGAGAGAGAGAGAGAGAGAGAGAGAGAGAGAGAGAGGGGAAAAAGAGAGAGAGAGGAGACGACAGAGAAGAGAAGGAGAGAGAACGCACGCGAGAGAGAGAGAGGCAAGAAAGAGAGGAAAGTAGACACAGAAGAGAAGGAGGGAGAGAAGGAGAGAGAAAGAAAGAGGCAAGATAGAAAGAGACAGGAAGGAAGACAGAGGAGAGAAGGAGAAAGAGTGAGAGGCAAGAGATGGAGAAAAGAAGACAGAGAAGGGAAGGAGAGAGAGGGAGAGAGAGAGAAAGAAAGAGGCGGGAGAGAAAGGCAGACAGAGGAGAGAAAGAGATAGAACGGGAGAGATAGAGAGAGAGAGAGATTAAAACTGTGCCAGGATATTCAGGGTGGAACTGACTGCGTGAGACAGAAGTGGAACGGTAGAGAGAAAAGGGAGAGAGATCAAGGAAGACAGTCAGAGGGGAAAACAGACGGAGCTGGAGGAAGATAGGAGGTTGGGGGGGGTTAGAATATTGGGGGTGCTGGGGTGGGTGGGGGGGGTGCTGGGGTGGGTGGGGGGGGCACTGTCTGTTGTCAGTGCCTGCTGTGGCATAGCCTGTTCGATCTGTGTGTCACACTCTCTGACTTTGGCTACCATCAAATTCATGAAACAGCAGGCCTGGTTATGTCACACGTGTGCATGTTCAAACACACACACACACACACATACATACACACACACACACACACACACACACAGTCATACAGGAGGAAACTGTCTGGAGGACAATTAATACCACTTGTCGGTTGCACTCCAGTGTGTGTATGTGCATGTGAACACATGTTTCCTCTCTCTCTCTATCTCAGTCTCTCCCTCTCTCCCTCTCTCCCTCTCTCCCTCTCTCTCTCTATCTCTCTCTCTCTCTCTCTCTCTCTCTCTCTCTCTCTCTCTCTCTCTCTCTCTCTCCCTCTCTCTCTATCTCACTCTTAGCTTCTTTTCCTATGTCTGACTATTACTATTTCTCTCTCTCTCTCTCTTTCTCTCTCTCTCTCTCTCTCTCTCTGTCTGTCTCTTTCTTTCGTTCAGAAGAACAATGGCTGTATTATTTGCGAGTGTGGTTGAGCCAGAGGGCTCAGTCTAATTGTTTCATGTTGGGGCTGCTTTAATGATGTCACAATGGTGCTGTGTCACAGGGCATCTCTGGATGTGAGAGAAGGCCGCGAGGTCGCTTCCAATGAGACGCCATTACGTGTCGACTGTCAAACATTTACAGACACTCAAACATACTCGCTCACTGACTCACACCCCCCCTTTTTCTCCCATACATTTGCACGTACGCACACACACACTTATGCACGCGTGTGGACATATAACACACACACACACAGACACACACTAGGACACACACACACACACATGCACACGATCGCACATATAACACACACACACACTACGCCACACACACACACACATGCATGTGTTCGCACATATAACACACACACATACTAGGGCACACACACACAGCCTCTAACACTTAAAATCTCCACCTCTGTCTACACACACACACACACATACTTTTCACATACCGCCTTCATACGCACACTGCCACACATGGCAATGCTCTGCTCGGAGGTGTCTTAGCCCAACGTCTGCGCACAGCTTCCATATGCGCGCGCACCGGATGGCTAACCTAAGTGCTTGTGGCACACAGCTGCCTTCGATCTGCCCCCTCGGTGAGGGTCCGGCCGTCGGCCCACCGCGTGCCTGTTGGCGTGTCTGAGGAAGAGTTATTATATATACCGTGAAAAGGTTATGGAGGAGGGTGGAGGTGAGGTGTAGTGGGTGGGTGGGTGGGGGAGGGTTGTGTGATGAGGAGAGGTGGGGTGGGGGTTTGGGGGCGGGGGAGGGTGTTAGGTGTGTTGATTGAGCTCCAACACTAAAGTGACAGGGGTGCCCCAGTCTGTGTTAAAGGGTGGCCCTGTCCCCTCCCCTCTCAGGTAATCCCAGATGGATTTCAAAAGAGCTACAGTTACCCCATTAAAGGCTTAAAGGAAAAGTGTCTCTCTGTGTGGGTCTCTGTACGTGTGAAAGGTGGATCATGTGTATAACAGTGTTCAATGTGTGTTTCACTGTGTTATTTAATTCATATATGTGCAATTGAAATTGTCTGTTTTGAACATTTCCATTTCTATTGTTATTTCTGTGGACAGCATGCAAGAATTGAAGACTGTTTGTGCCCGCAAGAATACAATTGTCTGTGCATGTGAGTGTGTGTGTGTGTGTGTGTGTGTGTGTGTGTGTGTGTGTGTGTGTGTGTGTGTGTGTGTGTGTGTGTGTGTGTGTGTGTGTGTGTGTGTGTGTTTGTGTGTGTGTTTGCCTAGGCACACATGTGTGTTGGCTCATTCAGACTCAAACAGCCACACCTTGCATTCATCCACATACAAAGGGCTGCCTATAATTTGTCCTCATGCACATACATGCGATTGAGTTGAGCCTGTTCACTATTCATACCAGTTGTTTTTTTGACTGTGCCATGCTGTTCTATTGTTTAATTTCTCTCATCGAGTGTTTTTTTGTGTCTTTTCTGTTTGTCCTTTGTTTGTCCATTTCCCCTTTTTTTTCTCGTGTGTGTCTTTTCTTCTTCTTTCTTCCTTTTTTTAGTTCACTCTGGTAAGTTGAATTGTCACCCGTCACCAATTCACCATTCAGGGCGGCTGGAAGCTGTCAGAAACTTCATCACCCTCCCTCCTCCATCCACCAACCACTACTCTCCACCCCACCCACCCACCCACCCACCAATCAGAACTCATGTCTCAGGTCGTCGGCGGCAACAGCCGACCAAAAACAAAAAAAACACCAAAAAAAAAGGAAAAATAGGGTGGGGGTGAGGCCACATGAATGAATGGGGTAATAGCGCCAAAATCTCTGCTCGGTATGGCTCCCGAGCAACTCTCAAGGTAACGTCAAGCCATTTCATTCTATACGCTGCGCTGTTTTGAGTTTTGTTTCATGCATTGCTAAATACCTCCCCAGCCAGCCCCTTCCGTGTGTTTGTGTGCGTGCACGCGCGTGTGTGTGTGTGTGTCTCTTTGGACAAATCACGTGTGCACCGGTAGTGACAGGCCCCAGATTGCTTTCATGTGTGCATGAAACCAACAGAGACATGCTGGATGCTTCGTAGGGATTGGAACGTGCGTGTGTGTGTATGTATGTGTGTGTGTGTGTGTGTGTGTGTGTGTGTGTGTGTGTGTGTGTAGTGGAAGCATCCGTGGTAGTGAAGGAATCAGGAGTACTCCCCAAAGCCCCCCCCACCCCCGCTCTCCCTCTTGCATCTCCCCCCCTACACATACACTTGCTTTCATGTCTGAGGGAAGCCCCTGTGAACTCCTATTAGTTCCTTGTCAGATCAAGAGCTGTGTGCGTGCATGTGTGTCTGTGTGTGTATCTGTGCGTATATGTCTGAGTATGTGTTTGTGTGTCTGCGTGTATTTGTGTGTGTATGGCTGTAAGTCTGTGTGTATGTGTATATTTGTTATCTGTGTGTGTGTGTGTGTGTGTGTGTGTGTGTGTGTGTGTGTGTGTGTGTGTGTGTGTGTGTGTGTGTGTGTATCTGTGTGTGTATGACTGTCTGCTTGAATGTGTGTTTGTGCATAGATTTATTTCTGGTGAAATTAGTGTGCATCTGTGTTCATGTTTTTATGGGAGCTTGTGTTTGTTTGTGTGTGTGTGTGTGTGTGTGTGTGTGTGTGTGTGTGTGTGTGTGTGTGTGTGTGTGTGTGTGTGTGTGTGTGTGTGCATTTATGTGTGTGAGTGTGTGTGTGTGTGTCTCCCTAGCCTATAATGCATCTCATCACTAAGATGCAGGAGGCGGCTGCACCATCCGTTCGCCTCCCTCCGCCGTTTCCAGCCCGTCCCATCAAATCAGGGGCGTCGGCCATCACAGATGGCTCATATTTATCTCCCCGCTCCCCCCCCTTCCCCCCTACCCCTTACACCCTACCCCCTACCATCCTTTTTTATTGGCCCACACCCTTAACCCATGCAAATGAATGAGTTGTGAGGGGGTGGGGGGGTGCAGGCACGTTTGTCTACCCCACAACCCCAACCCCAACCCCCAACCCCTTATCCTCCACACCACCACCACCACCACCACCACCCCTCATCCCACCCCGAAAATATATTTCACCATTTTCCCATCCCCATCTTGTCACGGTGCGGATGATTTCTAGGGCGTCTCTGCCCGCCTGCGCTGTAAATAGGTGTAGAAATGGGGAACTGGGAAGCCGTTTTCTGTAGTGCTGTGGTGGCTGTGGCACCTGCCTTTATGCCCTATGCCAATGCAAATCAGCCTGGCACTTAGCTGTAGGCCGGAGGCTTTGATGTTAGTTGCTTCTCTTTGCTTGTTGACTGTTGGCTTTTTGTTTCGCTGTTTATCCTCTCCCACACTCTAACAAATACACACTCTTCCCTGTTCGTCTGAACCACAAACACACACACACTCACACACACACATGCACACACACAAACACACACACACTCACACACACACACATGCACACACACAAACACACACACACTCACACAAACACACATACACACACACACATATTGCAGTGCCGCCAGTGTTTGTGCAACGGCCGCGGAACCAGGTGGTGGCTTTGGGCCGCACCGTCACCTTCCAGTGTGAAGCTACAGGAAGCCCCCAGCCCGCCATCTTCTGGCAGCGAGAAGGCAGCCAGGTCAGTGTGTGCTTTTGTATTTATGTGTGTGTGTGCGTGGGCATGTGTACGTGTATGTGTGCAGGTGTGTGTGGGTGTGCGCTTGTGTATGTGTACTGTATGTGTGCGGGTGTGTGTGTTTGCATGCATGTGTGTGTACGTGCATGTGTGTGTGCGTGCGTGCATGCGTGTGCTTGTGTGTATTTGTGTGTGTGTGTGTGTGTGTGTGTTTGTGTGTGTGTGTTTTTTTGTGTGTGTGTGTGTGTGTCTGTGCACATGCGTCAGTTTGTGTGTATGTGTGGTGAGGTGAGTGCATGTTTGCAAGGGTGTTATTTGTGTGCAGGTGTGCTTTAATGTATGTGAGTTAGTACCCACAAATCCCTGATACTCAGATTGTCAGCCTGGCGAATGAAAAAAGATAACAGGGAGAGTTTGAATATATGTGCATATGTGCACATTTATACACATGCATGTGTGTGTGTGTGTGTGTGTGTGTGTGTGTGTGTGTGCACGTGTGTGTGTGTGTGTGTGTGTGTGTATGTGTACACGTATGTATGTGTATGTGTGCATGCCCACCTTACCCATACTTTTTGATAGACTGTGCGCTGACGTGCTTATTTGCATCCCAAGTTACTGTATTACCTTTTAGCACCTACGATCAGTCGGGAGCGCGGCACTAAATATCATTCAATTGGATAGTTTTACTGTGCCCCAGGGGCCTCTGCACTGCACACCTTCCTCTTCCTCCTTCCCTCTCCATCTCTTTTATAGATCAAATGGGGGTCGCTTCCCCAGCTGTCGCCATTTACATTCTCCCACCTCAGCTCCAGCTAAGCTCAGCACTTCCTGCTCGTAGTAGAGAAGACCTCCATCTGCTTGCGTGGGATAATGGCTTTGTCTTAATGGCCGCTCTGCCACCTATATTTACACTTGATTATCCTGCTGATGCTACCAGACTCAAGCTGATACTTACACGGGCCAAGCAGGATCCACCGTGTTGGCCTTGAAATGGCCGACGTGTGTGTGCTTTCTAGTACCTCAGTGTGTCACTGAGATGTTTTCAGTGTATGGCTAGAGGAACTGTAGAGCTACTTGTATTCAACACCTCATCTCTCTCTCTGTCTCTCTCTCTCTCTCTCTCTCTCTCTCTCTCTCTCTCTCTCTCTCTCTCTCTCTCTCTCTCTCTCTCTCTCTCCCTCTTTTAAACTCAAAAGCACCTCACAGCTTGTATTGATAATCGCTAGACATAGATAGAGCATATACTGTAGATAAAGGACATAGACATCAACAACAAATACGAATCTATACTCTCTCTTTCAAAAATCTATGCCCTCTCTCTTTGTCTCTCTCAAATATCTGTTCCCTGTCTCTTTGTCTCTCTCAAGTATCTATGCCCTCTCTCTCCACAGAACCTGCTCCTGTCCTCCCAGCCACAGCAGCCCAGTAGCCGGCTGTCCGTGTCCCAGTCGGGTGACCTGACCATCACCAACGTGGAGCGCTCCGACGTGGGCCAGTATATCTGCCAGGCCCTCAACATCGCCGGCTCGGTCATCACCAAAGCCCTGCTGGAGGTCACCGATGGTAAGCGGGGCAGGGGAAAACATCACCTTTGTGACTACATGTAGAGTCACAGAGTGCGACTTTATGTGTGTGTGTGCGCATACGCCTGTATGTAAGTGTGTGTATGTTTGTGTGTGTGTGTTTGTGTGTGTGTGTGTGTGTGTGTATGTGTGTGTGTGTGAGAGAGAGAGAGAGACAGAGATACAGAGATAAGCTAGATAGCAGAAGAAATCAGAGATAACATAGGTTTCGGTGTGAGTATGTGTATGGTATGTCAGAGGGTGTACACTATGTACGAAAGAGACAGTCTTGTTCTTGCTGCAAGTGTATATTAGTGTATGCTAGCTTGTGTGTCTGCTGTCTTATCAGTGTAAGAATCTTTGCTGTAGAGCCAGAGCCATATATACCTGCTGATTTATCCCCTGTAGTGAACCATGACAGGAATGTATTGCCCACAGAGCCACAGACAAAGGCTGCTGCTAATTGGAGTCTGCACCATGCGGCTTCCAAAAAGCCTCGCACCATGTCAAAATGGCCGCCGCTGTGTACAATGGCCTTTCTCCACAGAAGTATACAGCTATCAGAGATAGACTGAAGAAAGAATTGACAGAGAGAGAGAGAGGGGGAGAGAGAGAGAAGAAAAAGAAGGCAGGGAAGGAGGGAAGGAGGGAGCAGGGGAGGGTACTAATAACAGTTATTAAACGGAGGAGTCTGCTCCCAGGCCCCCTCCTCTCCGCAGGCAGGCCCGGTAATTACAGGTCACAGTCTCAATGGTTTAGTAATTACACCATCGCCCGCACCAAAGCTGGGAGTCAAAGTGTGTGTGTCTGTTTCTGTGTGTGTGTGTGTGTGTGTGTGTGTGTGTGTGTGTGTGTGTGTGTGTGTGTGTGTGTGTGTGTGTGTGTGTGTGTGTGTGTGTGTGTGTGCACATCTGTATGTGTGTGTTTGTGTGTGTGTTTTCATTACTCCCTTTGGTCAGCATCAAGGTGTGTGTCTATGTGTGTGCACGTCTGTATGTGTGTGTGTGTGTGTGCCTGTTCAATCTTTCCCTCTCTTGATTGCATCCGTTTCCTTCATTAGACATCAATAGCGTGTAGGTGGATGTGTGACATTCACTCCCCTGCCTGCCTGCCTGCCTGCCTGCCTGCCTCCCTGCCTGCATGCGTTCCATTATTCCACTGAGTAGCTGATTTGTATGGATGCCTGTGACATAAGTGAGGTCCCCATGCGCTAAGGTGACCTATGGCTGGCTGCACAACATGTGGGGCCCTCCCCTCCCTTGCCTTCTGAGGCAACACAAGTAGTAGTGGATGGCATGTGAGCTAACTCTGGCTTTACCAGTGTGATTGGAAAACAGGGCCAGCCAAAGGCACAGACAGATAGACAGGCTGACAAACACACACACAGACACACTGTTGTAGGTGTATCATAGTCTAAGTGGCGTGTACCGGAGGGAGTGTGGAGATTTTATGCAAATTGAAGGGTTTCTGGGTTTCTGTTCAAAGGGGATTTCAGTTTGTTGTTTAAGTTGAGCCTTTTTTCTATTTTTCACATACTATGAGTGTCAGTTGCTGTGTCAAAGCCACTGACAAAGTCACTGCTGTGTCAAAGCCATCGTCTCTCCTATGAAAAGGAGCAGTGGAGGGAGAGTTACGATGTGTGTATGTGTGTGTGTGTGTGTGTGTGTGCATGTAATTTGGTGTGTGTTTGTGGGTGTGATTGCTTGTGTGTGTGTGTGTGTGTGTGTGTGTGTGTGTGTGTGTGTGTGTGCGCGCTTGCGTGTGTGTGCATGTAATTTGTGGGTGTTTGTGTGAGTGAGTGTGTGTGTGTGTGTGTGTGTGTGTGTGTGTGTGTGTGTGTGTGTGTGTGTGTGTGTGTGTGTGTGTGTGCGCTTGTGTATGTGTGGGGTGTCTGCCTGCCTGCCCGCCTGCCTGCCTGCCTGTCTGTCTTTGTCTGTCTATCTGTGTTTTTGTATGCGAGAGCTCAGCTCCTGCTGTCAATGATTGGAAAATAGTTTCCAGTTGTGCAAATTGGATTTCCCTCCCATGCTCTCTTTTGTACCTCTTAAAATTCACACACAGTTAAAATCGGGACCTGATCCAGCCCCTTTTACGATTGCCACAGTTTCTACACATATGCTGCGCTTTTTTTTGTTTTTTGTTTTTTGTTTTTTTTTTTGTTCAATGTCAACAAACTTTATTACCATGATACATTTGTTTACATCGGCTGTCTCCAAAGCAAATTTTCTGGAATGGCAATAAACATATTAAATGCTGAAGTTGATGAACAGCAAATTTAAAGCAAATGCATAAACAGTTAATATGTATGTGTAATAGCCATAGTCATGTAACTGTATCTTTGCTATACTTTTGGTCCACCCCTTGACTCAGTCTGTCTGTTTTATTCTCTGTCTTTTTCTTTCTTTCTTTCTTTCTTTCTTTCTTTCTTTCTTTCTTTCTTTCTTTCTTTCTTTCTTTCTTTCTTTCTTTCTTTCTTTCTTTCTTTTTACTGTTGTTGTTTTTTTTGTGCGTATGCTCTTGTTTATCCACTGTGTCTAACAGCTCTTGTGTTGTGTCCCTCTGTGCTGTGTAGTCATATCAGACAGACCCCCG
>CM050215.1:12452249-12454749 GCA_027475355.1 Coilia nasus | reverse complement strand
TGGTTTTCTTGATTTTTTTGGCATTATGGTTTTGTTTTTTTAGTTCACTGTTACTAATTTATCCGCCCCTCTGTCTTGTGTGTGTGTGTGTGTGTGTGTGTGTGTGTGTGCACTTCTGTTATGGTGTGTGTCTGTGTTCTGTTAGACGTCCCTCCAACCAGTCAGGGCGTGGACCATCGTCAGATTCAGAGGGAGCTGGGCGGCGTGGTCATCCACCTGCACAACCCCACCATCCTCTCCTCCTCCTCCGTCAGAGTGCAGTGGACGGTGAGTAGGCTTCCCCCCTTCACTCCCTCCTCTAAACCAGCCCCTACGGAAAGTTCCAGCATTTTCGCCTCATCCCCAAGCCTCCTCACTCAACTTTCACCCACCCACCAGCATGTCAGGAGACAGACATTTGATGTGACATCTGATCTGATTGTCACTGCAGAGATACAACACCCTGTACATATACAACAATATTTGTGGCATAAGTGCATAAGCATAAGTGCTTCTAAAAGGTAACAATAAAAAGATTTAAAAAGCTAAAAAATAAGGTAGGCGGGTAAATCAATAGCATAAAAAACACTGAGCAAAGAGCAGCTGCAGTCTTGGCATTCAGTATCCCACAGACCTACACAGACTGTTATCGACAGCAGCATTAAAGCATCTGCTAAATCTGAGCGCTTAGTGCCCATAGTCATTCGATACACTAACTAATTCGCTGTAATGTCGCCGCTTACATAACGACGTGTGTGTTAGGGCCCATTAAACTTGAGCTGGATCGATGCTACCAAGGGCAGAATAATAATAAAGGGGGGGAAAGTACAATCCCATCTTTGGTGGAAAAGTGTGTTAGGTGTAATGGGTGATAGCTGTGTGCTGTTGGAGGACTGGAGAGCGGGGGCGATTAGTGAGTGTGAAACGAGCGATTGTCCCCGAAAAGAGGACGGACGTCAGAGAAGGCCGAGTTGGACGCTGGTCAAGTCCTCGTGCTTGTCCATCTGGTGTTTGTCACTTTGAATCCTACGCCTACGTCTGAAACCAACCCAAAGAGTCCGCTTGTCCATGTGTGAGTTTTATATATAGTCTCTGTGTATGTGTGTGTGTGTTTGTGTGTGTGTGTGTGTGTGTGTGTGTGTGTGTGTGTGTCTGTGCGTGTGTGAAGTGTGAATGTGGGTATGTGGAAGTATTTGTGAGTGTGCTTTTTGTTGTGTGTGTGTGTGTGGTGTGTGTGTGTGTGTGTGTGTGTGTGTGCGCGTGTTTTTTAAGTGCTTTCTTGGGTATGTGTGTGTAAGCATTTGCGTGTGTGCGCGTGTGTGTGTGTGTGTATGTAAAACTGTGCTTTAACAGTGTTGATGTGTTTGTATAAGTGTGCTTTACAAGCAACAGGCTGTGTGAGTGGGGTGGTTACCAAACTCCCACACGTGGTGAGAGGGGCAATGCAGTGCGGTGCGGTGCGGTGCGGTGTAGTGCGGGGTGTGAGTGCAGAGCCCATGGAGCAGGCCGAGTGCCCTCTCACTGCGACTAGCACTGCTCTCGCTGCTGTTGGGCCCTAATGGGAACAGGAGGGAGCCGACAGCAGGCTCCTGCTTCCTGGCACAAATAGCTTGCAGATGTAGGGGGGGGCGGGGAGGGGGAGGAGAACGAGAGGGACGGAGAGAGAGGTGTGAAGAGGAGGGCGAAATGATCTGAATGTGTGTGTGTGTGTAAGAGAGAGTTATTTGAAATATAGGAGAGTGTGTGTGTGTGTGTGTGTGTGTGTGTGTGTGTGTGTGTGTGTGTGTGTGTGTGTAGATGTGCAAGAGAAATGGACAGGGAGAGAGAGAGGGAGAGAGAGAGAGAGAGAGAGAGAGAGAGAGATTTGAAATGTAGAAGAAGACGTAGGAGGGGAGATGTCAACAGTAGCTGCGCAAATACTGTGGGTCTGTGTGTGTTTGTTTCTCTGCTGTGTGTTGTGGGCGCGTCTGTGTGTGTATGTGTGTATGTATGTGTCTATTGAATATGTATGTGAGAGAGAGAGACAGTGAGCGTGAGAGAGACAGAGAGAGAGGGCAGAAGACAGGTCCACTTCCAGGGTTGTAAAGAGGGCATCGGGTGCCAGCTCTGTGGCAGGTTTTTGCCGTTCCGTGCCGTCAGTGTGGGCGCAGGTTATGAAACAGACGTCTGCCTGGCAGACCCATGCCCAGCCACAGCTCTGCTCCAAAACACTTTTTTTTAGTTAGTTTTTTTTCTTCTCTAGCCCCATTTTTCCCCTTTCGCACAGCACAGGCTTAGACAGTAAAATTCTAATAAAAAATGACTGACTCTTGCATTTCTCCATACAGCCTTTAACTTACAGGCCAGCCGAGCTGGCGTACTGCGTACTACGATACTGCGTGTTTTTTATCAGTGTGAATTACACTGCCTCTTTTCCGAGTATGTGTGTGTGTGTGCGTGCGTGTGTGTGTGTGTGAGAGAGAGAGAGAGAGTGTTTCGTACGCGTGCGATGGGAATGTTTCGTACGCGTGCGAGGGAATGT
>CM050215.1:12434749-12447249 GCA_027475355.1 Coilia nasus | reverse complement strand
GAAGGGAGGGAGGTAGGTACTGAGAGAAAAAGAAGGAGAGAGAGAGAGAGTGAAAGAGACAGTGAGGGAGAGAGAAGAGAGAGAGAGAGAGAAAGAGGGCGCCATGCCTCATTAGCATGACGTCTCTCACCAGCAGCTTCTCTTTAAGCCCCGCCCGTTTGCCAACCGAGGATTCTGAGGGCTCACCAGCTAGTGCCAACACCACCCACCCTGTCAATCCCCCTCCTCATCCCCCATCCCCTCCTCTCTCCCTCCAGCCCCCTTTCTCTCCCTCCCATCCCTCCCCTCCCTTCCCCTCCCAGGACCAGGAGAAGAGAGAAATGTCTCAGCCTTGCAAGCATTTTCGCCATTTTTCCTTTGTTTTTGTATTTTTTTTTTTTTACATTTTTTGTTTTTCTCCACTTTTTTTGGTGGAGAGAGGAAAGAGTTCTATAAAACGAAAACAGTCAAGTGAGATCCGGGAGGCTTGGAAGTCGATGCCGCACTCACAACTCATGACTGCGAGCCCCAAAATTGAGTTAACCGCGGAAAAGAGGGATCACCTTTCTGTCTGCAGTGGCACGGCGTAGGGGCCCAGTAATTGTGTTTATCCCGCCGGGTAGTGAGCCGGCCTCTTCCACGGAGTAGAGGGCAGAGGGGTCGCGTGTTATGACTACTGAGAGGTCTGGGTCCTCAGAGCCCCTGCCCCGCCTGCCGGCACTGTAGCCTATTGTGGGGTAGGGGGGGGAGACGATGGGTGGTGTGTGTGCATGTGTGTGTGTGTGGGTCGGGGGGGGGGGGGGGGGGGGGGGGGGTGTTGGGGATAGAGCTTGTGCCCTGGCAGCGAAGCGACTTGGGATGTCGAACCCCTGCCGGAGTCAAGCGGCGGAGCGAATACACAAACAGTGGGAAATCTGAAAGTCATTTGGCAAAGAGCAAAGATGAAAAGTTTTTTTTTTTTTTTTTTAAGAGAGAGAGGGGGAAAGCGGAGGCAGTCCACAGCCAGTTACAGTGTGTCTCAGAATCAGCTATGTCAACAAGCAGTCGATTTCCCCCACCCCTCAAGCTTTCTTTCATTCTCTCTGTCTCTCTCTCTCTCTGTCTCTCTCTCTCTCTCTCTCTCTCCTTCTCTTTCAGGCTAATGTGATATAAGCAAACATTAATATCCCAGTGGTCACAAGGGGGGTAATTTGGGTAGTTTTACTCACATTTACAGGGAGATGGAGCCAAGTTAGGCAGTGTTACCATGGATCTCAGTACACCTGCATCTCATTGGTGGAAAATCCCCCAGAACACTGCTGCAACACCAATAGAAACCTGCAATACTTGTGTGCTTCCGCCTCAAGTTAAGCCCTTATCGACAATTTTTGAAATTGAGTGGGAAGCAACGGATACATTTGAACCATTAACCTATCCACAGAAGTGAACATTTCATCCAGGATGATTGTGACAAGGTCTATGCTGATAATTTAAGCCCCCCTGAGACAAATGTGGTTACAAGCAGTAGGAAAGTGGCCAAACAGCATCTGATAGTAAAGTTGCCTGGCAATATTGCTCAAAAAGTTGCCAAGTGGTATCATCACCTTCAGGATTAACAGAACCATGTTCTTGTCTTTAAGCATTTATGTTTTTTCTTCATATCCTAATTCCTCTACCGGCATTTATGTTTTTTCTTCATATCCTAATTCCTCTACCCTTTCAGATCTGGTGTCTGGGCAACGAGAGCAAGTACCACATCAACCGCACGGTGGACGGCTCCACGCTGTCCCTGTTCATCCCTGGCTGGCCCCCGGGGTGCGCTACAGCGTAGAGGTGGGCCGCCCAGCAACAGCGCCGGCCCCGGAGTCAAGAGCGACATCACCTACTTCCAGCTCGGTGAGTTGGGAGACAGCGGAGGTCACACACAGTCCAAAAGAAACAAGGCCGAGGGCTTACTTTGGTTCACATTTCAGTGCAAGAGGTTTTTTCTCTATGGTCTGATGAGTTTTAATTCAGATTTCAGTGCTAGAGTTCTTTCTCTATGGTGTGATAAGTTTTATTTAGATTTCCGTAAAAAAAAAAAAAATTACATTCTAGCTTTCTCGTAAGCATCAAAAAAAACATCTTTCATTAAAATAAGCCAGGGGGTATTAGGTGAGCTAACAGTGACTAAAGTACTTGCGGCGGTTGGTGTTTTAACATTGTTATTGGAGATCTCCATATATAATGTGGGTAATTCCGCTCAGGCTTGGGGTTAATCCCCTGATCCTAGTGAGTGTTTATGTGTGGAAAGGGACTTGGGGTTAACTGAAGCAGATGCGTTAGTGCCATCTAGTGTAACCATAGAGACAGTGCGATTTTTTAACCACACAGAGTAGAGCTTGGTGGTTGCATCAGGGACACCTACACACAAACACGCACACCCACAGTCTTACAAAACCCCATTTTATGCAAACAAACAGCTATATAGTGGTTCAATCCTGAAATAATAGCATAATTCCTAGTTCAGTCATTATTGACTGTTTCAAAGCCTTTAATCCACATCAATTGATATACCAATAAAGAAATTAAATCATGCAGGCCTTTAATCGAACATCACTATGTATAGAGCATGCTGGCCCCAATGCTGTTTACAACACTGACTCAGATGTATAATTGAAATAATTACGGGCCGATCATTAGCCCGTCATTCTCCGCTATCGTTTTGCTTGAGATATGGGAAACAGCAGGAACATGCTTGTCGTTAATCTCTTAATGCCATGTTTGACGAGTTCTCTGTGTAGTGTTTTTTTTGTTGTCAATCGTACGCCCTCTGCAACTGACAGTGATAAACGTTAAGTTATTGCGTCTGAGTTGTTTTAGCCGAGCTCGAGTGTTATCAATGCGGCCGGCGGGCCTCGTCCCCAAACTTTAGTGGTGCACTTTTTTAACGTTCTAGCATCAAAACCTTTCCACAGAAACATAAACTGTGAACTCCCTGACAGCCCTGGGAACACAGTGCTCTGAGAGCACATTAGCGGATGTTTACGACATAACTGCTTTATTTTCCTTCAAGTCGTAATGTCTTTCTTTTTTCAAGGCTGCCAAACTTCTCTCATCGCTTAAGGATGCCTTGCGCTCCTGTGACTACATCTGAACTTCAACCCCACCTCACTGAGAAGGGGAAATACAACAAGACATTACTAAACTGAATCCAAACTTGAAACCGAGCACACACACTCAATCCACCCACGTCACAACACAGAAAAAACAAAACCAGAAAGGGCAGAGAGAGTGCAGTGGAGGGATAAGTAGTGAATAGAATGGAATCAAATACAAAGAAAAATACATTGCAAACACACACACACACACACACACACACACACAAATGCACACACACGCGCGCACACACACACACCCTACCCATGGCTGAAATGCCCTTGAGCAAGGCATCTAACCCCACACTGCTCCAGGGACTGTAACTAAAAGCCTGTAAACAACTGTAACTCGTTCTGGATAAGAGCGTCAGCTAAGTGTAATGTAATAATAGTAGTAATAATAATAATAATAACACATGTCTGGGTGTTTAAGCACACAAAAAATTCATTTGTCTCCTCCCTTATGCCAGAAACCACCATCCACTGCGTTGTGTACTGTGCTGTATTGTAGCAAGGCTGTCTGGCTGTTTTCTCATAAGCAGGGCTGGTGGTGTAATGTGATCCAAACAGGGCCTAGGAGAAGCACTTCACCTCGTTCAGCTCTGTCACATCTGCAGGGACTGGGCATGAGGAGGGCAGAAAGCTGAGAAGGGTGACCAACCAACAGCGTTTTGTCTCGCTCGAGGAGAGCCCCTTGCCCCTGTGTGCCGACCCACAATGCATTTGTCACACCGCGAGGGTTTCGCCCGTCGTCTCGCCTTAATGGCCGCTTAGTCACAAACACGCCTCCGCATCGCCTTTCTAAAAGAGAGAGAGAGGCCAGACTAGAGGAACTCACTGCCTGTTCTGGAAGGGTGGGGTGTAAGAGGCAAAAAAAAAATAAAAACAACACAGAACAGAGAGAAAAAGCAAGAGGGAGGGAAGAGAGGGATAGAGAGAGGAGAGGATAGTGTGAAGTCACAGATGCACACATTTTGTATGGACAAACACACTCTCTCTCTCTCTCTCTCTCTCTCTCTCTCTCTCTCACACACACACACACACACACACACGGACACACCTACACACTGACTGTACTGTTGTTTTGGGAAAAGCTTTCTCACCCCTGGCTGCTGCAGTCTCTGGAGAGATAAAAGTGGCCATGACATGAAACAAAACGATGGGAAAAATAAAAACTGGAAAAAAACAAAGCAAGCTATGCAACACAAAGGAATTTGTCAGGTCAGGGCAAACCTTGTTTTATGTTTTATCTGAGAAAGCATGAGGGAGTGAGTAAAAGAGAGAGAGAGAGAGAGAGAGAGAGAGAGAGAGAGAGAGAGAGAGAGAGGGAGGCAGAAAGAGAAAGAGGGGGGGAGAGAGAGAGAGCAAGAGAGAGAGAGGGAAGGAGAGAGTGGGGGGAGAGAGAGGCAGAAAGAGAAAGAGAGGGGGGAGAAAGAGACAGAGAGAGAGGAAGAGAGCAAGAGAGAGAGGGAGAAAGAGAGAGAGAGGAAGAGTGGGGGGAGAGAGAGGCAGAAAGAGAAAGAGAGTGGGGGAGAGAGAGACAGAGAGAGAGAGAGAGAGGGAGAGAGCAAGAGAGAGAGAGGCAGAAAGAGAAAGAGTGAGAGAGAGAGGGAGGGAGGGAGGGGAATGACAGAGGAGAGATGAACGAGGAGGAAACGAGCCTGTGTTGTCTACCCTGTAGTCCTGACAGCTTGCGCATAATTTGTTCATTAATTTCAGCTCAATTGACAAACCCAAATGCACAACTTCGTCTGACACAGCAGCCATGAGCAAAAAAGGGGGCTCCGTGCCGTTTTTGGAGTCGTTTGATCTAGGATCCTGCAGAGGAGTCTCTGCTACTGTGTTATAAGCGGCTGTGTTTGCACTGCAGGTGAACTCAGGTGTGTACTGCACCTAATGAGGGCCACAGAGACTGTGCAGGCCACTCTGATGTAGAACTGAGGTAAACTAAAAACCACCAGAGTTTTACAGAGCAGCAAAAAAAAAACTTCAATCACGATTTAAAACAGCCTCAAGACAGATAAACAGACACACACGCCTGTATGAGCGCACATGCTCGCACGCGCACACACACTCTCACACACACAGTCACACACACACATACACACACACACACACACATACTCACACCTGCAGAGATGAAAGTGGTCTTTTGTGTGTCACCAAACATGACAGTCCTCCAGCCCTCCTCCTTATGCCCTTTCTGAGTTTAGTGTTTCCCTGCGTCTCCTTTGAAAGTCATTTCAGCATCACAGGCTCCTGCCGCCTCCGCTTGCCGACGGGCAACTCAAGCACCGCTGCCTCCTTTGGATTTTTGCGTTTTTTTTTTCTTCTTTTTCGTCTTTCTTAGCCTTCCCAATGTTTCTGTGCTTGCACAAATGCAATTTATTCAGTTCTTTGCTTCCTGCTTTTTTTATTTATTTTTTTTATTGGTTGTTGATCTGTATACCTATTTATGGATTGTAGCACTGTGTGTTCCCTGTCTTATTATTATTATTATTAGTAGTAGTAGTAGTAATAGTATCAGTAGTAGTAGCAGTAGTATCAGTAGTAGTAGCAGTAGTAGTAGTAGTAGTAGTAGTAGTAGTAGTAGTAGCAGTAGTAGTACTAGTAGTAGTAGTAGTAGTAGCAGTAGTAGTAGTAGTAGTAGTAGTAGTAGTAGCAGTAGTAGTAGTAGTAGTAGTAGTAGTAGTAGTAGTAGCAGTAGTACTAGTAGTAGTAGCAGTAGTAATAGTAGTAGCAGTAGTAGTACTAGTAGTAGTAATAGCATTAGTAGCAGTAGTAGTACTAGTAGTAGTAGTAGCATTAGTAGTAGCATTAGTAGCAGTAGTAGCAGCAGCAGCAGCAGTAATAGTAGCATTATTATTAGTAGTAGTAGTATTAGTATTGGTATTAGTATTTACCCAAAAACCTCTCTGGCTGTTCCAGATGAGGGAGGTCTGGTGAAGCAAAGCGAGGACCCCGAGAACACGCTGTCACAGCAGATCTCCGACGTGGTGAAGCAGCCGGCCTTCATCGCCGGCATCGGCGCCGCCTGCTGGATCATCCTCATGGTTTTCAGCATCTGGCTCTACCGCCACCGCAAGAAGAGGAGCGGCCTCAGCAGCAGCTATGCCGGCATACGCAAGGGTCAGTATCGCCTGTCACACACGTCACCGGCCGCCAACAGGAAGACTGTGCACACTTAGAAAAGTCACAAGCAAGGCAGAGGTGTTGCATTCATCAGAATGTCATCTTTTTTTAAGGGATTCATGTTTTTATTAGAACATGTTCTGCAGTTCAGCTCATCACAGCAAGGGTCTGTATCTCTCCCCAGACATTCCACCAGGTGCTAATCGTCACAGTGTACATACAGAGATGTTCTGTTCTGTTCAGTTCGTTAGTTAGTTAGTTAGTTAGTTAGTCAGTTCGTTAGTTAGTTAGTTAGTTATTATCCCCTTAGGGAAATTAATTTCATTCATCATCACAGTCCCTGTACATTTTTACATACACATACACATACATGGACACATAATACAAAAGTAATAGTTTGTTGAGAGATTCATTTTTTATCAGAATGTGCTCTGCAATTCAGGTCATCACATAAGTTGAGGAGTGGAAAAATTCGATTTATCAGTAACCCTTCACTTGGATAGCGGGCCTACAGAGACAGTACAGATGGTTTATTGAATTTAGCATCAGGCTTTCTAATTGTAAATTGAACATTATCTTACCCAGACCTGACTCCTAAGTCGAACTCTTTACTATAACTTTAAATGAACATTGTAATTAACAGAGTTTCAATGTAATAGTCATATTCATTAGATGGTACAGGGTACCATTCAAGCATAGTGTAACGATTATTACACGCCCTCCCTATAATGAAGGCATTTTATCTTTTGAGCATTTACTGGGGATAGTTATAGTCTGCCACATAAAGGAGCCATGACCTGCCAAAGGGGTCAATATGAGTGTGGCTCACTGGAAATTAGCACTGTTTTTAACAGCCTTCATAGGCATAGCATGGCATAGCAAGGTATGGCACGTTTATTTGTGTAGTGCATCTCATACACAGAGGCAGTTTGAAGTCCTTTACAAAAATAAAAGCAAAGAACAGTATGTAAAAATACAATAAGCATAATGATGAAAAAATAAATGAATGTAAGTAAAATAAATGTAATAAAAGTAAGAAAAATATAAGATAAACAACAAACATATTTAAATTTAAAAAGATAGAAAAAAACATAGTAATTTATTAGCAGAAAGCATCATACAGCATAGGCCTATACCCCACCTCCACCTACACTCCCACTACCCTCCGTTTAGCGAGCCTCACCCTTTTTGTACACTCATACACAAACTCTCTAGTTGTCAGACACAAAAACACACACACTCTGACACAAACATGCACACACACACTCAAACTCTTCGTCTCTCACACATTCTCTCTCTCTCCCTCACTCTCTCTCTCTCTCTCTCTCTCTCTCTCTCTCTCTCTCTCTCTCTCTCTCTCTCTCTCTCTCTCTCTCTCTCTCTCTCTCTCTCTCGTACTGTTTCTCACACCCACTCAGCTAGCTTCACACTGCACAGCTCCAGGTTACACATGGGGGTCTGCGGTGAAGAGAAACTTCAAACATGGGGCTTCGGTGAGAAGTTTCCCAAACAGCCCTCTTCTTTTCTAGTAAACGAGAGCGGGTGCGAGCGAGACAGACAGCGTTCCTGTATTCTCTTTCTTTTCCTGGCCCACTCCAATCTGCCAAGCTTACTTTTGATGTGCGTCTGATGTGCTTCCTGAAGTCTGCAGTGACTCTAACTAGAGAGTAGACACGAAAAGAGGGCAAGCTTGAGAGAGAGAGAGACAGACAGACAGAGACAGAAAGAGAAAGACAGAGAGAGAGAGAGAGAGAGAGAGAGAGATAGTGGGTGTCAGGTTATAAGCCGTTGAGTTAAACAAGGACACACCAGCGATGCAGCAGCTCAAAGCTCACCTGCACACAAACATATTTTGAGGGAGTCAACTTCGCGAACAGAAACTCTACTCAGGGTTGGATGTGCTTCTGCCTGGAATTGCTGTGTGTGTGTGTGTGTGTGTGTGCGTGCGTGCGTGCGTGCATGCGTGCGTGCGTGTGTGTGTGTTGGCACTGTTGGGTGTGTGTTGGCGTGTTGCTGTGTGTGTGTGTGTGTGTCTGTATTTAAGCATATGTATGCTCATGCCTTAGTGTGTGTTTGTGTGCGTTGTGTGCAGTAAGGATGGCTTATAAAAAAACAGATTGTGTGGCTTGTTTGCATGACTCCTGGATAATCTAGCCTGACTATTTTTCTGTTTCATTTTTTTTTAACACCATCCCCAGCACCAACTGTGCCCAGAACAGATTTAAAGAAATGCCCGTGGGCTGTTATTACCATAGTGCGTTCCCTCTCCCTCCACAAACGCCTGCCCTAAGACTAAGCCCCTGGTAACAAGGCAGCCAAGCTCTGCCATTCCCCTTCCCCTCCAGCTGCCCCAGCACTGCGGCATCCACACTGCAGACATTCACTCCTGGGCTGGGCTGCCGGGACTTGTAACTCAGTGCTGGAAACGCTTGGGTGGTGGAGCTCCAAATCCATGATTTGATTGCCTTGAACAAATACACTGGGAGAAGCAAAAATGTAATTGTGTTGGATTGGATAGGTTGGATATTGGATATGAATGTGATTGGAGTTTTCTTTTTCTTTTCCCTTTTCCTTTTCCTGTCATGCCTGACAGGACTTGAAGTGGAGCTTTGTTTCCTGAGCCTGTGTTTTTTCTCCAGTTTCTGCTTTTCTTTCTTATTTTTAAGAATGTGGCTCGTAAAATCCAGTAGCGCAATCGCACTATGCGGAAAATGCCAGAACATTTCTAGCGTTCGCACAAAAATCAAAAGGGAGCCATGTACAGTAGAGGGCTTTTTTTTTCTTCTTCTTCTTCACAGCAATCTGTGGGCTGTGAGTGTACATGTTTGTTCACTGCCAGCGTGTCCACGGGACATTATTTATGTGCTTGCTTTGCGGCTGTGTTTGCAAAAACATTTTTCTTTACTGTAACCACACCAATTTTTTCTTCCCCCAAGTTTAGTTTTTTTGCACTCACAGTGCTCTAGTCGACTCCTTTCCCCTCCCCCCCTCCCTCCCTCCCTCTCTCTCTCCCTTTCTCCTCCTCCTCCTCTTCTTCCTCCTCAGCAACTCTGCTTTGAGGACAGCCGACTGTGAAGTCACATACTTCCACAGGGGCAGCTGTGGTCTAGTGGTTAAGGAGTTGGTCTTGGGATCGGAGAGTCGCAGGTTCGAATCCCGCCCTACCCATGGCTGAAATGCCCTTGAGCAAGGCCTCTAACCCCACACTGCTCCAGGGACTGTAGCTAAACCCCTGTTAATAACTGTAAGTCGTTCTGGATAAGAACGTCAGCTAAGTGTAATGTAATGTAAATTCCCGCACATCCATGCCACCCCCTATCCCACCAATGCTGCTGCCCTCTCCAGCATGCCCCTCCACCCCATGCTTGCTCCCAGGCCAGGCCTGGCCCAAAGGACTAGCCCCTCGCTCTCTCAACTCTCAGCAGCACAAAGGCCTTGTGGTATTTTTAAACCTGCGCCCTGAGTGCAGCCTTCCATTTTCAAAAAATGCCTTCACCCCTTTGGCGAGGGGCCGTGCCGTGGCCCTGGGGGCCCGTGCGGAGGAGCGTCCATCCTCTCTGCGGCTTACCAGGCAGGGTGCCCACACGGCACGCTGCCAGAGCTGGCCCGCTGACCTCCGGAGGCCTTCAGGGGAGGGTGGAGGGGGGAGGGGGGAGGAAGGGGGTTGGGTGCCACCCCTGTCCTACCGAGTGGCCCCAAGTGACACTTCTCTGGGCTAGTGGGGGGATGGGCATACCATGCTACTCCATGCTTTGGTGTGGCCTTTGGTCATCCCTACCATCCCCCCCACACACACACACACACACACACACACACACACTCCCTGCTAACGGCCGTCTGTCGGCATGGCGGGTGAAATATGTCTCTGTCCCTTCCCCGCCTCTTCCTGCCGACACACACTTGAAACAGCCTGTGTGAGAGGCCATAGGGGCGTGTGTGTGTGTGTGACAGATTGAGTCTTGTGGAGGGAAACCACATGAAGAGAGTGCTCTCTCCCCAGCTGGAGAGGGCCCAAGAGGCCAAAGTGGTGCTGAGGGCACACACACGTTTCAAGTTTCATGTGCTCCATGGGAATCTCTGCACACCCTTGAAATATATATATGTGTGTGTGTATGTGTGTGTGTGTGTGTGTGTGTGTGTGTGTGTGTGTGTGTGTGTGTGTGTGTGTGTGTGTGTGTGTGTGTGTGTGTGTGTGCCTGTATGTATGCATGTGTACGTGTCTGCCGGTGTATAGTGTGTATTGGCCCCATGGGTATGTAGGTACACAAATGCATTGGTCAGTACATGACTCCCTGCATGGCCTGGTTTTTGTGTGTGTGTGTGTGTGTGTGTGTGTGTGTGTGTGTGTGTGCGTACATACATACGTTCATCAGCGTGCGACTTGCGTCTTGGCCAGGGAGCCTAACAGTGACAGGAGATGAGTGGAGCTGACATTCTGTTGTCGCCACGGTAATTTGATTTGTTTATTTCCGCCAGCTAGCACAAGTCCAGTGCGAGGCCAATGCTCTTCTCCACGGCTGCCTTCAGAGCCAGCCGCCCACTCAGATAAAAACCATTACATGCCCATACCCGTTAGACTACTTCCTGTATACTTGTGTACCTCAAAGACACCGCTATCCACAAACAAACAAACAACAGATAAACATGACATTTTTACAGTTTTTACTAGAATACTAACAATAATAACATAATTTTATTTTTATTATTATTATTATAATTAGTAGTACTAGTAGTAGTAGTAGTAGTAGTAGTAGTAGTAGTAGTAGGATTAACAGATAAACATGACATTTTTATAGTTTTTTTTACTAGCATAATAATAATAATAATAACATTAACATTATTTTATTTTTATTATAATTATTATTATTACAATTAGTAGTAGTAGTAGTAGTAGTAGTAGTAGTATTAACAGATAAACATGATATTTTTGCTCACAACACACATTGCAAAGTTGCTTTTACTAGGTATGTTTAAATAGAAATGTGAGAATACCAGTCCTGCCCATTCCTCCACTCCAGGACTGGGCACCACTCTCCATCGTGTGGGTGTCCAACACAGCTAGCTTGTAGTGCTTATGCCAGCCACACAGATTGGTTAGCATGCAGTGCAATGGTGGCTGAAAAAAAGGTCAGCTGAACCCCCTCACCGCTAAAGGGCTGAAGCCATGATGGATTGCCTTTGTCTTTCCTTAAGCTGGGCAGGGTACATGTTGTTGATAAAAGAGAAGTACTCTTTTTATGCGTGTGTTGTGTGTTTGACAGAGCCTTTGTGTGTTTACAAATCTACTGTAACAAATGCCACAAGTGGACTAATGAGGGCCCTGACAAATGAACCTTTTTCTGTTGTATATATACAGTACATGCTGAGCAGTGGATGTATTTGTTTATGCTGTCTTTAGTGTACTTTTGTGCACTTAAATGTCTGGCGTAAGTGTGTGTGTGTGTGTGTGTGTGTGTGTGTGTGTGTGTGTGTTGTGTGTGTGTGTGTGTGTGTGTGTGTGTGTCCATGTGTGTGTGTGTCTGAATAGCATTACTGTATGTGCATGTATACATGCATGTGTTTGAGATTTGACCCTTGCCCAGAAAGCATCTCCCAGTCTGGGCCTGGGTAGAAGAGGGTAGAGGAGGTTAACCTCACACCACCCCCCTCGGCCCCCACATGCACCCTGCACCCCCCACCCCCACCAGGGCTAGAGTAAGAGCAGTCAAAGAGAGGGTGGGGTGGGGGCTGGATTGTGGATTGGTTGGGGCGCATAAGACTTTGTACTTGGGTTTGGGTTTGGGTTTGGGGTTGGTAGAGCAGTAGAGTGAGAAGCAGAGGGCTCAGAGTCAGCAGAAAGAACAGCAACACAAAGTGAGCAAGAGCAATAAAGCTAGCAGCCCCCTTTGAAGAGGTGCGAACCCAGGAGTGTGTGTGTGTATATATATATATATATGTGTATATATGTATATGTATATATGTATGGGCTGAATTTGTACACCCTCCCCTGAGGCGGCCCCACTAAAGGTGATCAGTCCTTTAGTGTGTGTCCAGTTCAGCTACCTGCTACCCAAATTTCCAAAGTGTACTTCCTCAATTCACTTACAACCAAAGTTTACTTCCAAAATTTACTACCTACTGTTCATTACCACCTGTTTGCACGACTTCCAAAGTTTTACTTACAAAATTAACTACCACCACAATTTACTTCCAAAATGACCTGCTTACTTACTAATTAGGACTTATTATCGAATATTTGCACTTTACCACCATTTTACCACACATACTATCACT
>CM050215.1:12429749-12432249 GCA_027475355.1 Coilia nasus | reverse complement strand
GAAAGGACGAGAAGAAAGAGAGATAGAGAAAGCGAGGGATAGAGAGAGAGAGGCAGAAAGGAGAGAGTAGAAAGACAGGATGTGAGCGAAGAGATAGAGAAAGCGAGGGACACAGAGAGAGGGGGATGGAAAGAAGAAAGGAGGAGAGGAAAGAGAGATAGAGAAAGCGAGGGACAGAGAGAGAGAGGCGGAAAGGAGAGAGTAGAAAGAGAGGATGTGAGGAAAGAGATAGAGAAAGCGAGGGACACAGAGAGAGAGGGGGAGGGAAAGAAGAAAGGATGAGGAGAAAGAGAGATAGAGAAAGAAGGAGTGATGGAGAGAAAGGAAGAGATGGGAGAGAAAAAGAGGAAAGCACCCCCGCCTTCCACACTGAGGAGAGATTGTAATTAAAGTTTGGAGTTTATCTCACTGCCTCACGCCGGCAGCTTACAGCCCCCAGAAAGCCTCCGACTTCCAGCACAGTGTTCTTCAAACACGCCTCAGCCATGCCAGGAGACCAAAGCACTGTGTAGCCTCCCTCTAAGCTTCTTACACACACACACACACACACACACGCACACATTACATACACACACACACATTACATACACACACCTTTATCCTGTCCCTGCAACAGATGAGTCAGGCTCTTATGTTTCACACACACATAAACACGCACCCACATGCACAACTACACACACACACGCCAAGGCACTCAAACATTCAATCACCCGTGCCTAGTGAGGGCTCCATACAGGGTTTGCCAGTGCTTTCTGTCAAATTCACCTCTTCAGCAATGGCCCCTGGTGATGAAATGTAGTCGTGTGTGTGTGTGTGTGTGTGTGTGTGTGTGTGTGTGTGTGTGTGTGTGTGTGTGTGTGTGTGTGTGTGTGTGTGTGTGTGTGTGTGTGTGTGTGTTTATGTTGTTGCCATTGTGTTATCGTGGCCTCTTTACAATGTTGTGTGTCTCTTCCCTGCAGTTTCCTACCAGAGAGGAGGTGAGGCTGTCAGCAGTGCTGGAAGGTAAGAAGTTCACAGCTCTGTGTGTGTGTGTGTGTGTGTGTGTGTGTGCGTGTGTGCGTGTGTGTGTGTGTGTGTGTGTGTGTGTGTGTGTGTGTGTGTGTGTGTGTGTGTGTGTGTGTGTGTGTGTGCCCATCTGTGTGTTTATGTCTTTAAACTGTGTGTTTTGAGAGCTTTACAAATAGCTGCAGTGAAAATGAAAGTGCAGCTCTGTATGAGTGATATACGTTATAGTCTTTATTTGCACAATGTGTGGCTGTAGTAATTTATTTGGACAATGTTTTGTGTAATTGAGCATAGCAGGGCCATTGTTAATATTTGGATGTTGTGTCGATCTCTTAATCAGTATTAGTCTCTCCAAATAAAGCAAAAGAGAGAGAGAGAGAGTGTCTGTGTGAAAGAGCGAAAGAGTGAGAGAAAGAGAGAGGGAGAGAAAATGACAAATGATAAGAACACATGGCATATGTTTGTGTGAGTTTTTGTGTATGTGTCGGTGCTCATTTGTGATTGGACTGCACTGTGTGTGTGTGTATATATGTAAGTGTGTGTCTGTGTGTGTGTGTGTGTGTGTGTGTGTTGGTGTGGGCTCTGTGC
This sequence comes from Coilia nasus, assembly GCA_027475355.1. Classification (NCBI taxonomy): domain Eukaryota; kingdom Metazoa; phylum Chordata; class Actinopteri; order Clupeiformes; family Engraulidae; genus Coilia; species Coilia nasus. The sequence goes on along the minus strand of CM050215.1, from coordinate 12,430,656 downwards.
TTTCACACACAAACCCTCCTGCATCGTCACTTCGTCTTTCAGCGCTCACGGCTAACGTGACAGCTCTCTCTCTCTCGGTAATGGCTCTTTTGGAGTCACACGCGCACACTCTGGTGCTCTCGATGGAGACATATTGCCATCGAGCGTCTTTTAACATTCACAAAGAGCGCCGAGCCTCAAATGGCACACAGACGCCTGGCACAGACGTTCATTTCTCATTCCCACACGCTGAAAAGTGCACTACATGACTACGACCCAAATCTGCACATAGCCCAGTCCATTTATTCACAGCTGACATGATGTATGAATAGGCTTGACGAAAGAAATGGAAATTTGGGGAAGAGTATGGTTAAAAAAAAAGAGAGAAAGAAAAGAGACAGGGAGAATGAGGAAGGTTTTTTGGGGGGGAAAAAAAGGGACAGAGTTGCACTTTTTCTGTCGGAGCACTAGGGGGAGGTCTTGCACTGGCTGAGGTTGTGTCAGAGAAGGGGTGGAGAAGAGAAATAGGGTGGAGGCTGTAGGAGAGGACGGTGTAGCCACAAGAGGAGGAAACAAAAGAATCCACCTTCTCCTTTTGCGAAACCTTCCACCACACCCATGGTGGGTGCGGTACACAGTGATTTGCCCATAGATAGCATTGTAATGCCACATGTGCTGGTAGCAGTGGGAGATTCATGCCACTGTCTGTGTGTGTGTCAGTGTCTGCTTGTGTGTGTGGGTGTGTGTGTTTGTGTGTGCCTGTGTGTGTGCGTGTCCATGTGTGTGCGCACACAAGCTCGTGTGTGTGTGTGTGTGTGTGTGTGTGTGTGTGTGTGTGTGTGTGTGTGTGTGTGTGTGTGTGTGTGTGTGTGTGTGTGCACAAATACTAGCTGCACTGAAGATTAAAGTGTGTGTGTCCGTGTGCGTG
>CM050215.1:12414749-12424749 GCA_027475355.1 Coilia nasus | reverse complement strand
TGGCACTTTTGGCTTATCCCTTTTACACAGGTGCTTTGTGTGTGTGTGTGTGTGTGTGTGTGTGTGTGTGTGTGTGTGTGTGTGTGTGTGTGTGTGTGTGTGTGTGTGTGTGTGTGTGTGTGTGTGTGTGTGTGTTTGTTTGTGTGTTTGTGTGTGTGTGTGTGCACGTGTGAGCCTGTGTGTGTGCACACGTGTGTGTATGTGTTCTTGTGTGTGTGTGAGTCTGTCTGTGTGCGCACATGCATGTGTGTGTGTGTATGTGTGTGTATGTGTGTGTATGTGTGTCTGTGTCTGTGTGTTCGTCTGTCTGTCTGTCTGAGGAAGTGTGTGTGTGTGTGTGTGTGTGTGTGTCTGTGTTGGTATGTGTGTGTCTGTCTTTATGCGTGTCTGTTTGTCTGTCTGAGGAAGTATGTGTGGGTAGGCTCCTTTGAGGGTGTGTGTGTGTATTTGTGGGATTACACACACTGAATGTCATCTTAACTAATAGCATGACACTCTATGGAAAATAATGTTTTAAAACGCTTTGCCAGATGCCTGCTTCGTGTGCCAGACCCCTCTTTGCAGACTCTTCCAGAGGTTTCCATCCCATCCGGATCACAGTCTATGTCCATGTCGTCTGCTGCTGCTAGGGAGGATTATCATAGGTTCTATTCTGGAGTTATAAGTTATCAGTGTTGGACCAGTGTTGGTCTTTGTAGATGTGTCTCTTTTGAAGTGCACAGATCTCTTGAGTTGAGGTTTGGGGAGGCTGGAAGGGTGGGGAGCATGCACAGCACACCAGCACCTTGGGCCTTTGTGTCCTTCCCCCCCACAGCACCCATGTATGCACACACATACACACACACACACACACACACACACACACACACACACACACACACACACACATACAGACGTCTACCTCCACCTCCAGCCCCCCACCTCACTGCTGCTGGAGGATTTGAATATTTTATGAGGGCAGAAAATTGGATCTGTCAGGCCGGGCACGTTCTTTACGGCGAGACACAGTGCCGTGCCGTGCCATGCCATTCTCTCCCTCCCTCCCTCCTTCCCTCCCTCCTTCTATTGCCCTATCTCTCCTGCTTTCCTGCTCGCTCTGGTGTGATGCGGACATGTTCCTGAGTCTTGCCTGATGAGTGAAGCCGTCTCGTCGTTCCTGGAGAGACTGGAAGTGACATGGTGAATGAGAGCGCTGAATTATTTAGAAAGAGAAAGAGAGAGAGGTTGAATAAGAAAAAAGGAGAGAGCGAGAGCAGTGACAACCATCCAGTGAATTGTATTACCCCTCCAGTCAGTCAGCTGCCTAAGATAATGACTTTTTTTATTCAGGACTGAGCGGAGTGAATTTGGGTTGTTAGTCGAGGGATTCGTACCTGTCGGGCTCTAAATAAGCCCTTCATGAGCACGGGCCCTGAGCGCACGGCCGAGATGAATTGAATCACGTCTGCTTGTGTTGGATTGGGTCCTTCGACAGCGAGCAGATGTTACCACAGAGTGGCAGCACTGGCAGGAGAGCAGATGGGTTGAGTAGCCCATTACCTCACAGCGTTGCTGCTTCGTTATATCCCTTGCAGTAAAAACCCTGATCAAGCAAGCTCCTGACCAGGACAGCAGATTGCGGTGGAGTTAGGAGTGGGATAGGGAGGAGTGTGTGTGGAGTTAGATGTGGTGGGTTGAGTCCAAGATGGTAGATAAACAAAGATATTTCATGGTCCACCACCCCCTTGTGTGATCGTGGTTTCAGGAAGTGGTTCGTCATGACAAATCTTGGCATATCTACCATCTTTGGTTGAGTGGGGAGTTGGATGGGATGGGGTCGTGACGGTGTGTACAAATGGTCTCTCTGAAGCATTCCTACCTCGTTATTCCCCTGCAGTAACCCCTGCACCTTCTGGTGGATCTTCTAGGTGGATTTTCTTACAAGGCCCTGATCAAGCAAGCGCCTGATCATCTACCACACCCTAACCTACCACCTTCCTTACCTCACTCCCTTTCCCCCACCCTTGTGTTATCTAGCCGACTGTATCGCCAACTACAACAACCAGCTGGACAACAAGCAGACCAACCTGATGCCGCCCGAGCCGGGCATGTACGGCGAGGTGGACCTGTCCAACAAGATCAACGAGATGAAGACCTTCAACAGCCCCAACCTGAAGGACGGCCGCTTCGGCCCCGGAGGCCAGCCCACGCCCTACGCCACCACCCAGCTCATCCAGTCCAACATCCTGGGGAGCGGCGGGGGTGGGGGCAGCGGTGGAGGGAACAGCGGGGGCAGCGGAGGGGGCGGTGGAGGCATGGGGGGGCTGATGGGGGACATGAATGAGAAGCACTGCTGGAAACCCTCGCCGGCCAACCAGAAGCAGCAGCAGCAGCACCCGGATGTGAGCGCCACGCAGATGCAGTACAACGTCATGGAACAGAACAAACTGAACAAGGGTGAGTTTGCAGCCGGGCGGCCATGACGGAGGAGGTGGTGGTGGTGGAGGAGGAGGAGGAGGAGGAAGTAGAGGTTGGACTCCGCTGCTATTTTTCTTTGTTATTATTTTGGCTTTGTTTTCCTGTTATCCTTTCATCTTCTTTTATCCTTCTCGACTTCTCCTCTCACTGGGATTTGCTCGGGACTCGCATTGTGTCCGGTCAGCGAGAAAAGGAGACGGAGAGTGCTTTGCATTCGTCCACCAAATCCCACTGTTTTTCTTTTCTTGTCATCCGCTCATCTTCCTCTGATCTCCCTTTCTCATCTGTCATCTGCACCTCTCTGCACACACAGAGCAGCAACTTGAAGCAAAAAAAAAGTGCTCGTAGCATCTCTAGTTGCAGGAGCTTTTTCCTTATCTGGACAAAAAGGGAGAGAGAAGGAGAGATGTGTGACTTTGGGATGGGGTTTAGTGTCAAGTATCACTGAATGTGCACTCTGAGGCTTAGTTTGTCTCTGAAGCAAGCTAAGCTCATCCACCAGCAAGGAAACTAGCTTCTTAGCCCAAAGCTACTTTTGCCTTCTTTGAAAAGGTTTCAGGTTGTCCATTAACCTCACACCTAAACAAAACCCATCCCCTTCATGTGTCCTGCAGTCTGTGCTTGCTATTGCCTCTGTTGTCATGTCATGCTAATCCTCAGCTTCATTTCACCATGGCTTTGCTAACAAGCTAAGTCATCATCTGCCTTCTAATATCTGAATGTCTTCCCTGTCTATTTAAAACACTTTTTTATATATAATGTTTATATATAAGTTTAACATCACGTTTGTATGTCTTCTCTACCGCATAAATGTGTGTATGGTCTTGAATTCTGCATGAAACAGGCTGTTTATGCCTCATATCCTGTGTCCCCCCAGACCACTACAGAGGTGGAGACAGTCCCATGCCGGCCACCATCCCCTACAACCAGGGGCCTGAGCCCAGCACCGGCTCCTACAACAGCTCCGACCGCGGCACTAGCAGCACGTCAGGTGGGTTCACACTCCCATCACCATCACAAACACACACACACACACACACACACACACACATACACACACACGCACACACCCAGAGGTGCACATGTCAGGTTCACAAAGTAAAACGTCCTGCCACATATTTGTTCCAGCCAATTCCCTAAACCAGCTGATCCTAATTAGCGTAACTCTTCAGACAGGTAGATGAGCTAATTAGTGACATGACCTGTGTTATGAGCACAGGTGGAAGTAACACCTGCCAGGCTTTTTAGTGCCTGAGGCCAGTTTGTCCATCTCGGCTGCTACCCCGCACTAGGTCAGCATACACCAGCTGCTTTTGCACTCACTTGGGTAACACTTTATTCTGCGGTTCGTTTTTTGGTGTATCTGTATGTAACAACATGTACTATTATGTACTTACACTGTACATACCTAACCCCATGGTACAGTGTAAGTATATAATGTTACATATTGTTACACACTTTGTTACACTGTACCTAACTCATGTAACAGGGACAGTAAAGTAAAGTGTAAACCTTATGTGTTGTTAGATTATCCGATCCTAAGCACTCTGGATCACTACTCATGTACACAGGTGCAAGCAAACAGTGATGGTGTTTTATTTATTTGTATACAGTGTGATAAGTGTATCTGAGACACTATCTGCACAGTCAGCACATCTGCAGATCTGTGACTCTGGTGTAGCTAACCATGGAGTTAACTAAAAGAAGGACACAAATTCACTATTTCAATTTTTTTTCTTATTTTGTAGTACTCAGCAGTTTTGACCGTGCTTTTATTTTGTGCTCCTCTCATAGGTGAAAGAAAACTGGACAGCTGGTCCAGAGCACTTTTATTTTCAGTCCACATTGTTTATTCGATGAAATTTTTAAATTGAGAAACAGAAAATTCAATTATTCTAATCTATAAATCTACTATAAGTCAGGTTAGATCATAATGAAAATATATATAGCGCAAAATCCAGTATTATACAGTTTATATATAGTGTATAGAATAGTGCATATGGTGTGATATGGTGTATACGTGGCTATATAGTGTCATATACTTTACAGGGTAGCTATTGAATTGGCAAACAGTTGACCAATTGTTTATGATCAATATGAATGAATATGAATCAGCATAATTCAGCACACCAAAGGTTTGAGCAGACTATTTCTCAGGCAACAGTTAGAGTGAAGAAGTCAATTTTCAGTGCTCGGTGCACCTGGAGCTTAGTTCAGTAATTACTTTTTTATCTCAACACAAAATTAAAAGTAAATGTAAGTAAAGTGTTAGAAAATGTTGCTGTGGAAGGCCCATTGTCTAATCTTTTGTTATGTAAGGCTTTGTCTCCAGCTCATATGCATGTGTATAAATTGTTTTCTCCTCGCGGTTCATTATCTAGCGTTTCACTGCTGTAGCGCACACACAGTGTTTAATCACAGTTAGCGCGCTAGACTCGGGTTTCTAAATCATAATTTTTCTCAAAGGCGATAAATCACAGCTGCGCACTAATAACAAATGAAGCTTTAAAAATGGTAATTTGGCCAAGGCAGAGCAAAGTAGAGTCGCTTCATCTTCTGGAGAAATGAAAAGAGGGAAGATTCCTACAGACAAAAAAAGAACTCATGGAGGAATAAAAAAGCCATTCATTAAAATCCACAAAAAAGTCACATCAAAAATGTACAGCTAGCGGAGACGGCACCACCTGGGCTGCCTCACAGTGGGCTGTGAGCATGTGCAAGCGCCGTGTGAGGAACAGATTCTCCAGAGCTTTTTACTCAAAAGGAACTGAAGACGTGGTAAACAGCGGTAGCCTTCCTACCGCCTTTGGTTGAATCTCTGAATGTGCTTCATCTGCTACAACCCATCGCCCCCCCCCCCCCCCCCCCCCACCACCATCACTACTCCCCTCCCCATGAACACAGACACACACACACACACACACATACACACACACACACACAGCGTGGTCTTGTTTAGTGATGAAAGTGTTAATTACATCGATGCCCTTACCCCCTGCGCGCGTGGAGCCATCATGTTGGCCTAGCACCCATCGTTTGCCCCCCCCAAACCCCAGCCAGCCAGCCACACACACACACACACACACACACACACACACACACACACACACGCACCTATCCCCGACAAGGACAAATGAGGCAAGCTGAAGCCAGTACGCTAGGCTGCCGTCGTGATGCATCTTATCTATTTTTATATTGTATTTGAAGTTCAAGGCAATTAAAATGCGGAGCCTTCCTCTCGCGGGGAGCCTACAGCTCATTGATTCTGCATTTTAATACTTTGTTCTTAATTGGCCCCTGATATTTTTTTTCTTTTTTCTCCTTATTCTTTCTCTCTTCATTTCACCTCACTCTTTCTTCATCATCTTCTTCTTCTTCTTCTTCTTCTTCTTCTTCTTCTTCTTCTTCTTCTTCTTCTTCTTCTTCTTCTTCTGTGTTTTCACTCTTCTGCTCTTATCATTTTAACTGTCCTTCTTTTTTGGCAACAGACCAAGTGTGGATGAGACGTGACAGATACAGATGTGTTTATTTGTGCGGTTACTTGTTTATTTATTATTTATTTATTTATGATTACCTGCGTTTAAATACAAATTGAGAGATAATGCGTGTGGACATTTTGCGATGGCGTCCCTAACGAGCTGCCTGGCCTCTCTGGTGTGTAGAGGAGTCATTTATCATTGAGGTCTTCCTCTGCCATCTCCCAAATGAACCCTGATGCTTGATGGCCATTGAGCGCATGCCAATTTGTTTACGACATGCTTTTGACAGGGATAAGTGATATACACATAGCTTTGCAGATGTGTGTGTGTGTGCATATGTGTGTGTGTGTGTGTGTCTGTATGTGTGTGTGTATGTGTGTGTCTGCGCATGTGTGTGTGCATATGTGTGTGTGTGTGCGTGCATATGCATATATGTGTGTGTGCGTGTGTGTGTGTGTGTGTGTGTGTGTGTGTGTGTGTTCGTCCTTCTCTCTCTGAATTGGTCTTTTGTTTGTGTGTAATCAGGAAGCCAAGGGCAGAAGAAAGGGACACGCACCCCTAAGCTGCCCAAACAGAACCCCATGAACTGGGCCGACCTTCTGCCCCCTCCCCCCGCCAACCCCCCACCGTGTGACAAGTACTCACATCTCTCTATGGAGGAGAGGTATGCCATCCTGTAACACACACACGCGCACACACACACACACACACACACACACACACACACACACACACACACACATACATACATGTGTGTTAATATGCACATTAATATGCACAAAATCCACACAGACACAGATACATACACTCATACATGTACAAACACTCGTACAGACAGGCAGACATACACACACACACACACACACACACACTTTTTTCTATATGCATTCACCTCCATACACAGACTTTTTTTACACGTAAGAACACAGATGTTATTGTCAGATCATATAAGTAACTAAAAATATGCGATTTGTGTATTGTCTATGCCCTCTAGCTACGACCAGGACATGCAGTGCCCCCTGCCCCCGTCCCGCATGTATCTGCAGCCGGACGACCTGGAGGAGGAGGAGGACATGGAGCGGGGTCCCACGCCACCCGTGAGGGGCGCGGCCTCGTCCCCCGCCGCCGTCTCCTACAGCCACCAGTCCACGGCCACGCTCACGCCCTCCCCCCAGGAGGAGATGCAGCCCATGCTGCAGGACGGGGGTGATGGCATGGGACAGCACGACCGCAGGTATGGACCAAACGTCCAGTAGCTGATTGTCTAATTCCATTGTACAGGCAGCTGTTTAATGACAATAAAGGTTTCGAAGTCTTAAAGTCTTGAAGTACAGGCCACCATCACTGATGTCAGGGTGTTGCTGGATTTCGTAAAATGGGAGGGCCCCCTGAAACAATCAGCTGGGCCTAGCCCAAAACACATAGGTTACTATTATTGCTCAAACAGTCAATCAAACTGAGGAAGTCTTCTGATTGGGTGGGCCTGATTGACAAGTGGGTGGGGCAGTCCCTAGCCTGCCCAGCCAACCTGTGGCTATGTCAATGGCACCTGTGGTTATTGGTCAATGACATGACAAGTTCCTAATGTTTTTTCATTGGATGGTCTCTGGATAAAAGATGGTTATACAGAAGACAACTTTTTTAGCAATGTGGTTGGGCAGCATTTAACATCTAAAAACATTACCAGTATAGTAACCGGTATAGTTTGGGTGCTTTTCTACTGATATTGTGCAACATATTGTTTTATTAAGACAATGGTGACAATGGAGACAATGATGTTACAAAAGGACAACTTTTTGAGTGATGTTGCTGGGCAAGAACATTGCTAACAGATGTTTCTGGACATTTTCTCACCGAATTTACGCAACGCATTTTTATCAGGGGAACTGAAATCATCAACAACTTGTCAAAATCATCCAATTAGCATTTAAGAACCTAAAATGTTGCCTGGCAACACTGCTCACAAAGTTACCCCATGTATAAACTCCCACTCCCCTGGGAGGCTAGCAGAAGCACAAAGGATATTTCTGAGAGAAACAGTACATTGATATGACTTTAAAATGTATAAAATGTTCACTCGTTTAGTGCATTATTGTATGTGATAAACCACCCAATGTAACTCACACACTATAATAGAGTGCTATATATAGTGAATGAATAAACATTTTGAATGCAGGCTTATTTTTGTGTTTTCACTGTTTGTTTTCATCAGACGCCATGTAGTGAGCCCCCCTCCCCCACCACGCCCACTCTCCCCCCCACACACGTACGGCTACATCTCCAGCCCACTGGCCCTAGACACGGACGGCATGGAAGAGGAAGAGGAGGAGGAAGACGAGGACGAGGCCGAAGAGGAGGCCGACGAGACGGACGCAGAGGTGGCCAAGGTGCACCGCCACCACCGACGCCAGCGACAGCACCCCCACCCCCACCCCCACCAGCAGCAGCAGCACCACCACCCGTCCAACCCTCACCACCCGCACCCACACCACCAGCACGGCCAGGCCCACGCCACCCCCCACCACCCGCACCAGCTGGCCCAGCGGAGGCTGCTGCTGCCCCCACGCGGCCTGGAGCAGACCCCGGCCTCCAGCATGGGCGACCTGGAGAGCTCGGCCACCGGCTCCATGATCAACGGCTGGGGCTCGGCCTCGGAGGAGGACAACGCCTCCTCGGGACGCTCAAGTGCCGTCAGCTCCTCCGACGGCTCCTTCTTCACCGATGCCGACTTCGCCCAGGCCGTGGCTGCCGCCGCCGAGTACGCCGGGCTGAAGGTGGCCAAGTACCCGCAGCAGCAGCTGGAGCAGCACACAGCACCTGGAGGTGAGCAAACAGGAAAGAGTCAAAGGCAGGACAGCTGTGTCTGTGTATGCGACCTTATGCCATCACTGCTTTTGGATTTGAACTGTGATCTGTGCAATGTCCTTGAGTATCATCAAAGGTGCCTATAAAAAATGAATTATTATTATTATTATTATTATTATTATTATTATTATTATCAGTAGTAGTAATAGTAGTAGTAGTAGTAGTAGTAGTAGTAGTAGTAATGACTTATTCAAAATGCTTAACAGTCTTATCAGTCATTTAGTGATGGTTGTCAGTAAAGTATAGACAGTAGAAATGTCATACAGTGTATTGGTTCTACCGCTGCACTGAAAAACAGGTGAATAACACATCTACCTATTTAAAGATTTCTTTTAATTAGAAATATCTGGTTAATTAAATGGCAGGGTCAAATGAACTTTACTCTCTGAAGCTGACCAAGCTAGGTTAGGTTAGAAGATGCAGTAATGGACTTAAAGCAAGCAAAAAACATTTATGTAAACCATATTATACAGTAATGTGTCTCTGTTTAGTTGTGTAGCTTTCACTAGCTCTCAAATACTAGTGCCATTACTTACCTCTAATCTCATAAGCTAATATCTGTCATTTTAAAAAATCTGCCCGCAGCACGAAAATACCAAATGACCCCGTCAGGCCACCGTCCGAGCAGCCCTGTGTCCACCGATAGCAACATGAGCGCGGCGCTAATGCAGAAGCGGCCCCCTAAGAAACACAAGCAGCACCTTGCCGGCCACCCACCCCACCGTCGGGAACCCTACACAGACGGTAGGGAAACACACACACACACACTCTCTCTCTCACACACACACACACACACACTCTCTCTCACACACACACACACACACACTCTCTCTCACACACACATTCTCACACACACACAGTTAACATGGACACACACACTCTCACACACACACACATTTTCACACACACATACACACGCGCTCAATCTCAAACACACACACACACACACACACACATACACACACACATACACACACCCTCACTATCATACTCACACACACACACACACACAATCTTACACCTCAGACCCGCTGGGCCTCTATTCTTCTCCACTCTTTCTGCGTGTCATTTTGGCGCCTAGCTATTATTCTCCGTCCTGAGCGCTCCATTCAGCCACCGGTTTGATTCTAATCACATCAGTTCTGCTCCTTTGTGTCGCCCCGCCGTACGGTTTCATTTCAACCCACTCGGTTTCAGTC
>CM050215.1:12397249-12409749 GCA_027475355.1 Coilia nasus | reverse complement strand
GTCCACTCCACCCTTCAAGCACTCAAAGCGTAACTGGTATTTTCTAGATACGGTCTTAGCGCAGTTCTATACAACTGTCCTCGGTCTAATCAGGGCTGTTTGCTTCTTGTTTTTTCTCCAGACCTGCCACCCCCTCCTATACCCCCTCCGGCCGCCCTCAAGTCCCCCACGCACCCATCCAAAGCTGGGCTGGACGGCCGGGGCGGTCTGCCCCCCAAGGGAGGCTCCAGCGGAGAGAAGAGAGCGGGAGGCGGAGGAGGAGGAGGCGGAGGAGGAGGCTACCGCACCAGGGACGGGTCTGACACGCGCACCAGTTCCGCGGAGCGCCACGAGGCCCAGGAGAGACAGAAGGCCCAGAGAGGAGGGGGCAAGGCTGCCAGCAAGGCCCAGCAGCTTCAGGGTACGGCCATCCAGTGTCACAGTGTATATTCACATAGTCTTGTTTTGTCATTGTACCTAGGAAAAGATGTTAAAATTCTCATACTGTTGGTTGGGGACTTCCCACCAACACACATGCACACACAATGCCAATAACTGATAAAAAATTTTTTTTTTTTTTTTTTGAAAAAGAGTTGCAATTTATTTAGGTGCAAATAATTGATTGTTGCAGTTGATTTAGGTGCAGATTCCTTTCTCCACTGGTTTTGTGCACGCTCACCAACCTTACTTTTGCTTTTAACTTATAAGGGGTTGTACTATTTCATTGCTAGTTGACACGTTTGTGAAAAAAGAACCCTCCTGCCAGCACCATGGGAACTAAAACCTTTTGCTCCAGATCTGTTTTTTCACTGGACCTGCTATGTGCCACCTGTAACTGAACTTAACTGAATGTTTATTTTTGTTGTTGTTTTTGTTGTTTATCTTCTCCGTCCCCACAGGCTCCGAGGACATCCCGCCCTATAACCGGCCCTCGTTTCCAGCGGTCCACAGTCCACGGGAGCGAGACCCCGGCTCCTCCAGCTCGCTGTCCTCCAGAGGCTCCGGGGGCCGGCGGAAAGGAGACGGGGAGCAGGGGGGCCGCAGGCCTCCTAACCTGGGCCACAACACCATGGGAGCCTTCCAGCCCGGAGAGGAGGTAGAATTAGAGGTAGGGAGGGAGACAGTCTGTGTACATGCTGCTGCTACTGACTGGTACACTTGTTTAGTGTTGAGTATCAGAGGTGGACAAAATGGTTTGAGTAAAGTAAAAGTCCTGCCGTGTATTTCTTTTGCCTGTGCTTTTAACACAGATCTTTTCACTAACTAGCTCATGTACCTGGCATTACGCTAATTAGGATCAGTTTGGTTCAGTGAATTAGCCTGAACAGATGTGTGGCAGAACTTTTACTTTCTGAACCTGGGATGTCTGCCTCTACATCCTACTAATTGCTAGTACAATCTGTTGTTGAATATCAGAGCTGGAGATACAGAGGTAGGCACACCGGATTAAGAAAGTAAACATCCTGCCATGTATTCCTTCTGCCTGTGCACTTAATACAGCTGATTTTACTAATTAGCTAGCGTACTTGTGTGATGAATGCTGTTCTCATTAGGATCAGCTAGTTCAAATTGTTGGACAAAGTATGTGGCAGGATTTTTACTTACCGACATGTTTTTGCTCATGAGCAACTATTTATACTAGTTATTGTTTTTTAAATGTAAGGGATATTAGGATCATCACCTGCTTTTATAAAGTCCTCATGTTTATGAGTAGACTGCCAAAGGCAAGGCTGTAGCACTTGAATTTTGGCCCTATACACGAGTAGTCTCTGTGGGCCTTCTTCCTTCCCATATTTATCATGGATCTGCCTTGTCAAGGCCCCTCCTGCTATTGGTGTCCTGGGTAGATAGTCCTACTTTTCCCCCTTGCTTCAAAGCCTCTGGCCCCTTGCTTTGTATATTATTAAAATGTGTGTGTTCTTCCTTCCTTCCTCTGCAGATGGTGGAGAGCTGAAGAAGGACCGATCGAGAGACTCCATCGTGTCCTTTGCAGGAGGCAAGCCGAGAATCCCTTCCTGCCTTCAACTCTCTGTCGGATTTTTAAAAGAAGTCTCACTCCGCCGTGTTCACTGACAAACACACACTATAACTCGCCTTGTTGCCATCAGGAATACTGACCAGTTGTCCATCTTTTTAAAAAACAAAAATTATCATGTTCTAAGTCCAGTCGAGAAGAAGTTGAAATGGATAAAAAATATAAAGAGAGAAAAGAAAAGAACTGTGCATTAGGAGGGAAACAAGCTGTAGTACTTTATATTTTGATTTTGATGCAATATGGAGTGAGGTTTACTCCTGTGATTGTTCCGACTTTACGGGCCCTGGCTAAGACCATAGAAGGACCTTACAGTCAGGTGTTTCTGTAATAATATATTAGCTACAAGCAGAGCTGAGGTGGACTGTCTTGTAAATACACGTGTACACATGTTTCTTATTCTTTAAAAATAATCCATTGTGGTACTTCCATTTTTTTTGTCCTCGTTTTTATTTTGAATAATTTCTAATGTTATTATGCCAGTAAATATAATTATTTTACCCTTTCCCATGCCCATTGTAAATTGTTATATCGTGTAACTGCCCTCGAAAAGTGCCACATTGGGATCCTCTTCTGTTTTTGTAATGCACTGTTATGTTTTTTTTTTTTTCTTTTGTTGTTGTCGTTCAGTGTTGTTCGTCTTTATTTGTTTTACTTTGGTTTTAAAAGCACAATCACTAAACTTTATTTTAAACCATTTTATCTATTAACCTTTTTGTCTTACATGAGGAATGCAGGTACAAGAAAAGAGCCTTGTGTATCCTGATGGCGTAGGTAAAGACGATAAGCTGTTTACCTTGGGGTGGTGGTGGGAAATCGACTCCCTGCTGGCTAGTCTGTGTCTGTCTCCCATTGGAGTGATAACTTTAGTTTTTTTTTTTGTTTAGGAACCTTGTTTCTTTTTGTTATTTGCGTTCTGTTTTACTTTCAGACAGCAAGTTATTACAAAAGTCAATAGCTCGAGTGACCTTGAGGTTGAGGCTTCATTTTCTGTTGTTGTATTCTCTCTTTCATTCTTGCTTTTTTTCATTTGACAAATGCACTTAAAGGATGCTAAGGACAGGGATGCAGCCATCACCATGGTGATGAGGAGGAGTGGATGGGATTGGCCAGCAGAGAGTCTGTTTCCTGAGATGGGGGTTGGGTGGGGAATTTGGGGGTGGGGGTTGGGGGGGTGGGCGTGGGGGGTTGCAGGGAGGGGAGGGGCAAGGGAGAGAGGGTCAGCCTGCTCGTTGATGGAGGGGCCGCTGTTGTTTATTCATCTGCAAACATTTGTTTCGTAAAAGAAAAAAATGAATAAAAAAGGCAAAACAAAAAATAATAAAGAAAAAATAATCAAATGTTTTGGTTGCCCTGTGTCATCTTTTAAGCTCATGTGTGCTTTTCTGGCTCCATAAATGGCTTTACTGAAAGCCGTATCATATACTGCATATCCACAGGCAAAAAGCGTCTGTATTTTATTATACATATCAAACAGTTAGTAGCTAATTTATGCTCACAGTCTCTATGAACTGTGTGAAAATGGTTCATATGGTAAAATGCAGCATCTACAACACACACACTCACACACACACACACACACACACCACTGATGGTGCTTATGGTTGTGTATATTATGTATTGGCTGCAAAAACACATTTCCACAAACACACACACACACACACTCGGGTCCAAACACAGTGACAGCCATAGTCACACACAAATGTATAAATAAGACAAAGACACGCACACACACACAGTCATGTTTTAATAATAATGTACCACTGACTAAAAAAAAATCTTAATTAACTATATAGCTCATGTTGCGTAAACAAACCCAACCTTAATGCAGCAACATGTCACTCCTGGCAACACTTCGGTGGCTTGTCAGACAACAAGTAACGATGATGCCATCTCCAGAATGTCACAATCAGTCACTGTAATGGCGGAGAGGCAAAAAACTCTGACGGATGACATTACTTTTATTGACCTTTTATCACAGGCCTAATGGAAAAGTATTGCAGCTGTTCAACCCAATGTTTCAGCGCCTATCAAATTTTAATATAAAATCCATTTGCGCTCAAAGGGCACACTCTACTGCTAATAGTGACATCGGGTAATGACTTTTCAAGGCAAAAAGACAATACTTCCCCCAGCAAGTCAAGTCTGGAGTGCTGGTATAGTGTCTTTTAGCCCTTTTTCGACAGTAAATTTGTTCAGTTCTGTTTGTTTTGTTAAACATGTATTTATTTACCTGCTGCCATGTCAATTATGCATCTTGTCATCCTCATTTTACAGTGCTGACACGGGGAAATGGCGAGCCCACTAGATATACATAGCTTAATTAAGCAAGCGTGAACACTTAAAAAATGTCCACCGAAGAACCATTTCTCCTGCAGGGCCCATCACTGTTGCTAAGTCAGTCATACCTATCAAATGTGCACCGGCTTAATCTTCTACAGCAATCCCAGCAGGCTGGTAATGAATGATGCTACAGCTTAATCCATCAACAAAACATGAGGTTTAAATGATCTTCCCGCGTAATGTGCTCCCAAACGGACACACCTGAAATCCACATCCTCCTGAGAGGCTAGTGCCATGCATACACGTTCACTTTTCATACTCACTCACACACACACACACATGCTCACACACATACACTTCCCCCTTCCAGAATCCCCTCAGGTGTTGCCTAATAAGCACCTTTCTAAACGAGAACAAATTTGGAACAGAGAGAGAGCCTCAGCCCCTCCCTCTACGCTCCCCCATCCATCATTTTAATGAGCAGAGGTGAGCGGCTCCTCCTCGGCGCCATCCGCAGGTGATTATGGATATTAGGCCCATACGCGCCCGCTCCGCTGCCGTGGTTACAAGCATGTGATAGGTAAATAAGGGCCCTATGGAAACCTACGTGAGGAGGGGAGGATGTCAGGTGCTCTGTTTCGGTCATTAACAGAGAGAGAGAAAGAGAGAGACAGAGAGAGAGAGACAGAGAGAGAGATGGAGCTCACCTGCGGTGCTGAAGGTAGCAATCTCCAGCATCGTTTGCAATTACAAGGCCCAAGCTGGAGTAGCTCCTTAACTCACCCTGATGTACAAAGCTCTTCCTGGGCTTCTCTGGAGTAATGGCACTTTGGAAAAAAAAGCTGAATAATCTCATCCTTTAGTCATTTGCCAAACTTGACAGCAGTGTCACCCAGCAAGTATCATCTGTGGCATCTCATTTTCTTTGTGAAAATTCCTGCCACTTGTTTTTTTATATATATATTTATTTATTTCCCCCTCCATTTCCAGACGGGGTAATTAACCTAACTCAGAATCTGGGATGCAATCAAGTGAACAGCTGTACGCTGTCTGACGGCTCTTCTTCCCAGCCATCATGTCAGTCCCTGAGGATTCCCGTGCATGTGTGTGTGTGTGTGTGTGTGGTAGTGTGTGTGTGTGTGTGTGTGTGTGTGTGTGTGTGTGTGTGTGTGTGTGTGGGTAGTCCATCACAGGTGGAGGGTGGCCAGGGCACCCTCCCGATCCACCCATCTGCGGGACTTGACTGATTACAGCTCGGATTGCACCAATTAACCCTAACCCCGCACAACAGATTGGTAAAGATGGGGAAGTTTTGTTTGGACATAATTGCACTGCCTTGCACATATGTCACACAGCTAACAGACATGGATTTCTCAAAGCAGCGTTGAGGAGTTTTTAAACAGGTTGGAAGGCATGCCGAGACATGACATAACTGATAACACAAGTGCTACTGACAGACGCTAACTAGTCTGCTAAATCGCATCTTTTCACAGTATAAATTATTTGGCTTTTCATGATGTGGTCGGCTGTGCTGAGCTGCAAAAGATTTCCTTGCATTTACACGGGTAGGGCCTAGCCTGGTAAACCCGCCCCTCGTACTTCATTTCATTTTGTACAGAGGGTCTGGACCGGAATCTCTTGAGGGTCATTTAGTCGGCCCCAGCAAAACCGATCCAATCAGCGAACAAAGGGTGTGTTTGTTAGCCGTGACGTTGACCTTGTGTGCTACATTTGAATTGTAGTGTGTTGGTAGGCTAATTGCATACGTGACGACCAGGTGTCAGTGAAAAGGGGGAAAGGGGGTGCCCAGAACTGGTCCCTTCTTACATTGTGGAATATGGAGGGCAGCGCCCATCAGATTATCTTGTACAGCAGTTGCAGTTGGTTAGATATATAGACAAAGATACACCCCCCCCCCCCCCCCCCCCCCCCCCCCCCCCCCCCCCCCCACACAGCATGCAGCATATAGCCTTGGTCTTGTACTATGCCCCCTCCCTACACACCCACAGCACACAGCCCTCGTAGTTAAAGCCCCCCCCCCCCCCCACACACACACACACACAGCATGCAGCATAGCCTTGCTCCTTGTGTTATGCCCTTTCCACACACCCACAGCACACAGACCCCCACACATACAGCTCCCATACGCACACAGCACATATCTTTGCTCCCCAGCCCTCTCCACACACGTTTGTCCAACCCCACCTCAGCGCTGTCAGCTGCACACACAGTGCCACCCCCCACACAGCCCGTCATCTGCCACCACAGCCAGTCCTTCCTCCCAACCATAACTGCACTTTATGCACTTTATCCCACCCCCCTTCACCTTTTTTCTACCTCTGCCCTTCTTATGGTAGTCATCCCCCCCAAATGCATTCTACACACTTTACTCCCCACTCCCCATGCACAGTCTAGACCCACAATCAGCAGTTTCACTGCATGTCCTACTACCCAGTATGTCTATGCATGTGACAAATAAAACTCCTTGTATCCTTGCGTGCCACCTAGCGTTTTTGTGTGTTCATATAGTATCACAGTCAGCGGCATCACTCTCTGAACTGATGCGATGGATCTGGAGAGGGACCAAATCGAAAGAGGTCTTAATAACGGCCGAGGCCCATCCTGATGATTTGCTGGCTACTGTCTACCGTCACTCTGGGCCTGTCCATATATACTGCCAGGCAGGTCCCATGCAATTAACCTGAGGCTAGCCCAACCCCCCCCCCCTCTCTCTCACTCTTTCTCTCTCTGACTCTCTCTCTCACTGTCTCACTCTCTCTCTTTCTCTCTTTCAGACACACACCAGACACTCTCTCTCTCTCTCTCTTTCTCTGCTTCTCTCTGTTTCACACACACACACACACATACACACACACACAAACACACACACACACTAAACTTTGCTGAGTCTTCAGCCGCCTCGGCATCATCCTGCTCCATCTGCAGTCTGACGTCAGCCTCTGCCCGTCTAATGTGCCATGAGTCATGGCCACATATCTCATCATCTTTATTATTCATCAATTACATTATAAATGTCATCCCCTTCTTCCCTTTTCCTCCCTCTTCCTTCCCTCCACCTCTCCCATCCCTTCCCTTCCCTGCATCTGCCCGCATTAGCGATTAGTCAGGAGAACAGCCACGCGTCGGGCCCGCTCCCAAAACGGAGGTGATGAAAAGGCGGGCTCAATTCGCCGCAGATTGGCAGTAAGTTTGTCATTGTTGTCATCACTCAAGAGCCTGTCGGTTGTGCCGAGGCGATGTCTTTACGGCGCGCCGCGTGTGCCAGCAAAACCCAAGCTGACGTGGCTGTTTTCAAAGCTATCTATACGAGAAGGCACATTATGGAATTAAAAAGGACGGAGGTCTTGGTTTTTAAGCATGTGAAACTAGATGCATCAGCATGCTTTTATGTCAAGTTTTTTTTCTCTCTAAAGAGGTGCTGAAACGTCCTCACTTCTGAAGTTTCATGGTTGTGCTGAAGCTGGTGAAAGTGGAGCTGGTATGGCAAAAAAAAAAAATGGGAGACAAAAACTTCATAGCCGGTAGTTGCCCTCTACTTGGGGAGCGAGGGAAAGGGAAAGAATCCAATTGGTTCTGTCCAAACACACAATCAACCATGTGAACGCCTTTAAATAAACAGTGGAAAAGAGCTAGAAGTAGATGACCTTGACTCTTACAATTACAGCATCGGGCCCTATAGCGATGAGTGACAAAAGGCTTGTGTGTATGTGTTGCCTACAAAAGCATAATATGGCTAAATTTGAGTGCTTTGCTAGGCAAGCGGCCCATGGAGCGCTGCTGTTGTAATGTGCCTGTGAAAGATGGAGGCTAGCGCCATGTTTCAGCGGATTGGTGGTGAGGTGTCACAGGTCTGCTGCTATTACTAGCAGAGAGAGAAAAGCCGCAGTGAGGTGGGTTGTGTGTGTGTGTGTATTTGTGTGTGTAGCAAAGGAGCTAAGTTGTAAGCAACTGGACTTTTTGGAGCTTGAAGACATTTCACCTTTTATCCAAAAGCCTTCTCCAGTTCTGACCTGATGATGGGGAACCAGGAGCTATGTGTGTGTGGTTGGGAGTTGTGGCTAAGTGACATTGTTAACATCATTAATGAATTCACATTTTAGCATAGTTAGCATTGTTAGCACTATTAGCATAACTGCTAACAAACATTAGCAAAGTTAGCTGAGTAGCACTGTTAACATAGTTACCTAGTTAGCATAATTGTGTTGTGTTAATTAGCATTGTTAGCATAACTGCTAGCAAACATTAGCTAAGTAACAAAATTTGCTAACTTTGCATGATGCAAGGATTCCAGATACCAATTTTTTGAACATTAGATATGGTTCAAAAATTACCTGCATAGTGTACCTCTAAGTTTGACCAGTTTGTGGTGTTACAGAGATAGAAGCGTCATCATGAAGCTTAGTGAAAAGAATACTGGGCTGTTTTTTTTTTTTTTTACCAATTCTATGGACTGCCTTACTGTACGTATAGATCAGGACCGACCAAAGCGAACAAGTCGCCGTGGACGCTGAAGAAGCTTCGCTGTTGAATTCGCCCTATTCACTTTGTTCCCTCATGACGTATCATTTAGAATGTCGGATTTAGCCAGCAAACTTTGGATTTAGCTCAGCAATTAATGGACGTTGGTAAATCTATACATTCTGGTTGGTTTTTGCCAAACCGCGTCATAGCTCATTACCATAAAGTTAACTAAGTTTTAACTTCGTTCACAGACTCTCCATAGAGAAATAATGACTTCCGTTGCTCTGGTCGCTCCTGATGTAAACACCCAGTTAGACTCCCACGGCAGAGGATTACTGTACGTTCACACCAAAAGCGACCAGAGCAACGGAAGTCATTGTTTCTCTATGGAGGGTCGGCGAATTGGGCGAACAAAGCGAATTCGCCGGCAGCGAAGCGAACTGTGCGACCAGAGCGAATAAGAGAAGTTAAAAGTCAGTTAACTTTATGGTAATGAGCTATGACGCGGTTCGGCGAATACCGCGAATACCAATCGGAATACATTGATTTACCAACGTCCGACAATCAGGTGGGTTCGAGGAAACAAACGGTGTAACTTTAGTACCTAGTTTCTACTTTGTATTAAAAATGGCAACGGAGAAGCTCATCACAGCAGTGGCAGGCTCTTTGGTCCACTACGACCCAGCCCTGTTTTTCTACAGGGATGCAAACAATTCTAACTAAAAAGTAAATTGATGTACTCAGTCAGCGGCTTAAATAATTCATGAATTACTGTATGAATATGAATATTTTTCAGCTGTCTAGTGCTTGTAGACATTTTATACTCTTTTATTCCTTTATTAACCAAACATGTCAAAGTTCAAGTACATCGATGTTTTGCCCTACGCATAAACATGTATTGCCACTTTCACAACTGTTGGTCGGGGAGGTTTTTTTTTTGCTGCGGCCCTTTAAATGACTAACATTCCAAATGAAACATCATGAGCGAACAAAGCGAACTCAACGGCGAAGCTTCTTCAGCGACCTCGGCGACCTGGTCGCTTTGGTCGCTTCTGATGTGAACGTACAGTTATGCAGGCCATGGCAGGGGTATTATGACATCACTTGAGAGTTCTAAAATTCAAAATAAAAAAAAATGGCAGTTGGTCTATCTGTAACTACCACAGCTGCCACAGTATTATCTATCTCTCTCATGCATGTGCGCACCCACTTTCTAACTCTCTTAATGAACTAAATAAATACAAATATAGAAAAATAGATATGTACAATGTGTGATCATTACTGACACAGCCCCAGTCATCTTGTTCTGGTGCTCTTCCTCCTGCTTGTTAGCAAGGTTAGCATTAAGGAGGGCAGAGCATTTTCTCAGTGTTCTCTCCCTCAAATAATTACCCAGAGCAGTCTCTCATTAAGCTACCTTAAGTTTGATGCTGTGCCTGAGAGAACCTGCAGTATATTTCAGGGGCCTATTGAGAGCGCGACTTTCTTTTATTGATTATCACCTGGCTTGCCCACACACACACACATACACACACACACACACCTCTTGTGAGAGACTAATGAGACCCCATATTTCCAGCGGAAAGGTTAATACAACATTGAAATGCCAGCAGATTAATGATATTGCTTTATTGGGTTGTCCACGAAAGAGGATGGTGACAAAAGACTCAATGGCCTTTTCACTCCCTCAGACTTCTCACCTGCTGTCAAGATGGCTGACCCTCCCGCTGTGCATATGGACGTGTTGTTCAGTTGGTGGAGAAAATCTTGGCTAGCTAGCCCTCTCGTACAATAGGAAGGTGTGAAGAAGCGGAGGAGAAAAGGAGGAGTCTGGCTGCGTTTTGTCTGTGTCAGGGAGCAGATTGTCTGAATTTGTCTTCATTAGGTAGATGCTAAAGTCACCCATTAGGAATCACATGCCAGGTTCTGATGCTGAGATAAAACAGCTTGTGTGTGTGCGTGTGTGCGTGTGTGCGTGCCGGCGTGCGTGTGTGCATGTGTGCATGTATGTGTGTGTGTATGAGTGCATCTACAGTGTGTGTGTCTACATATATCTGTGTCTCAGTGTGTAGACGTCTGTTTGTGTGTATGCAAGTGTGAGTTTGTGCAGGTGCACGCTCAAGTTTGTGCGTGTGTGTGTATGCGCGTGCGTGCATGCAAGTGGGTGTTCGTAACTGTGTGTGGTGTGGTGGGCATGTCACAATGTCAGTGTGTGTGTGAGTGTGTATGTGTGTGTGTATGTGTGTGTGTGTGTGTGTGTGTGTGTATGTGTACATGCGCAAGCGCAAGTGGGTGTTCGTGACTGTGTGTGGTGTGGTGTGGTGGGCACGTCACAATGTCAGTGTGTGTGTGTGTGTGTGTGTGTGTGTGCAAGTGGGTGTTCGTGACTGTGTGTGGTGTGGTGGGCATGTCACAATGTCAGTGTGTGTGTGTTTGTGTGTGTGTGCACACACGTGCGTGCAAGTGGGTGTTCGTGACTGTGTGTGGTGTGTTGCAAGTCAGTGTGTGTGTGTGTGCAAGTGGGTGTTCGTGACTGTGTGTGGTGTGGTGGGCATGTCACAGTGTCAGTGTGTGTGTGTGTGTGTGTGTGTGTGTGTGTGTGTGTGTGTGTGTGTGTGCAAGTGGGTGTTCGTGACTGTGTGTGGTGTGGTGGGCATGTCACAGTGTCAGTGTGTGTGTGTGTGTGTGTGTGTGTGCAAGTGGGTGTTCGTGACTGTGTGTGGTGTGGTGGGCATGTCACAGTGTCAGTGTGTGTTTTCTTTCACCACACACCCTGGGAGCACAGGTTGCTAGGAGTCCTAGGAGAAGCTGTGTAGCAACAAGTCTGTTTTTCATCACCTATCACAACTCTCCTGACACAGGACAGCAGGTGAGATGGGAGGGAAGGAAAACAAGTCAAAACAAAACAGCACCCGCCAGCTTCCATCCGAAGGCAAACATTACCTTGCTCACAGCCCGCAAGCTGTCCTGGATTCAGTGTGCGACCCAAGCTATTTTTAAACATTACAAAAGGAAAAAAACCCTAGGACTCTGTCGAGCTACCAACGGCAATTGCTGTTTATCTTCTTCGGACAAACAAAGGTTTCAATGTGTGCCTAGATTTACATGATTTTCTCTTACTCATGAAAGGATTATTAGTGGTGCTCTTTGGCATGTTGTGTGGCAACGAGGAAGTTGGTTCCTAAAATATCTTTTTAAGTTTTACACATGGTGACAATGGTATCATTACAGGGGATAAACTTGACACAATGAAGGATGAAGGACTTTACAAGCACCGATGATGAAACCACTGTTCAAACAGGTCTTAAGTGAGATTCGAAGACCAAAGTGTTAGGTTGCCGTCCGTTTCATCAGCCATTTTGCTCAGAAAAGCTCTCACTCACTTCTCAATGGCGCCGTGACTACTGACAATAATTTCCTCAAATTCAGAGTGATTTCCTGTCAGTCTGTATGTTTCAATTTGTCGCTTTAATTAGGCCAAAATGAAAGCCTTTGTCAGGTGGCATGAAAGAGGAGGGAGGTAAGGCGCGGCATGGTGCGTAACACACCCCAACCCCTTTTCCACCTAACCCCCCAACCCCCACCCCTGAGCCTTTACCACACACAATTACGCACCAGCTTGGGAGAAGGAGGAAATTGCCTCTTTTGTCATCTCATTTTTCATTGGCCTGCTCCAAGCACAGCGCATTTCCCCCCACCTCTAACCCTGCTTATTTTTGTGTCA
>CM050215.1:12387249-12392249 GCA_027475355.1 Coilia nasus | reverse complement strand
CTGCTTTAAATAAAGCGCTCGATAACGCATTTTATCACGTTGCCCAAGTTAATATTCCCCCTCTTTTTCTTTTTACAAGAATCCACTTATCTTGGAGAGCGCACACAGACATGTTAAATTAGTGTAAATATTTTCACAAGAAACGGGAACAACTTGCCCATTCATTTTCTCTGCCTGTTTTCTTAACATTTTTCCCCATTTGTGTTTGTAATTAGGAGCGGCGGTGTTCAGACACCCGCCGGATAATCTGGCCCCTCAGTATTAGTCAGCAAGCAGAGCGTGAAAGTAATTGGTGAGTGTGACACAAATTGGATCTTAGCATGATGCGATTTTTTTTTTTATTCTATGTCCTTCGAGGCAATATTTGCAAAGCGATTAGAACAATGCTGTTGCTGCACGTTTTTTTTTAATTGCTTTAACACATACTGCACGTGAAACATTCATCATCAAGTGCTTAAAGGGTAGTATGTTACACTTCAAAAAGGAGGGGTGGAGGGGGGGTTGTAAGGACAGAAAACGGTTACTTTGTTATTTTAAATTTACATTTTACCAGGAATGTTATTTTTCCATATTAGCAGGTATAAAGATGTTCACTGACAAAGTAAACATTTACCATCATAATAAACTACACAGAAGTAAAAGCAGAGTCAACCACATCTAACGGGAAAATATTTGCAAAGGTTTGCATAGATTTAGATGTGGATATTGTGATTGTTAGAACCACTTAATTACTATTATTTGCAAAGCAAACTATAAGATGGCATGTAGATGTCATGTAGATGGATGACTTACTCTGAGATGTACCTACAGATAAAATGATTAAAAAATAAATTCATTATCCGGTAAAAAGCCCTTCATAATGAGATCCTATAAGCTCCAGCAGCAGCCACTGAAGGGTTTTACCGGTGCAGCCGACCTCACGCTAATTCCCTGACACCCAGGCAAGCGTGGCCCGGGGAGGGTGGCCGGATGGGTGTGTGTGCTGTGGCAGAGCTGGAGGATGGATAATTGTAGACAGACACCCCACGGATGATAAATGATGGCTCATCACCTTCAGAAAATGAGAGGCCAGTTTGTTCGGTGTGATTGCCAAACGGGGGTCACTGGTGGTGGTGGTAGCAGTAGTAGTGGTGGTGGTGGTGTGAGTATGTTAGTGTGTGTGTGTGTGTCTGTGTGTGTTTTATGTGTGTGTGTGTTTTATGTGTGTGTGTGTGTGTTTTGGGGTTGAAGGTGGGGGTTGCTGGTGCCACAAGTGTGAGGCTGTATGGCTGTGTGCACTTTAGATGAGATGAGATATGCAACTAATAAAATGAAGGCGCCTTCTGCGCAAACACGACACGTATTGTGAATAACGTGATACTAAGCCTTCGGGAAAGAGTTTGTTTGGTTTGTCTGGGTGTAGCCTCTCACAGACATGTTAGAGATCAGCCTTGACCTGGGAGAGATGCCTTCGCCTTCGCCTTGCCTTGGATAAACAACCCCACCAGGCTGGTAACTGTGGCAACGGTCATAAGCAACAGGCAACAGCGGGTATTTCTGTCCTCTGCAATCACTACTGCATGGAAAAAAAAAATAGCACTGCCAACTTAGGCCAAGTGAAGAGGCTGAATTGCAGGCAGATTGTTGAGTGTTCCAGTTCCGTCCAGCTAAATGCCTGCAGTGTAAGAAGCCCCATCAGTTACACTCAGTGTGTGGCTTGCCTGCTAAACACGGAGAAACATGTAAACGCCTCAGGACGCCATGTGCAGTATGCAAGTGGGCAGGCACAGGGGCTATGCCTGATTACACGGAAACAGGGAAGGAAGAAGGAAGAGAGAGAGAGAGAGAGAGAGAGAGAGAGAGAGAGATAGAGAGAATATGTACTCATGCTGTAGAGGCAGAGACAGAAAGAGAGAGAAAGAGAGAGAGAGAGAGAGAGAGAGAGAGAGAGAGAGAGAAAGAGATAATGCACTTAGGGTGTACAAGCAGAGACAGAAAGAGAAAGAGACAGAGAGAGAGAGAGAGAGAGAGAGAGAGAGAAAGAGAGAGAGAGAGAGAGGGAGAGAGAGAGAGAAAGAGAATATGTACTCAGGCTGTACAGGCAGAGAGAGAGAGAGAGAGAGAGACAGAGCGAGAGAGAGAGAGAGAGAGAGAGAGAGAGAGAGAGAGAGAGAATATGTACTCAGGCTGTACAGGCAGTTAGGGAGCCTTATCTTTACAAAAAATGTGGTAAGAGGACAGAAAAACAAAGGTAAGAAGAAGAAAAAAATAAGAAAAATGAAAGAGGTAAATTGAACAAAAATGTGAACAGATTAATGGTGTTAAAACACACACACACACACACACCCACACACACACACACCACAACATGCCTGCCTTTGGGTGGTTTAGGATTTCAGGCACACCGCTCACACAAAGGAGAAAGGTAACGCTTAGTATTTGTGCAACAGCAAGGAAACTGCACTGTCCATTTCCTGCTTTTCTGACAGCATATAACTCTGCTGCTATAAACAACAGGCCAGAATAACATTAGCAGACAGCCTCCGGGGGTGAATATGAGCAGTTTACAGCTTAGCGCGTTATCCGTTTCACAGGAGACTACTAAAATAATTAGATGATGGCTTTGTGAGATGAGTCAGGCTGGGCTGGCCTTGGATGAGCCAGGGAGACATTTATCACGGCTGGCCCGCTCCAGCTTTTCTGGCCACTGGGAGAAAGATAGAGAGAAGAGAGAGAGAGAGAGAGACAGAGAGACAGAGAGAGAGAGAGAGAAGGAGAGAGAACAGAGAAGAAGGAAGGAAAGACGGAGAGGGGAAAGGAGAAAGAGAAAGACTAGGAAAGATAAAGAGAGAAAAAGAGAGAGAGAGAGAAAGAGAGAGAGGCTACAGTGCCTCGACCACAGGGGAAGCCAGGTTTTCTAATCCCGGAGCACTAACATGTCTGCCAGTCCTCCCGTTTCTCTTCATCTCATCTCTCTCCACATCTTGCTCTCTCTCTCTCTCCTCCCTGCAGCACTCACCACCACCACCACCCCTCCCTCTCTACCTCTCTCTTTCGTACTCTTTCGCCTTTATGTCTGCCAGCTCTTCTGTCTCCTCTCTGTCTCCTACTGTTTTTGTCTCTTCATATCAAATTTTCTTTCTCTCTCTCTCTCTTTCTCTCTCTCTTTCTCTCGCTCTCCCTCTCTCTCTTTCTCTACCCCACTTTCTTTCCCCCTTCTCTCCTCCAAACGCACCAGCCCCTCGTTGTGTTAATTTGCTGCTCCAGTGACACACATCATTGGGGGTCTCATGTCTAATAACCCTAGCAGCCCCAAACCTCCCTCACTTCTTTGACTCGCTGGCAGAGGTGTCACTCAAATCATTAGCAATGACACTGTAGACAAAGGGACTATGATGCAGCTTGTGGGTGGGCCTTCAGAGTGACACAGAAGCAGATTTCATTCACTTCACTTCCCATAAAGCCCCTGTTCATTTTACATCTGGTGGAAGAAACCAGATGTGAATAACATCAGGAAGGATTTTTAAGATTTTTGCAAGATAATGTTTCCAGAACACTGCTTTATCATAACTCTGTGTCTGGTGCTTTAATGTTCATGATTAGAGCCATGTTGAGAAGTTATTTATGGGCTTTTAATTAGAGAAGTGGCTCAGTGCTGATGCCAAAATAGGCGTGTGGAGTGAAATATCTTTAAATACTTAATAATGTAGCATTTATCTGTTTCAAAAAGCATTTATCTGATTCAAAAGGCTCACCGTAAGGAGTTAGAAATGTGGTGCTCAGTGAAACGAGCTCTTTTAAATCTATCTATTATTTTTATAAAGTGAGATGTGTCTGTGTGTCAGCCAATTCAAAGATCTCAGAAGTCGTCTCCTGTCAAACCTCCATGAAATAAATGGCCGAACACTTACTTATTGTGACATTACCCACCCTAGCTGCACTTTAGTACCCAGAGTGATAGCTGTATACCAAAGTTTCTAAAAAAGAGATTTGTTCTTTGTAATTCTTCTTCAAATAATGTCAAACCTCTAAATTAAGATGTAGCTGATATAAAAGATGTTTCAAAATCTCTCGTTTTAACCATGTTAAAGGGACTTTAAACAGGCCCTAAGCTGACCTACCTGCGTAAAGAAATAAAAGGGGGAAAAGAAATAGTCACACAGAAAGATAAAAAATGTGTGTGTGTGTGTGTGTGTGTGTGTGTGTGTGTGTGTGTGTGTGTGTGTGTGTGTGTGTGTGTGTGTGTGTGTGTGTGTGTGTGTGTGTATCTAAGTGAGTGACAGAGAAAGGGAGAAAGAAATAGATAGCCTAGAGAGAGAGAGAGAGAGAGACAGACAGACAGACAGACAGACAGACAGACAGACAGACAGACAGAAAGAGACAGGGGAGAGAGAAAGACACACAGACACCTGCAGAGACAGTTGGCCAACTGCCATTATTTAAATTTTCAGGTCGGAATGTTGAGGAATTGTGATCATCAACTTTTGCTTTTGAGTTGAGGCACAAAACTGTACAAAAAACACACAAACCTGATACATTTTGAATATGCTCTGCTCCAGTATAATTGTATTGTACAGTATCAGAAGGGTACTATTTAACTGGCTAGGCCATATTATACCAGTATTGCCTTGATTTGCTCACATACACTCCTGCCTCCAACAACTGAAGAGAAAGAAATAAAAAAAAAACATAGGCTCTCACCCAAATGAGGTGTATAAACTGGGAATTAGTAGTGCTAAGCTACTACTTACGTCCACAGCCTGGAAACACATCTGCATAGCAGGGCCGAAAAATCCAAAAAGGGATCTGTGACATTATTTTCAAAAGTCTGTGTTTTCATTCATCCACATTAAACACGTGTCCAAAGTAGGAATACTGGATATAAAATGGCTTCAGCAGCATTTCCAAAAAGTCCTACATTTTACAAGGATGCTGTTTTGGGTCCGGATCAGTGGCTCACCTCCCGCACACTAAAAAAGCAGGGTAAAGGGCAGAGTAAACCGTGAGTAGAGACGGTTATA
>CM050215.1:12369749-12384749 GCA_027475355.1 Coilia nasus | reverse complement strand
TACAATTTAAGGGTCTTTTAAAAGCAGCGTGCAAATCTTAGTTCCTTTCTTGTCTGGGAATGCAACCTTATTGGTGTAAGACATGACAGTGTTCAGCTTTAGAAAAACAAGTTGCTCACTCATTATGACCTCTGGGGTAAACCATTTGACATTGAAATTATTCAGTCACTTAGGCACTGCAATGACTATATTTCTAGTGGGTGGCCCAAACAAACAAAAAAAAAAAAAAAAAACATAAAACCATTTACATCTTTTTGCCTGTAGGACTGCTTTAATGGCCGAACTCTCATCTGTGGCTGTTAATTAATGAATTAACGAACGGGGGGTTTGGGACATCTCCCACTGTGTGTGTGCACACACGTCATTAATCACAGGAGGTTTCTATTAGCCAGGTCAGCCGGGGCTTGTGCTTAACAATTATGGCTTGATTAAGGGACGTTCATCAGGCAGCTGGAGAGCATGAACGGCACTGTTGAACGGCTCTGCATGCCTGAGTGGAGGTGGAATGGGCCACCGCCCGTACAGAGAGAGATGGAGAAGAGAGAGAGAGAGAGAGAGAGAGAGAGAGAGAGAGAGAGAGAGAGAGAGAAATAGAGAGAGAAATAGAGAGAGAAATAGAGAGAGAAATAGAAAGAGATAGATAGAGAGAGAGAGAGAGAGAGAGAGAGAGTATAAATGTCATGGATAGATGTATGTTCTCAAATTGTACTGTTTGAATTTTATGCTTTGGCAATGCAATGAAGCATTTGTCGTGCCAGTTAAGCTCACTTGAATTAAACTAAGAGAAAGACAGAGAGACAGAGAAAGAGAGACAGAGAAAGAGAAAGAGAGAGAGAGAGAGGAGATATGGCAACCACAACTGTTGTGATAAAGGAGCTTTAGCAGACAACACTTTGTGAACATCTGACTGCTATTCTGCAAGACTTAATGAGTGTTAGAATAATCAACTTGTTTTTGTATTCTAACGTGGTTTCCCCATTTTAAATATTTAGGAGGTCAAAAATGACTGACGTTAAAAAAGAAAATGGCTTATTTCCATGTTAGGTTGGGGATGCTTAGTGACATTCTGTTTAACAAAAACACAAAGATCAGATCAAACAGATGTAACGCGCACACTCAGAATGCCTCCACCGGACGATAGAGCACAGAAAAACGTCAAAGCTGTAGCATTGGGGGCAGGAAGGATAGCGAGAAAGAGGAAGAGAGGGCTGTTGGGTGATGGGCTTTTTTTTGCGGTGAAATGCTAATGGTGGATATGTGTGTGTGTATGTGTGTGTGTGTGTGTGTATGTATCTGCTGCAGCTGGTTGGGGCCCTATGTCCCTGTGTGTGCTGACACGTGTGACGAATGGTGTGGCGTTGCCTCCGGCGGCCTGGTGCCCCCGCTCATTGTCACCCATCCGCAGACAAAGAGGAATAGAATGGCACACGGGGGAGAAGACCCTGGCGGTGGCAGTGGAGGAGGCTTCCCTTAATTAACCCACATACCAGCAAAGCCCTCCGCCCTCCATGCTACCCTACACCCTACACCCTACACCTCCACCTACACCTCCACCTTCTTGCTTTTTTCTCTCTGTCTCACTTACACACAGATAGAGAGCACAAAAGAGAAAGAGAGACAGACACATGGACAGACAGATAGATAAAGGGGGGGGGGGGGGGGGGGGCGGTGTGTGAGAGAGAGTGAGAGAAGTAGAGAGAGAGATGAAAAAGTGAGGGAGGGAGGGGAGACAGAGAGGGAGGGAGAGAGAGTGAGAGAGAGAGAGAGAGAGAGAGAGAGAGGGAATATACAGAGAGACAAAGAAGAGTACTCATTGGAACTCTCTCGGAATAGGTATCTGCTGAGCACAGCTTGCCCCTTGATCTGTCAAGCAGACTCCCCACCCCCCCCCCCGCCGCCGCCCCAGCCCCCACCCCCCACCCCCTGCCAACTCCCCCATCCGTAACGCCTCGGCTTGGCAGCAACAACTGCATTCCAATAAGAAATAGCAATTACTGTGTTGTATGTGCAAATCTGTGCGAGCGCAACCCTGTCAGGCGTGAGTGGGCAGACGAGAGAGACTGAGGAGCACGAGGGCGGCAGGTGAAAAATGAATGCGAGCGGCTGAATGGCAACGAGCAGGAATTGAAAAAATAACAAAAGGTGAGGGTGCAGAGTTGCTTGGTTGCTTGGCAGAGGCGGACTGGGGAGACGTTCATTCATCCGACCCGCCGGGGCTGGTGGCAGGCATAAGTGGAACCACGAGATGGAAAACTGCCCCACCTGCCCCCAAACCCCTATCCCTCCCCCAAAACAACCCAACACAACACTCATCTCATCCCCACCAACAGCTTTGCTTAAAAGGGGTCACTGTGCATTCACTAAACCTTTGGCCATAAAGATGGACAAAGTGATTTCCTTATTTCTCCCCCAGAACCCCCCACGCCAACACACACACACACACACACACACACACACTACCACCACTGCCTTGCCTGTCTCATAGCCCCAAGTTTCAAGTTGCAGAATATTATATGCATTATTCAAATGCCTACAACCCCCTAGAAGATTACTCTCTGTGTTAGCATTAGCCATTAGCCAACCAATGCTCATTTCGTTTCTTCTGTTATTGTTTTTCTTCTTACTTTTCTATGCAGAGGCATTCAGATAATGTTGTAATTGCATTTATTTATTTATATTTGGTTGCCCACTGTTCACTGGAGACCCATTGGCTTTTACATTACAAATGCTAATGTATTCTACAGAACATCGCGGTTCTGATCTCTCGCTCTCTCTCTCTCTCTGCCCCGTGCTGCTGGTGCTGACAGTCTGGTCAATTAGAGCCTGCTTTTGGAGGCTCAGTTACTGGGAGTGGGTTTGAGCATCTGGTCGAGGGCGGCTGCAGAATGCGGGTTAGTTTAGAATCTGAGGCACATCCTGCCTTGGAGTCTTTTTTAAGGGCTCTTCAAAGGCGCACAGGGCTGGACTGATGATTTGAGGCATTTAGCTTTCTGTTTGATGTCAGCCTGCCAAGTATGAACAGCATGGGGATTAGTTTTGTGAGTGGGTGTGTGTGTGTGTGTGTGTGTGTGTATATGAAAAAACCTCTGCATGTGAGTTTGTGTGGGTATGTGTGTGTGTGTGTGTGACTCAGCTTTTTATGTTGCTACGAACACACACATTCATACCTCAAACCTGCAAAGCCTTTTGATGATTTGATGCTTCAGTTTGATTTACTCTGACAGTAGCCATATTTCATGACCTGAAGGCATGAACATCCTTAGAAAAATCCTGTTTTTAATAAATTAAAACGTCAACAAATGAAACCAAATAGAATCCGTGAAACAGCATATAAGCTGTCCCTGAAATTATGGTTAGCTGGATGAATACATTTTTGTAGTGGAAGTGCAAGTGGAAAATACTATTAAAATAATCTGTGGTTTCAGGAACAGAAAAACAAGTTTCTGGAATGGATTTCTGCTAACTTTCTTTTGACGTAGTACAAGGTCATGCAGTAAAATATCAACACTGCTTCACATTACAAATAACACAGGAGCCTGCCAACTGTACAGTAACATCACTCGACCACATCCTTTAATTTTTAAAATCTTTTTAATTCCTTTTTTAGCAAAAAAGGCAACACACAGATAGGCTACAAAGATCCAACAATATTGAGAATTGAGAAAAGGAAAGACAAAGGATAACTGTACTTTCAAAAAAAAAGAGGGAGGGTTTAAAAAAAAAAAAGAAGTAAGAAATTCCATCATTTGGGTAGGGAACATTTTTGTGTTTACCATGGTTTTCTCTAATTTGTTGCAAATGTCGAGGAAGTAGCATGGTAGGCATGCAAGACATAAAGTGGTTCCACTGAAATTTACCGTCTCAGCAATTTCAACATCATGTGAATGTTACGACTCGATGAAATCTTTTTATGGCAAAATGCTTTTTCATGATTGACAGATAAGACACATGGAGGAGGGAAGGGGGGGGAAAACATCTTATATTCCACAAATCTTTTTTTTTCTATTATTCACAATATACCATTTTTTTCATTTTAATAAATACAAAACAACAACACTGTGATTTCAAAAGAAATAAATCAAAAACAAAAATAAAAAATAAAACAATTAGCATTTTTTTTTAAAAAGACACTAAAATGCATTGGACATTAAATATTGATATAAATTTGGTATGTTCTCTTACCGACATGTAACCTATTCCCAAACGAAAATGCTTGGAAGTGGCACATTACTCCGTGAAAGGGGGTAAATGGAAACTCTCTGCCAATAAGACCAAAAGAAATGAACATAACCGTTTGAAAATAAAATAAAAAACAATGGTTTGGAAGGGGATTTGTCACCAGTCATATTGGAATGAATTTCAATGTGAGAATGCATATGGATATATATACACATATGTACACACACATGAACACCACCAAAACCAACCAAAAAAGAAACAAACAAACGAAAGATCCTGAGATACTCTTTGCACCTCATTTTCAGAAGACTGGCCACAATATTGAGATGACGTGACATGAACATGGCGCTCAAGAACTCTACAACCAGGAGAGAAACTCGATAAAACCATAAACTCCAGACCCTCGATATCGACAATAATTGTACTGTTGGGAACAAAACAAAGTAAAGAAAAAAAAGAAAAGAACGATAACAGCAAACAGTCATTAAACCAGTAAATCCTGAATGTCACTGTAACAGTAAAAAAATAGCATTTAAAAAAAAAAAAAGCAGCGTGTTGTTTTTTTCTTTAACATTTAGTTCTGCATGGTTCACTTTTGGAAAACAAGCGATAAAATTTCAATGTGCAAGGAAAGAGAATTTGAAAAACCAACACACAAAAACCACAACATAAAAACCAATGTATAAAAAAATGACTGTATCTGAACTCTGTACTGTGTTTGGTAAACTGTATTCAGTGACCGATTTTTAAAAGTATTGTGATCCGTTCACTGGTTGTGAGACAGAGGCAGTGGTAAACTTTAAACCAGATCGTTCTGCAGCACTTGGTGCACGCATGCATCGGTAGGTAAGTCTCGCAGTCGTTCCCAGACCTGCAACGCCCAGCGCTATTTTATGGAGTATTGCTTATCCTGGACAACTGCTTGACTGGTCACAGTGGGTCCCTCCTTGCGTCTCCTTGAATGCACTGGCTCAGGATGTGGAGAGCCGCATTAGTGCTATACTGTGCATGTGACGACGACTAAGTGCTTTGAAAAACAAATGACAAATAATAATTCTATTTTCCAACCTATTTATTCCATTTAAGACTGTTTGTTCATGCCAATCTTACTCTTCTGTTTTGTCGTTTTCACTCATTTTTTCACCAGTGGACTGAGCTTGTAGATGCTTAAGCGGCATTAGGAAGCACCAATGGAGAAAGCATGACTGTAAGTGCTTGACCTGTCTGAGCAGCAAAGCGCTTAACATGTTCAATTTGTCTGCATAAACATAAAACTACACAGGAAGAGCAAAAAATGCAACAGACCAGAGCTAGCAGGAACAGGGGAGGAACTTTTCCAACACCAGCACATTCCCGTCCTCTGTCAAAGAAATTAGCAAGCTCAGACAGTTAGCCAGTTTAAAACTTACTGTGCACGAAAGAGAGAAGTTTTTTGTTTTTACTTGGAGGGAGCACAGCATGAGATGAAGCAGAAAATAAAGAAAAGAGGGAAAATGGTTGTCCCGGCCTTCACAAATAACACTTATCGACCTTGAAATCACCTTAACGGCGATCACTCATCGGCCTCGAAATGTTTACAA
This sequence comes from Coilia nasus, assembly GCA_027475355.1. NCBI lineage: Eukaryota > Metazoa > Chordata > Actinopteri > Clupeiformes > Engraulidae > Coilia > Coilia nasus. The sequence continues at coordinate 12,378,990 of CM050215.1, read as the reverse complement.
CTCAACTGTTGACAAAATATGATGGACGTCACGTCCAGCTGCAGGGTTTGGTTGAGTTAGGTTGGGATGGGTTGGGGGATTAGGGTGTCAATTGTGTCTTCTGAGGGCAATCAGAATGCTTCGGGGGGGGGGGGGGGGTCAAATGTGCAGTAGCAGGACGGGTTGGGGGTGGGGCGGGGGAGGGGGGTTCTATTTTGACCACTTGTTAATCCGTGGAGAGCACAAACACACAGACATCCAGGCCATCCATCGTCAGATGTGTCACACCTCAGATCCTCTAGAGGCCCATCTAGTCTAGCCTTGCCCAGTCATCTCACACACACACACACACACACACACACACACACACACACACACACACACACACAGCATCAAAACACTGGCTAATCCCCCCGGTCAGAAGGTAAAATCTCCACCAGGCTCGTGCACACGCACGCACACAGACAGACAGACACACACACACACACACACACGCCCACACACACACATAGGGCCAGTTCTTGTTTGCTGTGTCCAGTCCGTCCCATCCCATCCCCACCCCGACCCAGATGCTGTGACTATCTTTAATATCTCTCTGTACACTGCTATATATTCTCTTAACTCTTAGTTTACAGTACAGAACTCTCCTCTTCACGGAACCCCCGTTCAGCTTCTTCATGTCAGCAGGAGCTATGCTTTTTTGTGCTTATCACCAAAATTGCAGTGCAAAAAATAACAATAATTAACAATAATAATCATAATCATAATAACGACAATTAATCAATGATAGGTATTAACAGGTGAAGGATCATAAAATAATTACTTTATGGCACGACAGCCTTTCCATTCACATATAGTACAGATAATCTGAGAAAACCAACAGTATGAGAAATTGAAAACCAAACAAAACAAAGGTTGAACAGAAAATGGCTTGCATAGCAATGCAAAAACAATGTTAAGAACATATTTACAGGAAAACAAATCCCTTTTCTCTCCATCATTAAGCAATCTGGATGGATCTTCACCATTCTCTTTTTCATTATTTTTTTTTTAGTCTTCACACAAAACAGTCTTTTTTTTAAGGTGGAAGGTGGGAGATAACTTCTTGAAAGGATAAAAATGTCAAATCAAGGTTGTGTGGTCTGTCTTTACATGGACATTTACAGATTTGCCACAATGTTTCTCCATAGCTGATGTTGTCGTCATCTTCATCTTTTTTTTTTCTCCTATTCTTCTAGTGAGACACAGTAAAGGATGGAGTCCCATTTTCCCACAGAAACAGGGAGATGTTTAGGTGAGGACAAACATGGCGTGCTCCTGATTCACCATCCTCAGGTCACTCTGGAAGGAGAGGACAACCAAAACACTGTCAAGAGCAGGACTTTTCAGACATAATGGTAATGATTCCTAGGAACTCTTGGCCCACTGCCCATTCTTCTTTTTGTTTTAAAAAAGAAAATAACACTAAAGTGGAAGTTCTGATCACAAAAGTGATCATCTGATCATCCTTGATTAAATGGAAGAAACCAGATAAACATCTTCACATCTTGAATTTCAATTACACTGATGTAGTCAAGGTTAGCTACTATTATGGTAACCTTTAAGCTGGAATATGTGCAAAGCTGGGAAATTTGGCATCAGAGAGTACAAGGCAATTCACAACAAAATTCAGACGATTTTCAGACAGCCTAACTCTGGTCTGGTCAATGAGCTCATAAGTGGAATAACCTGTCTTAAGCTCACAGGTAGGAACCCATGTCAGAAATGTAACTCTTTAAAGGCAGGGTTACCCAACTCTACACAATTCCGCCAACTGAGAGCTGAGAGTTTATTTAGCCTTTTTAATTTAGTTCATTTAGTGTAGTTGTTACACCATACATACATAATTCCCCAGAGTACTGTGACTGGCCGTTGGTCCCCAGGAAGTCCTCAGCTGAGTGCTCGGTGAACCCCCTCTGCTGCTGCTGCTGCTGCTGGCCCCTCTGGCCCTCGCCCTTGCGGGGCCCCGTGGAGCCCTTGGAGGAGGCTGTCCCAGAGGAGCTGTGGCCCCCTGGGGACGGGAAGGAGGGCTTGCTGTAGGGTGGCATGGCTTCTTCTGGAAACATAAATAGGCACAACAGGCCATGAAAAGTGGGTAGCAAATGCATGTAGAAAAAATATTGGCTATTTCATTTTGAGAAAGCTGAGAGAATACAATGGAAATAAATTATAGGGAAATACAATAGAACAGAAATTGAATAGAACACTTTTGTCTGATATTTTGAGAGGAAAAACATGTAATAACCTATGTTATAAAGGTGTAATAAGTCTGTTAAATCATATACATCTGTTGAAGACAATCACAGTGACTTTGGACACAAAATGGATGACTTGTAAGATAAGGAAAAAATCCATAATATTCAGAGCTGCCTCTAGCTATCATTTCCTTCCCTTAAGAGAATAAATCACATTAATTAAAGCAGCGATGTAATCAATGTGCAGCTCCAAAACTGTCTTGTTTAGTCCTCTCTGTGTGAGAGAGATAAAATCAGAGGATAGTGATTTGGCAGTTTAGCACTTGGACAGAGCCTAGAAGTCCCCACTCTGGCAACAACCCTGTACCCCAAACATCTGCTGTGTGCTCACGCCAGCTAGCTAAGCCAAGCAAGGCGGTACATGACATGTGTGTGTGTGTGTGTGTGTGTGTGTATGTGTGTGTGTGTGTGTGTGTGTGTGTGTGTGTGTGTGTGTGTGTGTGTGTGAGTGTGTGTGTGTGTGTGTGTTTGTGGGAGGAGAGAGAGAGAGAGAGAGAGAGAGAGAGAGAGAGGGAGAGAGAGAGAGAGAGAGAGAGTAATTCTAAAGGGAATTACAGTTTTTTGAGAGAACACAGAGGCTTAAGAATTAAAAAAAGGGAAAGGAGAGTGTGTGTGTGTGTGTGTGTGTGTGCATGTGTATATATGTGTGGGATGGAGAGTAGGCTGTAAGCCTTGCCCAGCAGAAGGCGGGGTGGCAGAAAGCTGGACCTTTGTGATGGTGGTGACCCTTTGCGATGGTGACCCAGCGCGACCCTCCTCCATGTTCTCCATCCTGGGGTGACCTTTCGTCAAACGCCTGCTGTCTCCCTGGCTAATTATGTGGGGGTCACATGAACCCAGTTACACCCCATGGCACCGGACGTCAACGCAGACCTTTTCCCCTTTTTTGTCTGGGCCGAAAAGTGCTTTGGTAAATGTCAGAGAGCATAGATTCCTCTGAGGGATGGAAGTGTTGCTATGTCCAGTTGTCTCTATTGGCAATTGGTAGAAGGGGAGTGGGTGTTGGGGGGTAGGGGTTACTATTGGCTGTAATGGTTCTCAATGTTTGTCTCTCTCTCCAAATGGGAGGGAGGGGGTGGTGATGCAGAATCAAGGTGGCAGATTGAAGCATCAGATTTAATGTCAAAACAGGTTGTATGTATTAATGGTTAGAGTTTCGTGTGTGTGTGCGTGTGGATGTGTCTACAGTATGTGTCTGTCTGTCTGTTGAGGAAGAAAGGGATTTCAGTGTACATGGGTTTAATAGAGCAAAGTTCAGTGTATCACTGTTTTATTTCACCCTACTGATTACTACAGCAAACATTGGTGTGGGTATGCTTCTGTGTGTGTGTGTGTGTGTGTGCATGCATGCATGTGTGTGTGCATGCATGTGTGTTATCTGTATGCATGTGTGTGGATGTGTGTGCACATGTATGTGTGTGTGTGTATCTATTTATGACAATGCTGCTGTGTGTGCCTATGAACATTTGAGAGGCCAAAGCTGGGCTGATTAGGAAGCATCTGTGAGAGTGAGGCCCCCCTACTGTGCTCTGGCAGCTGGAGATGAAGCCCACTACTGCTGCTGCTGCTACTGCTACTGCTGTTGCTACTGCTACCACTGCTGCCTCTCTCTGGAATGGATGCTGGAACCAGGAGCAGTTTTGGGGGGATATTGTGGCTAGGGGGTGTCCAGGAGGCACAATCTGTTAAGCTGTGCCTGGCCTCTGCTCAGCGGGTGAGGTAATTGAGAGCCAGGCTCTGCCCGAGGATGTGCCAAAATTGGCATCTGAGGGAGGGAGGGAGGGGTGTCACTGGGGGGGCCACAGCTTGGCTTTACAGTGCACCAGGTGTCGGGTTGGGTAGTGCTACCAAGGCACGGATACTGGTTGAATCGGAGTGCTGTGTACAAGTGCAGTGTTCTCTGCAGCGAAACTGGACCTGTTTTTGCTGCTTTGGTGGTGCACATAAGGGGTGGATATGAACCTTTTTACCAACCACTGACAAATTTACAAACCATTGACTTCAATTTCCAACCTTGGGATCAATAAAGTAAACCTACCTATCCATCAAATAAATGTAAAAAATCAAGTAAGTAATCAAGTAAATCAAGTCAATTAGACAGAAATATTATGTCTGACATCTACAGTACCACTTCCATATTTTACCAGCATTTGACCGGTGGCTGGAGCAATTTTCATCCTTAGTACTGAGTACTAAAAAGTAGTAAAAGAGGCAAATAAATAAATAAATGAATAAATTAATAAATAAATGTGTAAGAAGAACAGTGAGCTGAGCAAACCTGAGACGGGGCCGTTTTTCTGAGCGCGCTCCGTGGATCCTAGGCGGTCCTGGGCCTGCCAGTGGCGCTCCAGGGAGGCGCGGGCGGGTCGCTCCAGAGAGCTCTTCACCTCCTCCAGCCCGGCCATCTGCTGCCGCTCCAGGGAGGCGGCCTTGCGCTCGGCGGGACTGCCCACACTCCCCACACTGCGCGCCCCCTGCATTCGTCCGCCCTGGCAGGGAGGAGGCTCCGGGGGTGGAGGTAGGTCTGGAGGAGGTGGAGAGAGGAGGGAACAGGAGAGAGAGAGAGACAGAGAAAGAGAGAGAGAGAAGGAGAGAGAGAGAGAGGTCAGCACCTAACACCAATCCACACACAAATATATGTGTGACATCTCACCACATGCAGCGGAAAATCCTGTGAGCATTTGTTGCTAGTGTTATTTCAGCAATGGTGCAGGCAGGTGATGCTTATCAGTGAGGTAAATTAGATTTCTATTTTCTCTAATTCTTTCATCTGATTAGTTGTTAGCTGCATGTGAGTTGGGCTGTCAATCAAATAAGCTAGTTCGTGAATGCTATCTCTCTAGCTTTGTTTGCTGCTAGGAACAATATCACAATACGATTTTAATGTGAACATTTCAATATTTATTATAATTCAATGTAATTTTAATATTTGAAGTAATGCGATTTAACATAGTTTTGGTGAATTTGAGTGTCGAGTGTGATGAGAATGATTTCAACATCTTGTTACTATTTTGCTTAGGGGCATTAATTTCAGTGACTTTAAGTGTTTTATAATATGTTGCTAAAAATAATATTAGCTTATATAAGCTCAATTATCTTATAGGGGCTTGTATTAGCTTGAGGACACAAAATGGTTCAGCTTCTCAGCAGCAGTGGGTGCAGTGTGTTCTACTGATCAGGTGGGTCTGTTCCGGATCTCTCTCCTACCGTCGGCACTGGCGTCTCGGCGGTGGGGCACCGTGCCCAGACCTCTGTGTTTCCTGGCCGGGCGCGGGGCCCTCTGGTGGCCCAGGCTGTGCGTGCCCACCGTGCTGCCGTCCGTGGAGAAGGGGCTGCTGGGACGCGCCCGCTGGCTCAGGCCCTTACCTGTAAGAAAAGGGGGACCCACAAGAGGAGCGGTTAGGAGGCAGGACGAACCAATCAAAATCGAGAGACTGAGATCAGGAAGTGATCAGGTTTGATTGGTATGCAGGATGCAATGCCCTGTGGGAGGAATGAAACCAATAAACCCAAGCAAGGAGATTGTTAGTGAAGAAAAAAACAAAACAAAACAACACTTTGCAGCATAGGTTATTGCTGTCCAAGCCTGAACGTCCTCCCAGCCATGGGGTTGCAAGAATCATATCCGAACGCTAAACCCAATTTCAGTCAGAGGGAAAATTAATACAAGCCCCAACCCAAGCCACCAGCAGCGGGGGAAAAAAAGCTGTTGAGTGTTAGCTAGCACGAATGAGTTAGCATGAGAGAGAAAGACCAGAGACAACAAAGACGACCTGGTTTAGCCACACTGTTGCCATGCATCCTTCCCATTCACAAACAGCATTCGTTCAACCAGCCACAGCACAGCATCCCCATGTAGTAAAGGATCCATCACTTTCAGCCAGCAGTTGTAAGCTTTGTCAGAGACACTGGCAAGAAGCGCGCCGCCGCCCCTCCTAATGCTGTTGGGCCCAGTTTTTTCCAGGCAGGTGACGTTACAAACACCCCCATCCCCACAAACCTGGCTTGGTCAGGCTGGTGCCCTGCACCCGGTAGCCGGCCTTGTCGGCGGCGGCCACCAGGGCCTGGGCGAAGCTGCAGTGGGCGAAGATGGAGCCGTCGGACGAGCTGCCCACGCTCGACCGGCGGCTGGAGAAGTTGCGGTCGTCCTCCTCTGAGGCCGAGCCCCAGCCGTTCACCATGGACCCTGGGGGACACCACCAGAGTCGTCAGCAAAACCCCATGGTGTACTGCACTGGTGAGTGCACTGCAAAAGTGTAGAAGACCCCTGCGGCCAGCTTTGCCTGAGCTATACACTACTGTACTTACTACTTACAGTATGCACCTTACCCTAACCCTAACGAAAATGTAGGCAATTTAACTCAGGCCCGCTGACAGTCTTGGCTGGGCCCGGGACAAGATAATCTGACCCCCCCCCCCCTCCATATCCCATAATTTAAGGAGAAACCAGTTCTGGGCCCAGGACAAGAGACCCATTTGTCCCCCCCTATCGGCAGGCCTGATTTAACTAACCATAGTCTTAATCCTAACTCTAATCCCAGTCCTTTCCCATGACATCTTTTTTTTGTGTTCCTCATTTCAGAAGTTGGAGCTGTGCAAGGTGTACTTGACTGGCACTCTGCACAGTGCAGAAGACCTGCAGCCAGCCTTGATGAGCTGTACTCTCTATGTGCACCTAACCCTAACCCCAACCTTGATCCTAATCCTAATCCTAATACTAGACCCTTTACCAATGTACATTTTTGTCAACCTCTTTCCAATTCTTCGAATTTTGCAGACGGCTAACCTCATTGCTCATTAATGTGGGTGTGTGTGTGTGTGTGTGTGTGTGTGTGTGTGTGTGTGTGTGTGTGTGTGTGTGTGTGTGTGTGTGTGTGTGTGTGTGTGTGTGTGTGTGTGTGTGTGTGTGTGTGTGTGTGTGTGTGTGTGTGTGTGTGTGTGTGTGTGCGCGCGCGTGCTCACATAAATGTGGTTTGTGTGTTTGTTTATGTGTCCTTTGGAAGAGATGTTGAGCTTTGGAACTTTCATCATCTGGGCAATTGTGGGTTCGAATCCCGCCCTACCCATGGTTGAGATGCCCTTGAGCAAGGCATATAACCCCTCACTGCTCCAGGGATTGTAACTGAAACCCTGTAAATATCTGTAAGTGGCTCTGAATGTAATGTAATGTAATCATCTGCATCATCTACGATAACTACATGCACATGGCCCCGGGGGTTAGCATGTCTGCATGTCCAAAGCATCTCTCCTTTAATGTTGCTTCTAATCTTTGAAGGGACCTGGACCTTAGCCACTGTCGAGCCTGCCGGCTGCCTTTTGATGAGGTCTCAGAGCAGAGAAGGAGTGAGCACACACACACAAGGACACAGAGGATCTGGGGAGTACAGCCCCAAAGGAAGGCGGTCAGAAAACAAACACTGACATCAAAAATGCAAGCCCGTGGCTGGTGTAAACCTGTGTGCCCGTCGCCTGCTGAAGGTGCACAAACACAGCAGGAAATCTAGGGGCTTGATTGACTGCAACACTGTGAAATATCTGTAAGCCTCTGATAGAGCGGTTTTGATACACAGAAAAAAAATGCTATTGATTGTGTGGAAGTGAAGGTTACATTTTGTGGTATTTCTGTGTGTGTGTTTGTGTTTCTGTGTGTGTGTGTGTGTGTGTGTGTGTGTGTGTGTGTGTGTGTGTGTGTGTGTGTGTGTGTGTGTGTGGGTGTATTATGTGTGTGTTGTGTGTGTTTCACTCTATGTGTGTGGTGAAGCCAGGACTGTGACCGGTGCAAAGGGACCTATAATCTCGTTTTTCATCGACATGGCGAGGGCAATAGATGAAATAAGCTACTTGCGAGAAATGATCAATGCTCCCAATTTCCCAACAATAGAGAGAGATTACAGTAAATGTCATAGTGTGGAGGCGGTAAAATGATACAGCCTGCGGGGGCCCTGACAGGATACACGGCTTTACGTTTCCACATACGGTCAGAGCAGAAAGACTGTGTTACTATTACTGTCTGCTGTTTACTGACACGCTTATAGACCTTCGCCTCTCAAAACCCTGGCGATACAATCAGATATTACTGCATTACAACTAAGTGCTCTCACTGTGATGGTATCTGCCCACGTTCATTAGGAAATCCCCTGCTCTTTTTAGCTCATTGACTTCATTTACCTGGAAGCAGACTACACGCAGCTGTGAGCCAATACTGTGAGGTGGGGAAAACAACTCCAAAAACTTTCACTTTACTGGCAGCTTACTGCTCCATTAAGCACCCCCTTAATGCTCCGCATCTTATTTTGTTTGCAATGAAGACTTGGACAAATGATGTGGAAAATGTTTGCAAAACATCCACCATCTACACACAGATACTCTGTCTCTCTCTGGAGAAGGAGTCATTAGTGCTGAAGCCCTTTTTTTTGGTGCTGACAGAGCAGGGCCAAAGAATCAGCACACAGCCCTGGGCCACTTCAAAGGACAGAACCCATGGGAACACCGGAGCACTCGGATGCTTCTTAAGTGAAGGTTTTTATTACAGTAGGTGCAGACAAGATTAAGGTTTTAATGCCGTGTCTGTCTCTGTTTGTCTCTGTCTGGCTGTCTGTCTGTCTCTCTCTCTCACACACACACACACACACACCTGGCACACTCCGGATTCGTTATGCTACCTACATTAAAAATAGGTCACTGGGGGACAATGTCTGAGCGTGGCAGAGCTGCAGACTGCAATGAACTGAGGCTCTGCGGCCAAGACATCTAGCTTAGCCCTACCCGTCTCCTCGCTACACCATTGACAACCCCACCCAACACCCCACCCTGACCAATCGCCCACTCATCCGGACTAAGTGCCCCAGTGTCCTCATCACATCCTCAGGACACACCGTCATTACACAAACTCAACACCACCACACACACACCCATCACCATCCCCTTTCCAAAAACACACACGCGCTTAAACACATTCACTCCTTTAG
>CM050215.1:12359749-12367249 GCA_027475355.1 Coilia nasus | reverse complement strand
AGACAGAGACACAGATAGACACACAGAAGAGTGTTAGAGAGAGAGAGACCGGCAGAATGTAAAAGAAAGAGAGAGAGTAAAAGAGAGACAGAGAGAAAGAGGGAGTAGAAAGGGAAAGAGAGATGTGGGGCAGATTAGAGCATGTGGTGCAGCTTTCCATTCCCCTAAATAGATCAGGCGAGTCCTGCGTCAGGCCACGCTTCGCCTCAGCTCCATCATCCAGCCACAACGCTGCAGTGAACTACCTCTCCCCCACCCACACACACAGCCAGGAGGACACACCAACAGACACACAGACAGGCAGACCCACAGACAGTCAGGAAAAGACACAGAGAGACAGTCAGGAACACAGACAGACAGACAGACACGCAGACAGTCAGGAAAAGACACAGAGAGACAGTCAAGAACACAGACAGACACACAGACACACAGTCAGGAAAAGACACAGAGAGACAGTCAAGAACACAGACAGACACACAGACACACAGACAGTCAGGAAAAGACACAGAGAGACAGTCAGGAACACAGACAGACAGACAGACAGACAGACAGACAGACACACACACAGAGTCAGGAAGACACAGAGACAAACACACAGACAGTCAGAAAGAGAGAGACAGACCAACAGACAGTCAGACCCACAGACAGTCATGAACACAGACAGTCATGAACACAGACAGACACACAGACAATCATGAAGACACAAAGACAGACCACCAGACAGGCAGAAAAGCAGAGAGGCACTCACACGGACAGGCAGACAGACACAAACCCAGACAGACAGACAGACAGACAGACAGACAGACAGACAGACAGACAGACAGACAGACAGACAGACAGACAGGCTCACACTAGTCTCCTACTGTCTGCTGTATATTGCCTCAGATATCCCTCCCTCTTGTTGTTAAGCCTATTACTGAACACTTTCATGCTTTTCCCCCGTTCTTCTGTTATCTGTTTCTCTCTTGCTTACACTCTGACCACTTTGTCTTTTGCAGCAGAAAAAGCAGTCCAGTTACCTAATGACTCCACACCCATGACTACCAAGCCCTGTATGAATGGACACCTACACATAAAGTTAACGTGTATCACCACCAGCCTCTATACAGACAAATTCAGCAGCACTGGTGCATGATGGGACACACACACACACACACCCAGAGTGAAAGCCACTGGTTGGTGCTCCCTGAGCCACCTTGCCCCTACTACCCATCAGTCCGCAAGCCATCACAGCCACATGTGCCACATCAGCCACAATGACTGACAGCCTGCTCTGGGCGATGGGTGGCAAGCTCAGGAGAGGAGGAGTGCTCCCATGGCGCTGTGTGTGTGTGTTTGTGTGAGAGAGAGCTTGTCTAAGTGTATGTGTGTGTGTGTGTGTGTGTGTGTGTGTGTGTGTGTGTGTGTGTGTGTGTGTGTGTGTGTGTGTTTGTTTGTTTGTCTGTGTGTGTGTGTGCATGTGTGTCAGGGAGTGTGTGTCTTTGTCTGTATGTGTGGGTGTGTGTATGAGTGTGTGTGTATGTCTGAGTATCAGTGTGTGTGTTTGCCAAGGAGAGGCCATAGGAGATGAGGTGAAGGTTTGTGCTGTGCGCTCCCTTCTCAACACTGCAATGTCATAACCCTTCACTCGTCCCCCAAAAGACAGTCGGCCATAAAAGGCTTTCAGTACGAGCTGTAAAAATGGAAATGGTGCCTCCTGTCTCGAACGAGAAGGAAAGACGAGAGAGAGAGAGAGAGAGAGAGAGAGAGAGGAGAGAGAGAGAGAGAGAGAGAGAGAGAAAGGGAAAGAGAGATGGAGGGTAGGGAGAGAGAGAGAGAGAGAGATGGAGTGAGTGAGAGAGACAGCCAGAGAGAGAGAGAGAGAGAGAGAGAGAGAGAGAGAGAGAGAGAGATGGAGTGAGTGAGAGAGAGAGAGAAGGAGAGAGAGCAAAAAAGAGAGAAACTTGTACGTGAGATTTATTTAAAAATCTGTCTACCTCGAGCGAGAGAGAAAGAGATAGGTGGCATTTGCGTACAAGTCCACCCACCGTCTTGCTCTTTCTCTCCCTCTCCTTTCCACCCTCTCTCTCTCTTCCTCTCTCTCTCTCTTTTTCTCTCCGTCTCCTTTTCTGTCTCTGCCTTCTTAAAATTCATTGGAGTTCCTTATCTGTACTGGCGACAGTAATTAGAAATCCTGTGAGTCCATCCAAACTGCGTGAACAAACTGGATTAAAATACTTCTTTTTCCCCAAAAAATGATTTTCAGGTGAGTAGTGGAATTGGAATGAACAAGACTGAGAAATTGTGCATTTAGAGGTACATTAAAAATATGATGATGTAATGGAAGGTTTATGTTATGCAGTTACCCAGAGATACTGAACAATGCAAACAGTGTATACATATGTAAACAGAAATAAACAAGGATAATTGCTTTTTCTGGAGAACACAGAGAGCAGGTTTGCCAACTGTAAATCGCTGGACCGCACAACAGCATGTGTTGCTGTTAGATTAAATGGATGTTGGCCAGTTCATTATCGTGTCATTTCATATGCAGTTTGAACAGTAATTTGATGTGGGGGTTGATAAGCCCTCTATGACCTTTTGACTAAGCAGTGACAATTAGTCATAACAATTAGCTTTACTCCCTCTTTCTCTCCCCATCTTTTTTACCCTCCTTTTTCTTATCGCGAAGGCCGTTTAAACACTTCTTTTTGTCATGCTCAAACGGTTTGCTGCAGTCAATAAAAATGTGGTGTGCGGCAAATTTAAGCCCTTGTGTTGGAAAATTAAGGGGAAAAAAAAGTCACCACTCAACTTTTAAGTGCCACAACAAATACATTTGGACCATTTCCCAGAAATCCTCTAACTCACTAACGCACATATACCACTACAATTACCAACTATACTATACTATAATGGCTACCAACAGGTGTCAATCACCACTTCAGGAAAGTAAAAGCCTTGCCATGTATTTGATCCACCATTTTATGAACCAGCTAAGCCCAATGAGCACACAAATCAATAGACAGGTAGATTGGCTATTTATGTATTTACTTTTTTTCAGTTTATTTAGACCAGACAGTGTGCAAATTAAAACATAAATGCAAAACATTTGGTGCATGACACCAGATTTAGCTCTAGGATATATAGCATCTGTAGTCCTAGTCCATGTAGTGAAATTACCATGTGTTAAGTGCATGATCAGAAGGAACACCTGTTAGGGTTTTGAATTCTCTGAATCCTTGATTGACACCTCTGATGTTTACATAGCAAAGACATACTCTTATGATGAAAGCTCACTGTCTACAGTTCTGAGTGGCGCCACCTAGAGGCGGAACTGGTCCCCGCTGCAACTCACCTGTGACGGAGCTGTCCAGGTTGTCCATGCTGGGAGCCCGGGGTGTGCTCCATGCCGCGCAAGGGACGGGCCATCTCGTAGCCCTCCTCCTCCTCCTCGTCTCCTCCTCGTCCTCATCGGGGATGTCGGTCTCCAGGTCAGACACCAGCGTGCTGGACACGTAACCAACCGGGGAGCGGGGGCCTGAGGGGGATACGGGCCTCCCTGCATATGCCTGTTTTTTTTTTTTTTTTTTTAAGACAAAAGTAGAAACAAAAAAAGAAACCATGGGGATTATTTGATAGTAACTGTAGATTGCTGGCCCATCAAGTTGAAATGAATTAGAAATTCAGACATTGGGAGTGAAAAAGAGAACACAGTGTGAAAGTTGTGTATGTGGGTGTGTTTGTGTGGTTATGTGTATGTGTATGTGTCGTGGTGTGTGTGAGAGAGAGAGAGAGAGAGAGAGAGAGAGAGAGAGAAAGAGAGAGAAAGAGTGTGTGTGTGTGTGTGTGTGTGTGAGAGAGAGAGAGTGTGAGAGACACACACACACAAAAAGACGGTGGGAGTGGACCTGTCACGTATGTTTTCTGGCACATTCTGGAGCTTCTTGACTGAACTGTCAACCCTGTGGCATGGCGCGTCTTCTGGCATGGCTAACACAATGACCCCTTTAATTGCTGCCAAGGAGGGCACAATAGCAGTGCGAAACCAAGGCCGTATGCCTGTCACCTTTGCAATAGCGAGCGCTGCTGACAGCCGCGGTGTGTGTGTGTGTGTCAGCGTGTGTCTGTGGCTTTGATGTGGATTGTGGTGGTGGGATTTGGTGGTGATTACCACCCTTCTCTGCTCTTGTCAAAGAAGTGTCTTTAACATCACTATGTATAGTTACTGGATAACACGCCTTTGCTGACATGTCAAACGATGCCTGAGTGTGTGTGTGTGTGTGTGTGTGTGTGTGTGTGTGTGTGTGCCTGTGTCTGTATCTGTGTCTTTGTGTGTCTGTGTGTGCGTGTGTTTCTATTCGTGAATATCTATTAGTGAATATGGGTGCCTTTGTGTGTGTGTGTGTGTGTGTGTGTGTGTGTGTGTCTGTATCTGTGTGTTTGTGTGTCTGTGTGTGTGCCACACGCGTGTATGTTTCTATTCGGATGCCTTTGTATGAGTGAGTGAATATGCATGTGTGTATGTATGTGTTTGTGTGTGTGTGTGTGTGTGTGTGTGTGTGTGTTCGTGTGTGTTGCACACTTGCACTAATGAATGGATGCCAGTCTAGCTGCAACAACAACAAAAAAAGACTGGATGAGACATCGGCTTCATTTGCCTCGCATGAGTTCCCCAGAAATGCAATTTGGACTGTAGTCTTTAACGGGCGCCCGCTCCCCTAAATGAACACTGCGTCACACTGCGGCGGCTCATTTCTATTAAGTCCCGATGAGCCCTCGTGTGCAGTGGCCTGAGCATGTTATGATTAATGAGCGTCTATAGGAAGGCCGGCCCAGTTCGAGCTTACAGGTCACGGTGTGCAAACATCATCAGATAAACTGTGGTGACAGATGTTTGCGGTTTTCATTTGAGCGAGAGAACGAGGCTAGGTTGTATTTTTTGTTCAAACTAATTACTAAAGCAGAGTTTTAGGACATCATTATGTACAAATTTGGGTACACAAAATCATTGTGAAGCTTTTACATTGATTAATAGATTCAGACCGTTTTGCTTTGTGTATGGCTTTGTATATCAGAAAGATAATTCCACCACAACGCGAAGCAGTGTAAAAAGCATTAAAATCGATCTCAGATACATATAACATGTTGCTACTCTGTGTACTTCCATCCACTCGTCCATTTGCTAAAGCTGTCACATCTTTACAGTTCATTTAGAGTTCCACTACGAACTTCATTGCGGATTGATACGCAAGCGCAATACGGTCAGAAAACAGGGACTACTTTATAGCTGTGCGTTATACAGAAAAAATGTATTGACATTCTAAAGAACACATTATAATAGGAGTTATTTGGGAGTTGATTTTACCTCCCAATGTGTACTTTTAACATATTCCAGATTTAAATGGTGCACAGAGTTAGGGTTATTTCCCATTTTAAAAGTGTTTATTTAACTTTGGAGAGTGTGGAGCTATACAAAACCTTCAAAAGTGTCAAATCAACTCTGTGGGAGTCAATTCAACACTGGTCTTTTTGCTATATAATGGAACATACCAGGTCTGCTTGGCCATGGTCCAGCTGGTACGCGCGGCTGATCTCGTCCAGGTGGGCCTGCAGCATGGGCTGCATCTCGTCACGCGGCGACGGCGTCAGCGTGGCCGTAGACTGCTGCCCGAATGACACGGCGGCCGGCGACGAGGCCACGCCCCTGACGGGCGGCGTGGGCACCCGCTCCTCCTCCTCCTCCAGCTCGTCCTCCATGCCCTGGTGCAGGTACGTCTGCACTGGCAGCGGGGGGACCCCAGCCATCGCTCTCATAGCTGGGGAAGGAAAGGCAGAAACGTGTGGGTGGTGTTAGAAAATAGTGACATAACAACATCCTCAACAACAACTACAGCAACAGCTATACCCAAGCATAGCCAGAAATCATAAAATGGGCCATTACTAAAACAGTCAATCAAACTTGTAGAGCCTTCTGATTGGGTGGGCCAGATTGACAAGTGGGTGGGCTCCCCAGCCCACCTGTGGCTACACCTATGAGTAATACTACTTTCTAGTACTACCACTAAGAAAATATATATGTATATAATTTAGGTACATGTATATGTACATTACTGTACTGTATATAATTTAAGGGTGGAGGGGCAGCGGAAAACCCAAGCCATCGCTCTCATAGCTGGGGAAGCAAGGGGGGCGAAGATAAGGATGGCAGTAGAAATATGACATGATAGAATAGCGAAGTAGCGATCACTAAAAGTAAATCTGCTCATCAGAACAGTCTGCTGGGAGTAACAGTACGGAATAACAGTAAAAAGACGTAAAGAGGTAGCAGAAGTGATCTTACTATCGGCATAGTGCCTATTATCAGCCATTTCTGTTGCCGTTTCACTTTAAATAAGGCTTTACACAGTGAAAAAAGTTATCCCCACGAAAATATCCAAATTCAGCTCACGTAAACCTTTCATTTCAGTAAGTGAATTTAAAACGTTTATTTTACTGATTTGTAATGTTTAATTTTAAGTAATTTCGCATTGAAATGTCTCTCACCACCCGGCCGATAATACTTGCTAACGCTATGCCTTTTATCTCCTCTCCTTGCCTGTGAAGCTAGCGTTAGGCGACTACACACAAACACATCGTAAATGGCAATGTTCATAAAACAGGGTTATCCCTTCAGATAATGTGTGTGGGTGTTTTATTTTTTGGGGTGTGAATATGTGTATGTGTATGTGTATGGGTGTGTGTGTCTTGAGCATATCTGGTTTCCTTTACAGAGGGAGGTTACCCAGAGTATGGGTCTGGCCTGTGGAAGAGAGAAATGAGAGA
The DNA here is from genome assembly GCA_027475355.1 of Coilia nasus. Classification (NCBI taxonomy): domain Eukaryota; kingdom Metazoa; phylum Chordata; class Actinopteri; order Clupeiformes; family Engraulidae; genus Coilia; species Coilia nasus. The sequence goes on along the minus strand of CM050215.1, from coordinate 12,360,445 downwards.
GGAGGAGAGAGAGGTAGAAAGAGGGGTGCGCCTCTCCCTCCTCTCCTCTCCTCTCCTCCCCTCTTCCCCCACTCCTGTCGTAAATGGCAATGTTCATTAAAGGAATTGTCAGTGTACACTTCAGAGGACATAACAGTTTTAATCAGTTGCCATTAAGGCTCAGCCGCAAGATTTACAGTTGCTGAGTACTCTTCATTTGCCAGATAGCCTATTAAGCAGATGACTTTCCCACATTCAAATAATGAGGAAGAGAGGCGAGCGCACCTCTCACACGAGGGGAGGGTGTGGGGTGTCTAAAACCGCTTCTGAGGCTAACTCATGAGGTGTGTATGTGTGTGTGTATGTGTATGTGTGTATGTGTGTTTATGTTTGTGTGTATATATGTACATGTGTTTGTGTGTCTCTGTGTGTGTTGACCATTAAAATTATATAAAAAATTGGAGGGTAGTGTGTGAAATGAAAGCACCAGGTTGTAGATGTTTCAGGGGACAGAAGGTGTGTGTGTGTGTGTGTGTGTGTGTGTGTGTGTATGCGTGCGTGCGTTTGTGTGTGTGTGTCTGTATTTGGCTTTTAATGAGGCCCTCGGTGTGGATCTGCCGCATCCTCTGCTGGTGTTTCCATCTCTCTCCTAAGCAGCATCCTATCGTGTGTGTGTGTGTGTGTGTGTGTGTGTGTGTGTGTGTGTGTGTGTGTGTG
>CM050215.1:12339749-12354749 GCA_027475355.1 Coilia nasus | reverse complement strand
CCGTCTTGTTCACATGGAAACGCGTCTCGTTCCCCAAACACCAGATCTGAGAAAGAGTAGAGAGAGAGAGAGAGAGAGAGAGAGAGAGAGAGAGAGCAAGAGCAAAAGAGAGAGAGAGAGAGAGGGAAAGAGAGAGAGAGAGCAAAAGAGAGAGAGAGAGAAAGAGACAGAGAGAGAGAGAGAGAAAGAGACAGAGAGAGAGAGAGAGAAAGAGAGAGAAAGCAAAAGAGAGAGAGATAGAGGGAGAGAAAGAAAGAAAGAAAAAAGGAAAGAAAGAACAAAAAACAATTGTTACACTGTGAGGGTCTGAAAAAGTGCTGAAACTGATAAAAAAAATGGAGGAAACATGCAGACAAGCAGAGAGACAAGCCCACAGAATGAAAGAGGAACAGAAGACTCAAACGAATCAAAGAGGTTGAGACACACAGAGAGATCATGTCCCTGACAGGCTGTGTGAGTGAGAAAGAGCAGAGCGAGGGCATCGCTGGAAGAAGCCTACAGTACCTTGTACTCCTGGATGATGCCGTTCTGATGGTCGGGGGGCGGGGGGTCCCAGGAGATGCTGATGGAGGTGCTGTTCTGGTTCCCCACCGTCTGAACCGTCACCTGCTGAGGGGGAGCACTGGGGGCTGAGAGAGAGAGAGAGAGAGAGAAGACAGAGTTAACAGTAATCACATTCTGCTGTGCTTTAGTTTGCCTTAACATCCCCCCTGTGAGAAATCACCAACTGTCATGCCAATAAGGTTTTATTAAAATTGAAACTAAAAGAATTAGTCTTGATTCTTTTCAATTTCAAATGAAATGAAGTCCCACTCGGTTTATTAAAAAAGTCTAGAAAAATGAAGAGACAGGAAGAAGCAAATGGAAGGAGTGAGACAACCATGAGAGAACCCCAAGAGAGTTGATGAACTGAATCCTTTGATATTACAAACTTAAAGTCTCACTGTCTCACAGCAGTCAGTGCCCCCAGACAGACAGACAGACAGACAGAGAGAGAGAGAGAGAGGAAGAGAGGAGAAGGAGGGAGAGAGAGAGAGAGAACAAGAGAGAGAGAGATCCATGAGCACACACACAAACACACACACATGTACGCGAACACACAAACACACACACATGTACGCAAACACACAAACACACACACATGTACGCGAACACACAAACACACAGCACAGATCAAAGTCCCTGCATTAGGCAGAAAAACCTTTAGGCAAGACATGTTTCATTATTTATTACACACACACGCCTCCACCTCTCCTCTGTTTATCACTCAGCACCGATAAACTCCGATAGCGGGCCTGCCTGCTGATAGTACAGCTGCTTGACATTAGGAGAGGGAGGCTAGTTGTGTTAAGCAGGGCCCAGCTAAGCTCCGGCAGCAGTGCGGGGGCCCACAGACGTTCATTAGAAGCGGATTTAGCTCAGGGCCCAGCAGCCGCTGACACCGATAAAGTGAGAATTTTTTTTTACCACGACTCAATACCTCTCCCGGCTTAGTAGGCCCTGTACTTTTTTGGTCTCGCTGGAAACATCAATTTTTCTTTTTTCTTTCTTTTTTTTAAACTTTTTTTGGGGCGTGGGTGTGGGGGGTAGCAGGGCTCAACACACAGGTTCAGTGTGCAATGCATGCTGGGAGGTACTTAGGCTGGCACGAACAAGGGATGGGGGGGGGGGGGGGGGACACTAAAATCAAGAAAGTTGGATTGGGTGGTCGGCCACTTCAGTGTCTGTCATAAAACACAACAACCATTCTGAGCAATACACCGTCATTTAAATCCCCTGCTGTTGGGAAAGCCATAAGGCTGTGAGATGAGTCCATTTGTCTTGCTAGACAGAGGACATGGGCAGCCTGAGCAAGCCTCACACTCAGGGCCGCTTGGAGAAGAATCAAATAAACAACAAATAACAACAATAACAACAACAATGACAACAGCAGGAACACGTACGGCTACAGGCTGGAGAAATAACATTAAAAAATGTTTTCTCATTTCTTTCCGCAGGCTGACGGGAGTCACAACACTGCCAAATACTGACAGGTCTATTACCCCCAACCCGAACACTGTCTGTCTCTCTCTCTCTCTGATTCTTTATCCCTTCTTTCTCTATATATATACCTCTCCAATGGTAAAAGCTACAACAAAAATCTGAATTTTTTTTCAAGCTACTTTCACTATGGTTACATTGTTAGGAATGCTAAAACGAAAAACCCTGCGAGAACAGCTATGATGCTAATAACTGAACTCTCTTGAAACGGTCTACAGGTAGCTTTTTTCCACTTTTCCTCTCTTCCTCCCTCTCTTCTCTGTCTGTCTTTCTCTATATCCATCCTTTTCTCTGTACCAAATACATATCTTTGGTCTGGTAAGGTTCTGATGCTGTTGACCATAACCAAGAGAATCAGTGGCAGTGCGTAGTACTAACAGAGAGGAGCAGCTGCCTGTCAGAATCCACATTCAGAACCAGTCACAGCCACACTTTGATCGAGAAAATACACCTGTTAACATGAATTATGTCTTCTGTCACTTCCATTCACATAGTGATGTGTGGCTGGGTGCTTTTAACAGTCAGAGCTCAATTAAGGTGGGCATTTAACAATGTGATGTACAGCTAAATGAAATATGACAACCTCTTTAAAGTTGCTTTTAACCCTTTAAGAGGCACCGCCTATTATAACTTTGTTGTTACCAGAATGGCAATGACCAAGTTGCAGTGTGTTACTAAAGATTTTCTGTAATGTCATAGTAATGTTCTAGTTACATTTTTTTTTTTCAGTCATCGTGAGACGTTGCATCTGCGATACAATAACCACAGTTTGGGATTATGAAACAAATCTGCTTCTGTACCCATCGGTAGAGCACAGAAAGACCTTCAGGCAGAGTAAAGTTTCAGCACTCTTCTAACTTTACTTTCAGCATCTAAATGTCAAAATAACTGAGCTGCATCCAGTTGCACCAACAACTTGCTGCTGAACAACTGTCCCATCTTATCCCGTACACTGACACCCACTGACCCCCCACTCAAAACCACTCCCGGCTGCCCGCTTCCCTCTCAGCCTGGAGGGTGGAGGGCCGGCCTGTTGGTTAGCCCCAGAAGCCTGCAAGCCTGGGAGCGTGACAGCGATCTGTCAGCGGGGCTCATCTCTCTGGAATGCACTCAAGAACCCCTGAGCCTCCAGCAGTCCCCTGGCTTAAAGCACCTCCAACAGATGGAGCAGAGCGAGAGACTGAGATGGGGAGAGAGGAGAGGGGAGAGGGGAGAGGGGAGAGGGGAGAGGGGAGAGGGGAGGTGACTGAGAAATGGAGAGGGAGAGAGAGGGAGAAAGAGAGAGAAAGATAGAAAGAGAGAGAAAGAGAGAGAGATGGAAAGAGACGGAGAGCACAGGGGGAGTGGGGGAGAGAGAGGGTGAGAGAGAGAGAAAGAGAGAGAGAGATAGAGTGCAGGGGAGAGGAGGAGAGAGGGGGGGGGAGAAGGAGGAAGAAGGAGGAAGAGAAGAAACACAACCAGAAAGTGAGAGAAAGGGACAGATGGAGAGAGAAAGACTTTAGAAAAAAGTGAAAGACTTTGGAGAAGGGAGACAGACAGAGCAGAAGGAGTTATAGGGTGAGAGAAAAAGAGAGGAGGGAGACCAGAACGAAAGTCTGAGAAAGAGAGAGGGGGGAGAGAGAGAGACAGAGACAGAGCAGAGAGAGAGAGAGAGAGAGAGAGAGAGAGAGAGAGAGAGAGAGAGAGAGAGAGAGAGAGAGAGAGAGAGAGAGAGAGAGAGAGAGAGAGAGAGAGAGAGAGAGAGAGAGAGAGAGAGAGAGAGAGAGAGAGAGAGAGAGAGAGAGAGAGCGAAGTAAGAGTGCACTTGAGTGGCCTGTCTCTGGGGCAGCCTGCACTGTGTTAATGGACAGCAGTGGGGGGGGGAGGGCTTTGGCTCCGTAATCACTTCCGTTCCAGCACAATGGCCAATTAATCTCCCCCTGCTGGCCTGCCCCCTGAGGATGGCACGGCTGCCCAGGGAGATGTGGAGAGAGATAGGGGGAGCGATAGAGAGGGATGGAGAGAGGCAGAGAGGAATGGGGAAGATGGAGAGGAATGGAGATGGAGAGAGACAAAAGTGCACAGAATAACTGCTAGAGCGAGGAGGGGAGAGAGAAAGAAAGAAAAAAAAGAAAGACAGAAAGAAAGAAAGAAATAAAGAAAGAAAGAAAGAAAGAGAAATAGAAACAAAAACAAAGAAAAGAAGGAAGGAGGGAAGAAAGGCAGAGAAAGACAGAAAAAAAGAAAAAGAAAGAAAGAAAGAAAGAAAGAAAGAAAGAAAGAAAGAAAGAAAGAAAGAAAGAAAGAAAGAAAGAAAGAAGAACAGCCTGACCCTGCACCAGAGTAGACTTGTAGCAAACGCATACTACATACAGAGGTCACGAATACAACAAAGACAGAGAGAGAGAGTAAAGAAGTTGCAGGTGTGGCTGTGTATTACTCTTCTTGGCCCTGGCGCTAACACCAGGAGCAGCAGCAGCTGCACCCCCTCACAGGAGAGAGCCAGGGCCCCTCCGCTGAGGCCCAGGGAAATGAATGGGGCTGTCAGGAGAACAGCACTTCCACACACACGTCCATGTTCCTCACTGGCGTACCGGGGCAGAGGAAGACCAGCTAACTCTGCTCCGTGTGTGTGTGTGTGTGTGTGTGTGTGCAACGCATTTAAGCAGTTCTTACATGCGCTGAGGGACTTCTTTTGATTAAACTGTGGAGGAGCTTAGAACTGGAGGAACTGCACACATCTGCACACAATGTGCTGTGGTGTGATGTATGTATGTATGTATGTGTGTGTGTGTGTGTGTGTATGTGTGTGTGTGTGGGAGATGACTGTGATTGCGAGGCAGCTGGAAGAGCTCCACTGCAGATACGGCACTGCAATGTACCCCATGCGAAGTGATGGAACTCAAAAAATGAGTCACTACCTGAAGGAAGTGTGTGTGTGTGTCTGTGTGTGTGTGTGTGTGTGTGCGTGTGTGTATGTGTGCCTGCGGGCACATCAATATGTATGTGTGTGTGTGTGTGCATGCGTGTGCTTGTCTGTGCGTGCGTGTGTGTGTGTGTGTGTGTGTGTGTGTGTGTGTGTGTGTGTGTGTGTGTGTGTGTGTGTGTGTGTGTGTGTGCGTGCGTGTGCATGTGCTTGTCTGCGCATGACCGTGCTTGTGTGTGTGTGTGTGTGTCATTCTGTCACAGGCTGTTTGACTATGGTGTGGATGACAGTAGTAGTGCAGTGTCTGTGTACCCATGCCCTGAAGGAGCGCACAGTCAGGGTTACCGACACAGTGACACAAATAACTACAGAAGTGCCTGGCAGTGTTCGGCATATATAACAGTCAGCACATTTCACCCCCTAAAAAACAACAGCAGCAGCAACAAAAAGAACGATAACAATGCAGTATCCACAGTGCGCCAGCACCAGTGACAATGTATCAGGAGTTATAGTCCTTACATGACAATATGTTATGTGTTTTGAAGCTGTAAGATGAGATATATTACAGCACAAACACAAATAAATGTCTATGGAAACAAAACAATTGCACAAACACACAGTCACACACACACACACACACACACACACACACACACACACACACACACACACACACACACACACACACACACAGACATACATACACAATAAATAACTAAATTCAGGGAAAGACAGAAGATGACTTCCGAACTCCATTTCCCATGATGCTTTACCTTCTTCGGTGGTGCGTGCCGTCCTGGATTCGCTGTCCATGCCCTGGAACTCGTTGAAGTAGGGCCGGACTTTGATCTCGTAGACGATCCCTTTCCTGAGCTGGGCCAGCACCACACTGCGCTCCGAGGGGACCTTCACATCCTGGCTCTGCCAAGGCCCCGGCGAGGACAGTCCTGATGTCTGCCTGTACAGAATCCGGTAGCCTTGGATGTACTGTGACTGGCGGTCCACCTGCGGAGGACAGAACAAGAGAAAAAGGATTAAGGATACATTCTTACTCTTCTTGATTTACTGTATATTTGATAGTTTGAAGAGGTACCGCTAGGATTTTGTCATAATACAACACAATACAGCAACAGAAATTTAATTCGCAAAAACTCGAATCATCTAGGCAGTTATTCGGTTGCCACCTATCCTCAAAACACAGCCTCTCCTCATTGGCTGTTGCCTGTGGACCACTGTTTCCCCATTGGACGACTCCTTAATTCCGCTGCAGGGCAGAATCAGGAGTGCTGTGCTGACGCATTTCCCCTCCTGAGTGTTGCTCTGTGGCCTCTAAGAGGCTGCTGCTGCCTTTAACAGCCTCTCCATCACCTGTGCTGACACCCCTAGCGCAATTAGCAGAGCCGAGAGCCACGCTGCATTACACCCATTCTACTTTCACAGCTCACACTCAGCCCATAAAAGCACGCTCGCAGGCCCAGCAGACACATCCATATGCATGTGTGTGTGTGTGTTTGTTTGCGTGTGTGTGTGTGTGTGTATCTGTGTGTATCTGTGTGTGTGTGTATGTGTCTGTGCCTATGTCTATGTGTGTGCTGCTGTGTGTGTGTGCCTATGTGTGTGTGTGTGTGTGTGTGTGTTTGTGTGTGTGTGTGCCTATGTGTGTGTGTGTGTGTGTGTGTGTGTGTGTGTGTGTGCCTATGTGTGTGTGTGTGTGTATCATGCACATACACTTCAATGCACTGAACTCCTAGATGACTCACAAGCAAGTAACATGAGGAGAACGCACGCAAAGCCTTGCCACTGCCGGTGGCCTTCCGAATAAGAGAAGCCGAATTTACACGGCAGCAGCAACAGGGGAGCGGAGGCAGCATAACTCTGCCTAATGGCTTGTTAACGGCAGGAGAGAGAGCTGAGGCGAGGCGAGGAGAGGCGAGTAGAGGAGAGGAGAGCAGGGCTTTTTGAGTGGGCTATTAAGTGGCTGTTTTTTCTCGACACCTCCGCCCAGAGTAAATCAGAGCGATGGCCTCTCCCCATCCCTGTTTAACTTTCATTAGCACGGCCAGGAAGGGCACGGTTCAATATAAAAATGAAAGAAAATGGGGAAATAAAAAAAACTTCCTGGCACTCCTCTTTTTATTTTTTTACTACTGTCAGAGTAGGAGCCTGGCCCGGCTGGCTTTTTTTAGGTGTTGATTAAGGCCGAAAGCTTTAATACAGTGCTATGGCAACCGACTATTGTTCCTCTGTGACAAAAGCCCCATTATGGCCACTTGTGTGGAGCGACTGTAACTTACAGGCATCTGATAATGGTGGCCATTTACAGCAAAGACAAGAGACTATCCACACTTAATAGCACTCACAAAACGCCACAGGGAAAAACTCACTCTCTCTTTCGCTCTCTCTCTCTCTCTCTTTCTCACTCTCACTCTCTCTCTCTAACTCCCTCTTTCTCTCTCTCACTCTCTCTAACTTCCTCTTTCTCTCTCTCACTCTCTCTAACTCCCTCTTTTTCTCTCTCTCTCTCTCCACCTCCCTCTTTCTCTCTCTCTCTTCCTCTCACTTCTCTTCCTCGCTCTCTGTGCTTTATGGATTTCCTGGGTGTTAAGCTGGACTGAGAAGACAACAGTGAAGTCTTTTGTTGTGAGGGAGGCGCTGTCTGGCACTGAGGGTCAATGAATAAAACAGTGTTGCAGTGGCACCTGCCCATCCGTATGGTGAGACAGACAGACAGCTTTTCGGGGTGTGAGGAGGGTACATTTCTGTGTGTGTGTGTGTGTCTGTGACTGTGTGTGTCTGTGTCTGTGACTGTGTGTGTATGTGTAAGAGAGTGTGTGCACGTGTGAAAGTGTGTGTGTGTGTGTGCGCACGTGTGTGAACAAAACAGAGTGTGAGTGTGTGTTTGCATGTGTAAGAGAGAGAGAAGGAGAGAGAGAAAGAGAGAGAGAGACAGAGAGAGAGAGAAAGAAAGGGAGAAAGAGTGAGACGGTCTTTGTGAATTTCTGAAGAGGAGGGCTTAGTGTCACAATCAGCATGATTAAAAAGCATTCTCAAGATGGGGAATCAAACATCATGCCAACTGCTGGTGTGTGTGTGTGTGTGTGTGTGTGTGTGTGTGTGTGTGTGTGTGTGTGTGTGTGTGTGCATGCGCATGTGTGCGCACAAATGAGTGTGCGGCTGCACGTATGTGTTGTCTGTGTCTGATGGAGGAGGATGTTAAACTCTGAAAAATAAAACAGAGTGTGTGTAGATCAGAGTGTGTAGAACCAAGCCCAATTAATTATAATCTACACGTTTGTCTGTTGGGCATCCATCTTGATTTTCATTTAGGCCAGGCTTGATAGAGGCCTGATAAAGGCACCATATGTCTGTGCGCTATCTTGATGCATGACACTGCTGACAGACAAGTCTCCCAGCAATGCAGTGCTGGCTTCCATGTTTGATGTCCCTGCATTACGAGTCAGCAAAAGCAATAAATCAAACAGCCCCCACTGCCGTTCCCTTAGATGGACCATTAAATACTAGAGGATGGATGTGTTAAACTACTAACTCCAAATTGAAGTCTTTTTTGTCACGTTCTCTGGTTCAAAGCATCTCTGGTGGAAAAAAAAATGAATAAAAATAGGGAATGCAAAAGAATTATAATTCAACATGAATGTTAGCAGAAGGTACTGTGATCTGGATTTTCCTGTTTTTCCACATTATAAAGGACAGCTTTTGGAGCAGCAGCCTATTGGCATGTTATTTGGCAGTGGTGTTGAATGACACCGGACTTTGGCCAATCACAGTGTGACCTACCGTCCATGTGACTTGGATGGTGGTGGGGCTAAGGACCTCAGGGTTATGGAGCCGCACGATGACCTCGCCCAGTTCCTTCTGGACATGCCGGTGGTCAACCCCCTGTGATGGGGGACTTATGTCTGTGGAGAAGGGATGGGAGGGCAGAGGGTGGTAACGAAACAGAGAGAGAGAAAGACAGAGAGGATATCAGTGGGTATCAGAATGAATAGCAAAATGTATTTCTTCATTTAAGAAATATTTTAAACTCTAATCTTTAGTGAAAGCCTAATCCTTTTAAATCAGCTCAGCGTTAGTGAACATGATTTAGTGGATTAAAAATCGTGTTTGAATAGCTCAGTGGAAGTGTTTTCAAGCACAAACCCAACATGGGGCAGAACTTTGAATCTTTCGTTTACAGAAAGGTTCCGTGAGTACTTATTACATTACATCCCATAAAATCCAACTTCAAACACAGAGTGTTTCCACAACAGTTAAACAACCAAAGCTTAAGCCAACTAAGGCAATTGGATAGGATCTAAGTAAAACATACAATGAACCAGAGCCCCCTTCAGTTCAGTGACTTAGCCGCCTGAGGTAACGCTAAAGCCACAAGGACAGGCACATCAGAAACGAGCCTCGTGGAAAGAAATATCGTCGGTTGTGAGTGATAGCAGCCATTTTCCTTGACCAATTCCCACCCTACCTCCCCCTGAAAGTTCCTGTGTTCACTTGCCAGGCAAGGAAAAGAAAAGGGAAGACTAACAAGATAAAAATGGGCCTTATCTTTCAGCTAGGAAATCTGATGGTGAGCGCTCTCTCTCTCTCTCGGGGACTAGAGAGGTGTACGGTGAAAAAGGGGAAAAGCCATTTGGAGCAAACCACCACTGTGGAAACAATGATCCAGGGACCGCGTCATGAATCACTGACTGCACTGAGACAGTGTGGGGGGCTGGAGGAAGGCAAGGAGGCGAATGCATTGGTGAAGATGCTGAAAAAGCCATCCATCTCTCCGCCAGCCGCCACTGCCAATAAGCATCTCCACACGTCAACGCCGGCATCCACAGTAGATTAGAGAGACACAGAGGCGATTAGAATGGACTCCGTCACTGTCCACGTCTTGGCGTCTTAGCCTGGATATAGTTTATACGAAGCGGAGGTGTGTGTGTGTGTGGGGGGGTTGCTGGGCACCAAAGGTTGCAAAGGGGGCACTGGAAGGCACTGGGATCATTAGAGAAACTTAATAAGCGGGGACGGGTCCGAGCGAAAGAGGAGGCGTTTTAATCGAATCCTGTCAGGGGCTGGAGCCCGTTCCTGCTCCCCGGTTAAGCACATTAACATAGCGTGGATGGCACTAACGCGATTATGGCTTCCAAAAGTAGCCATGATTTGCTTGACATGATTCCACGTCAGATGGTCTTGATGATGAGAGCGTGCCACGGCCCTTAGGCCTTGGCCCCTATCTGACGTGAGACGCAGCTATGCAGAGACTGTGATCTGATTTGTGACCCACTGATCAGCTCTTCAGCCTAGCTTGAAAAGGCAGGCATAAAACAGTGATAAAACTTTTACTGTGGGTCGTAAAAATCTCGTCATTGATTTAATGACAGTTAAAGTTAAAAAAAAAAAAAAATAAATGAACCAAAACCCATGGTGGTAATTATTATGCCTAACTGACTTTAGCTACTAGCTGTAGATGTACTTATGATGGTTCCAAAACTGTACAAGCAACAAAACAGATTTTTGAATGAAAAGTTCATACCGTACAGACATAACATAACACAGAAATATAGACACAACACAGAAACTGTGAACATACCTTGTGTGCGAACAGGTTCTGACATTGGGCTGGGGTCGCTCAGACCAAAGTTGTTGACGGCACGCACCATGAACAGGTAGATGGTGTTGGGCCGTAGGCTCTTCACCGTGAACTGTGTCGTCTTCACATGGTCAGCCACAGTCTGCCAGCTGTTGCTCACTGATTGGCTAAACATTGTTAAAAACAAAGAATCACAGGTTCAGTAGACTACATTTAAAGACATTCGTCATCTTGTCTTTATAAGTAAATACTTTCCTTGAAAAAGCTTGAAGATAAATGCCATCTGTGAAATATTCATGGAATAGCTTTAGCTTTATTTACTACACAGGTAACTTGTAAGACTAATTCATAAAGAAATCATAGTTACTACACAGGTAACATGTTTGAAGTTATTCCTGAAATAATCATGTCTGACCACCACCACAGTCATGTCTACTCTTAAGGGGACAAACCTAAAGGCTTCGATGACATAGGATGAGACTGGAGAGCCCCCAGCCAGACCAGGCTGCCAGGAGAGGGACACGCTGTTCTTGGTGACATCGGTGACCTGGGGTTTGGAGGGTGGGCCGGGCAGTTCATTCTCATCCTGGTTCTTGATGACCAATAGCCCCCCACCCTCTGTGAGACAAGCCGGGAATTAATGTAATACTCACTGTTGTCATTTTCATTGGAAACACTAGGTTGGCTGTCAGTGTGGGTTCACATTATGGAAAGATGAATACAACCAACCATTGAGTCTCTGCTGTAAGCACTGTTGCTCTTAATGTACGATGACGGTGATGTGATGAGTTGAGCTGTAATGTGATGGGATATGATTTACCTTTGACTTCAAGGAAAGCACTCCATGACGTCTCTCCACTGGAGCTGGCAGCCACACATGTATAAATGCCAGAATCAGACAGCTGGGAAAACACAAAACAAGTTAATGAGTTGCTCGTCGTGAAGATTATAATGATGTACTGACAAAGGTTATTATAAGGAGTAATAGTCAAGAGGACAAGGCGAATAAATTGTATATACAAAATTCTGAAACAATGGCCTGAGAGAAACTAGTTTAGGGTTCCGCACCACATCCCAGACCAATTACTCCATCCTGACACACAGCTGTGTCTGAAGGGGTCCATTTGTATTCTGCTAGCACATTACTTTGAGCACAGTTATGTGATTTGGGTCGCTGTGGGTTAGAGGCACATACCTCAGCAGTAGCAGGGGCATTTCAGATAAATGAGAAGGAACCAAAATGCAATTTACAACCAAAGTATAACAAGTGGGTCTCATTTATTTGTTATGCCTGAAGTAATGAAGAACAATGAAAAAACTGCAAGTGAAGGAAATTAACTATTAAACAAGCACTGCCATTTTACAGGTGTGTGACTGAGAGAGGCTGCTGGAGTGATCGCAATGGCAAACACCAAAACAACACAAGTGGGGGGTCAAGTTCTGAGTCAGCTACCAAGGCAACCAACCCACCAACCAAACCGCAACAATAAACTGCTGCACTAACTCATTTAGCGATGGCTTGGCTGCCAGGGTCGCTTCTGGACTGATGACAGTTGGTCCGTATCTCCTTTCCTCTCTCTATCCCTCTGTCTCTACCTCTCTTTCCTCCTCCCTCCCTCCCTCCCTCCCTCCCTCCCTCTTTCCTTACGGAACTTTCCCTCTGCTGTTTGTTGCCTTTCAGCGCCCGGGCCCCGTCTCACATTTATTAAATAAAATGTCACTGGTCGGCAGCTTTGTCACGTATAATGGATATTCTACTGAGGGGCCCCATGGAGGAGCGGGTGTGGGTATTTTAAATTCAATATCCCTTGATTGTGTGGTGTGTGTCCGTGTGTGTGTGTGTGTGTGTGTGTGTGTGTGTGTGTGTGTGTGTGTGTGTGTGTGTGTGTTGGAGGCGGTCCAGGCTTTCCCAGCTGAGTCCTGTCAGACATCTTGTGTCACTAAGTGATGGTATCACACATTTTACGGAAATCAATATTTCCCATTCATCTCTTTAATGCGTTATGATTCCACGTGCCTCCCTGCGTTAAGTCTAACCGATCTCTGATTGAATTCTCTTTAGAGTATATATCACACTTAGTCTGGCACTGTGACACTCAGGTACCCACACACACACACACACACACACACACACAACAAAACATGCACACACAAAAACAAAAAAGAGGGAGAGAGAAAGAAAGCACACATAATTTATAGAAAAAAAAAACATTTCATAGCTAAGGTTGTTTGAAAAAAATGTAAAGGCTAACAACTGAAAGGTAAAAACAAACAGAAAGAAAGAGAGAAGAGCAGACAGACAGAGAGACAGACACACATACACACACACACACACGCACACACACAGATGATGGACGGGTTTGGTTGGTGTACTTGTCTTACCCGGATGTTCTTGATCTGCAGGCTGCCCAGCTCCTGCAGGGACATGCGCGGGTCCTTGCCCAGCAGGCTCACCCCGTCCTTCAGCCAGCTGATGTTGGGGATGGGGTCCCCCGACGCCTGGCACTTCAGCAGCGCCACCGAGTCCACGCCCAGGGTCTGATTGGCCGGGCCCTGCCGGATGATGGGCGGGGGGCGGTCTGTCAGAACTGTCGAGAGAGAGAGAGAGGGAGAGGGAGAGAGAGAGAGGGAGAGAGAAAAAGAGAGAGTTACTACAACAGAACATCTTCTGATAAATACTATTCAAATTCTTCATTATGTAAAGCTGAAGTTTAGGCCAGGCCTACAGATTTAAGAACTGAACTTGTAAGGTATGGAGGGATGGGGGGAATGGGATGGTAGTGGGGGTGGGGTGTTTCTGTAATTGCCTTCACTAAATACACCATTTCATCTCTTTTTTTTTTTTGCTGTTTTCTGCCAGTCTTGTGACCACACCACAGCTGAATGACTACCCTGAGCTTTCTGGGAAATGGGATGAGAATAGCTGAGCTGTGCTTTTCCAGCCCACTGATGTGGCCGGGCCCCAGCTCTCGGAAGTTTCCCGTCACCGCCTGGCTTCCTGCGCGCCTCCGTGCCCGAGCACGCCCTCGGCCGATTGGCTGCCTCGTCCGTGGGGCGCCGTGAAAGGCCCGCTCCCATTGGCCGGGCGCGGGAATGACCTAAACTCTTCCTGATGGCGGGCTGAGAGTGTGGTCGGGGGTGCCAACCTCACCACAGCCCACACCTGAGGGACCCTAATGAACAGACACAGATGTCCCGCTGCAGGCCGAGATGCATTGTGGGTAACGAAATCGGCTATAACGTTTTAATGAGTTGCAAGCAGTGGGAGAGTTCACAAAATTTCGACGAGCCCACTTAAACTGCTTCGGGCTAGTCAGTGCTATTTCAGGGCTTTCTCTTCTCTTCTGGGGCTTATTGTCTACGTACTGTACATGGACAACAATGGGAGAGTGGATGTGTGGAAGGAATAGTGGTGTGTTGAGGAGGTGTAGTGAATGGTGGTGGCCTTGTTGTGGAGAATACTGCAGTGTAAGGGAATAAAAATAATTAGTTAAGGTGAGATCATCTTTTACTGAGTTATGAGGAGAGCCAGTTCGCTCGCTCTCTCTCTGTCTGTCTTTCTCTCTCTCTCTTTGTGTTTCTCTCTCTTCCTTCCTTTTCTCTCTTCTATTTTTCGCTCCTTCAATCTCTCCTCTCTTTCTCTTTCTCCTCCTTTTTTTTCTTCTGTCTTTCTCTCTCTCTCTCTCTTTCTTTCTGCCTCTCTGTCTTTCTCTCTTTCTCTCTTTTTGTTCCTATTTTTCGCTCCTTCAATCTCTTCCTCTCTCTCTTTCTTTTCTTTACCCCTCTGTCCCCCTCTCTCTCTCTCTGCCTGTCTTTCTCACCTTCCCTCCCTCTCTGTTGCTAAGCGGGCTGTGCATATTAATTAAGGGTGTGGATTAATGATGGTGCTCCTGGGGGCTCTAATTAACCGAGACTTCCTCTTTTAACCTCCCTCTCCCTCTGTGCATCCTTCTTTTCACGCCTCCCTCTCTCTCTCTCTCTCTTTCTCTCTCTCTCCCTTTGTTTTTTTTTTGCTGTGAGGTGGTCATCAGTTCAGTATTGGAGAGAGGATCCCTTCATCTTATTAGGCGTGCTCTGTAGCATGTAGACACAACGGTAGATGATCTTCCCTCAGGTCTCTTTCCCAGTAAAGGAATGGGGAGGTGGGGGAGAGCGAGAGGGGTGAGGATGGGGATGGGGATGGGGGATAGGGGGGTCTGTAGTCCTCTCCTGGCCCTAATGGAGGATGTTTATACTGGGAGGAATGCTGTTATCAGTGCCCAGGCGCACACCAGACAGTTCTAATGCATCAGCCAGGATTAAAGTGAGCCTGAGTTCATGCGCGCACGCACACACACACACACACACGCACACACACACACACACACACACACACACACACACACACACACACACACACACACACAGCATAATAAAACGCACAATAAAAAATGCCTCAAACATAAACACACACGTGTACACA
>CM050215.1:12332249-12334749 GCA_027475355.1 Coilia nasus | reverse complement strand
GTGTGTACGGGAGCACGTTTGAGTTTAAGTGTGGAAGTGTGCATGTATTTGTTTCTGTGTGTGTTTGTGTGTGTCTGTGTGTGTGTACGTGAGCATGTTTGAGTTTAAGTGTATGTGTGTGTGTGTGTGTGTGTGTGTGTGTGTGTGTGTGTGTGTGTGTGTACGTGAGCACGTTTGCGTTTCAGTGTGCGTGTGTGTGTGTATGTGAGCACGTTTGAGTTTAAGTGTATGTGTGTGTGTGTGTGTGTGTGTGTGTGTGTTTGCGTGTGTGATGTATCTGATTGAGGGAGTGCAATCAGTTTGGTCTGTGTGCTGGCTAACAGCTGTAATAAGTGGCAATGGGCTTTTTTAATGGGCGCGTGCTGTAGGCGAGACTCTGACTGAGATCTCACCTCTACCTCCTCTTTCTCTCTCTATCCTTGGGCATAACTACTCCTCCCCACTCACCCATCCACCCACCCACCTCTTTCCCCACCCCTCCTTTCATTTCATCCATCCATCCATCCATCCATCCATCCATCCATCCATCCATCCATCCATCCATCCATCCATCCATCCATCCATCCACTCTTTCTTCCCTCCGAGTCGTCAAAGCCAGCCAACGGAAAAAAAAAAGACATTAGCCGCGATTCAATTACACCAAATGACTGTAATGCTACAAATGATGTGTCTTTTAATTACCCTCTCTCTCTTGCTCACTCTCTATCTCTTCCTCTCTCTCCATCTCTCTCTTTTCCCCCACCTCTGTCTCTATCTCTCTCTCTCTCTCTCTATCTTTCTCTCTCTCTATATCCGCTCAGCCGCATATGACAAATGTCCACTTCATTATGCGTCGGTGTGACAGAACGCCTTTTTTTATGGCTTAATTACTTAATTAGCCTCTTAATTTGTTCCCTTAACAAATACCTCTATCCCTTAGTTGGGGTGCCAAAGCTTTAGAGGCAAACTGTGTGTGCGTGTGTGTGTGCTCACGCATGTGTGTATATTTGTGCACAAATGTGTGCTTGTGTGTGTGTGTGTGTGTGTGTGTGTGTGTGTGTGCATGCACATGTGCGTGTTTGTTTGTGTGTGTGCGTGCGTGTGTGTTACATACATATGTGTGTATGGCGGTTTGGTGACAGAGCGTCGCAGAGGTCACATGAGAGGAGTGGAAAAGAGTGCCACTTCTGAGTAGATCTGATATGCATGGTAAGTGTGTGTGTGTGTGTGTGTGTGTGTGTGTGTGTGTGTGTCTGTGTGTGTGTGTGTGTGTGTCTGTATATTGGAAGGTTTATTCCTGTTAGTGTATGCAGGCCAGGGGTTGGCAGCTGCTGAGATGAGTGTGTATCAGTTTTGTGATGCTTAACAAAAAGTTCAAAGGACAGTGTTGTGATGCCACTCTACTTTGTTTGAGTGTGTGTGTGTGTGTGTGTGTGTGTGTGTGTGTGTTTGAGTGTGTGTGTGTGTGTGTGTGTAGATATGAGTTGTGCACTCTTTTTTCAAGAGTAAGAAGGTATTTTTCTGTCTGATCCAACACATCCGATTTGTGATAAATGTGGTGTGTGTGTGTGTGTGTGTGTGCGTGCACCCGCTTGTGTGTGTCGGTGTGTGTGCGTAGGTGTGTGTGTGTGTGTATGTGTGTGTGTATGTGCAAGATCTGAATCATATCTCAACACTATCGGCAGGTCTCTGGCAGTCTGCTAATTGCTGTGGCTGTGTGCATCAGGGATGCCCATGTATTCCAATGGGCTAAGCCAGTGAGCGAGAGCAGCATCCCTATCAGCACTAGGGTCTGTTAGATCAGATCAATGGCTGGCTAGCTGCAAAATAGGGGCAATCATCTTTAAGATACTGAAAGGACTGTGGTCTTCTAAACTGGATATTGATATGCATGGGTAACTCACAACCACAAACGCATGAAGTATGATATTCCATTATCCTAATGGCGAACTCCCATTGACTACCATTATGATGACTAAAGAAAACTAAATTGTGCCCAGATTGAAACCATTCCCTATCCCATCTCAGTGTGGGCACGCGCGTGCGCACACACACACACACACACACACACACACACACACACACACACACACACACACACACACACACACACACGCGCGCACACACACGCGCACACACACACACACGCACACACAAACTAGGAATACTTAAATATTCTACATATTAACCAGGCCACCCCTGACTCATTCACACACATAAAACCAAGGCTCTTATTAACATTGACTAATCACACAGGACATTAATTCTGGCTCCTGCATGCATGTGTAGTACACATGTGCGCTTAAGTGGGATCTAGAGGGATCCACGTATGGCATTCATATCCAGCAAGCGTGAAATAAGCACATCGGTGCTTAACCAAAGCCATGGATTAGATCCTCCTCAAATCTCGCTTACTGTTGTTATAACAACTAGTGCAGAGTCCCCACACAGGGGACAAAGACACACAGACGCAGCTTGCTTTATGCAGACATAATGACAAAGCACATGGGATTTGCTAATG
>CM050215.1:12317249-12327249 GCA_027475355.1 Coilia nasus | reverse complement strand
CAATCCCCAGCACAGCCTATGGAGGGGTTTACCCTTACCCACTTTCTCTCTCTTTCTCCCTCTCTCTTTTGCTCTCTCTCTCTCTCTAGCTCTGTCTTTCCTTCTTTTTTAATCTTTCTTTATCTAGCTCTCTTTCCCCTCCCTTGCTTTCTCTTTCTCTGTCCAACTTTCTCTCACTTTTTGACTCTCATTCTCTCTGTCTCGCTTTTTTCTCCTTCAAACTTTCTCTTTCCTGACTCTCTCTCTCTCTCTCAATCTGTCGCCAGCTCTCCTATAATGCTGTGACTGCGATGCATGACTGATGGGAAGGCGATACCCTTGCTGATTAACTGAGAGTGGCCTCGTCTTGATTTCCCTCTCATTGGTAAATAAACGGGCTCTTGCCGTGACCCCCTCAGGCTAACTCTACTGTGTTGACCAGACCCTTCCAGATCCTTCCAGACCTTTCCAAGGCACACAAATGCAGAGACACAAAACCACATTCAGTTTGGCCTCTGCCTCTGGAAATGGTTTCGGTTAATTAACAAAATTAAAGATAAACTCTGTCGTGTATCCCTTAGAGGTTCCAATGCTCAAATAACTCCTACTTTTCAAATAATCTCCTGAGGTAAAACTATTTCTCCACTTTTACAATGGATTTTTTGTTCACCCATCAGTATATATGTACAGTCCACTCATTAATCAAACAAATAGCGATGTGTGTACATTAAATTGTATTATTGGAGACTATTAAGTCAAGCATTCAAAGCAATGAATATAATTCTTCAGATGTTTTGAAGACTTACTCCAAATAAACACATTTCTTTGAGAGGTCTTTAATGGAGAGTTGCGTAGTTATAAAACAGTTGGTTTCACACTAAATCAAAAAAGCCAATCAACAGAGCCCTCCACCCTGCTGACATACAGCATATGGGCTTTGAGCAGACAGTCTCATCTCAGCCCATCTCATCTACACTCATCTCATCTACACTCATCTCATCTACACATGCATCGCTACCCAGCAGAGCGAGCGCTCCCAACTTTCCCCTCATTTAGCAGCTGTGTGTTTGTGTGTGTGTGTGTGTGTGTGTGTGTGTGTGTGTGTGTGTGTGTGTGTGTGTGTGTGTGTGTGTGTTTGTGTTTGTGTGTGTGTGTGTGTGTGTGTGTGTGTGTGTTTGTGTGTGTGTGTGTGTGTGTGTGTGTGTGTGTGTGTGTGTGTGTGTGTGTGTGTGTGTGTGTGAGCGTGCATGCGAGTGTGTATGTGCTTGTATGTGTGTGTGCGTATGTGCTTGTTTGTGTGTGTGCATGTGTGTGTGGTGGGGGCAACCTCAGGTTAGATTCTATGCCTCAAAACTCTCCTGCTGTGCCAGATCACAGACAGGGATGTAATGCAAAGCCCCCACCACCCCTTCTCCCAAGGGCTACTTACTTCTCTACACACACACACACACACACACACACACACACACACACACATACACAGACATACCATACACAGAGCAAAATCAAATAAACCAATTAGAAACGGGGCTGACTGCATGGCCTGCTTGGCCCTCCACCTTGAGATAGCATCAGTATTCTGCAGCGGCACAAAGGTCCCCTCTCAGGCTGTCCCTCCCCGCGGAATAACTGTCCACTAGTCTGGCCGTCAGAGGGAAACTGAGGCCAACGATTCGGACACGGTGAGTCTGTTATGTGATGTATCAATTACAAATGGGTGAAAAAGGTCTTTTTTCTTTCTTTCCTCCTTTCCTTCTTTCTTTCTTTCTTTCTAAATTGTGGCACAGCAAGTGTCTACAGTTGAGGAGTGTCACTGTTCTGACTAACACACTACAGCCTGCTGGCTAATTGCTGCACTTGACAATCTCTGCCTGGTTAATGGGTAGTGATCAAACTTCCCGCTTTTCAGATTTAAAATATCCTTCTTCTCCAATCTCCTGCTCGAAGCCTGCTCGACGACTCTTGTGCTGAGATGAAACTATTTCCAGCCATGTAACAACTGTGTCTGTACTGTGTTAAGTTTCTCAGTTGGCTGAGATGTGTCAGAGCACAGCTGGGTGCAGCGGGTGTCGAAAGCTCGGGGCGTCTGCGTGATTCATCCTGCCTTGATCCGGGCTTAGTGTGGCCCCCTTCGGCCTGGAGCACAGCACCATTGGGGGCCAGCACAGATGGCCATGGATTTACCACCACCCAATTTGGCCCCTGTGCTCTGGGCCGGGGCTGATTCTGTCTGTCTTTCCATCTATCTCTTCAGGCCAGGGGCCCATCACCGACACATGGGGCCCCTCTTCCAATCAACTGCTGGCACTCGCTTCTGCAACCAGTGCTGCTCACCAATGACTGAGATTTGGGGGCGGGACATTAACCATTGCCAGTCAGTCAGAGCGGGTGTGTTTAATAACTCATCTCCCTGGACATACTAAGCCCGAATGGGTCCTGGTTTTCGCCGAATGGGCCAAGGCACAACACACTTCCTTTTATTCCCCCTCTTTCTGTCTCTCTCTCTCTCTGTCTAATACACACACAGCCACACACACATTGATAGACACAGAAGTACAGAAATATTCATAACAAACAAGGCAATCAGACATTTCTTGCACACCACAAAACACACATACACACACACATACTACACAAACATTCACTCACACATAGGAATCCACACACAAAAGAATCGAATCAGGAACAGACCAATTTATCCGGTAACAATTCATCACACACACATACGCACGACTGCAGGAAAACTCGCTGTCATTTCTTCAAACCCTGTATTCAATCATATTTTATTCAGAGAGGGCTCTGGCAATTACTGTCTCTGTGCTGCATGCTGCCTGAATGGGTAATGTTGCCGTGGTTGCCTGCTGCCTGACAGTTTGAGGGAAACTAGCATCGCTAACGCTAGTCTTCCAGTAGGGGTCTTAACCTCCCTCTCCTCTCCTCCCCTCCCTCCGCTGCCAGTCAGGCATGTCTAAACATGCACCCCTGCTCCTTCACATGTCAGCACTGCCTCACTCATCCACCCCTCCTCCCTCTTTCATTCTCACTCTCAGTCTTTTTTTCTCTTTCACTAGCGGTTTTTGTGTTCCATTTGTTTTGCCTATACTGTGCTTCCTCGTACTGTAACCTCCTCATACTGTCATTTTTTTTCTGTTTTGTTTTCTTTGTTTTCATTTTACCTTGTCTGTGTTTTAACCTCTGGTTTCCTGTCATCTTCTCTCAAGCATTTTTTTAAAACATTGTTCACACCTTTTTCCAGTGTACTTTTTAACTGTCAACTTCATGGTGCCTCTGCCTTGCCTTAAACACTACTTTTTTATCTGTCTGAGTAGTGGTGAGAACAAGGCCATCATTACACACAAACACACACACATTATACACACACACACATTCACACATACACATACACACACACACACAAAGCCTTGTTTCCAGACACACATAGTAGGGTGGCAGTGCCACGGCCAACACACACACACACACACACACACACACGCACACACACACACACACACATACACCAGCAGACTCTGCTTGTGCCAGAGCTCCAGCCACTACAGATGGAGAGACGGGGAACTGGAGGGAGAGGGAATTACTACGTGGAAGGAAACACAAGGGGGGATCTGAGAGGGATTTGCTTGCACACACACACACACACACACACACACACACACACACACACACACACACACACACACACACCAACACACGCACAAACACACGCACAAACACACACACATAGAAACTACATGAAGTACAAGAAACTACAAGACTAACCCAAGTTGTTAAATGCTAGTTATTAGCAGCTAACTGGTTAGCTGAAAGCTAGAGCCAAAGTTATCAAGAGAAGCTGGAACTCACTGCCATGGCGATACAGAGTGATGGCCAAAGAGTTAGTTGATGGAAGTCAATAGAGTTGGACACAGGCAGCGCGCGCGCACGTGTGTGTATAGGTGCATGTGCTCCTGTGTGTGTGTATGAGTGTTTGTGTGTTGTGTGTGTGTTTGGTGTGTATGGTTGTGTATGCCTGTGTGTGTTTGTGTATAGGGGTATGTGCACCTGTGCGTGTGTGTGTGTGTGTGCGAGTGTGTGTGTTTGAGAGAGAGAGGGACAGTGAGGAAAGACAGGGCGGGCGCATGCGTGATGGAGGTTGCTCAGGAGGATGGTACTTACCCACAGGGCGAGCTGGAGACACAACAATGGAGTGGTGGAGAACAAAAAGAAAGAAAGAAAAAAAAAACAACAGATAAAAATGAAACAACACAAACAACAAAACAACACACAGATAAATGGACAAACAAACAAACAAACAAAAAACAGCAAGACCAGAAGTAACGAAAGTCAAAAAACAATACATTAATAAAAAAATGGGACAAAAATAGAAATTAAGGTCAGAATGGACAATGGCATGTTGTGTTTGGGGCACAAGGTTACAGCACAGGGTAAGATTGGGTCTTGGGAGTCCGGTCTAAACAGCCAGATGGGACCAGGAGATGTCAGAAACAATTGGAGTTCAGGGAGGTCTCCACTAAGCTCACCCTAGGAGGGCTGGCTCATCGCACTGGATCCAGTAATGCCAATTCTGACAGCTGAATGAGGCCTTGTCACCTCCACTGAGTATAATTTTCAAATTATTGCTTCTTATATATTTTTTTCCTTCACAGGAAAAGAAATTATAATGACATTCATGTGCTATATTCTCAATCATTTCTGTTAAGAGTGAAGGTGCCTGACTGTTGGGGGTCGCTTGTATGTGAGTATCTCTTTGTCTTTCTTTCTCTCGCCCTCGTTCCCCTGCTGTTGGACCTGCTCCATCACTATTAATGATCTTTACAGCTCTAACTGGGATGGGTGTTTGAACTGGTGAGAGAGGGTGTGAGTGTCAAGGAACACAGAGTGACAGGTTTAAGAGGGAGGAAAACAGAGAGATGCAGATAGGAAGAGGAAGAGAGGGAGAGGGGAGAGGGAGAGAGAGAGACAGAGAGAGAGAGAGAGAGGAAGAGCTAGAGAGAGAGTCAAAGGCACAGTTCATATTTAATTCAGCAGTACAGCTGTTGAGACCTTGTGCCATAGTGACATTAAGAATAGAAGAGCTTGTGCAGCAATCCCCCCCACCCACCCATCTCTCTCCCTCTCTGTCTCTCTCTCTCTCTCTCTCTCCCTCTCAGTCTCTCTCTCTCTCTCTCCCCCCCCCCTACCCCCCATTCTCTCCATCCCCCCAAACTCCTTCGCGTGTGCACTCATCTGGCAGTCTCCACGGCCAGGTTCATATAAATCCTCAATTCAAAAGGGCTGAAAATTGAAGTGGGCCTCACCACAGGTTTGTTCTCTCCCCCCCCCTCTGCCTCTCTCCCCCTCTGCCTCCCTGGGCCCCCCGATAACCGCCCGGCACTAAAGGGCCACTCGGCGGAGGCCTCCGAAGGCTTGATTTAATGTGCAGGGAAGTGGAGAGAGAGGAGAGAGGGATAGAGGGAGGGAGGGAGGGATAGACTGTGTGATAGAGGGGTGTATGCGGGAGAGAGGGAGGTGTCGGGGTGGGGTGGGGTGGAGCTAGCTGGGGAGATTATGGCAAAAAATGTTTTTATTAACCTTTGGCCACCTCTGCCGCACCGTTGCGTAGGCTGCACCAGTAAACTGTGAAATGATTTTGGTGGCTTGGTTGGGGTGTCTTTGAATATGTGTGTGTGTACGTTTAAGGTGAGTGTGTGTGTGTTTAATGTGCAATGTGTGTGGCAGTATATAGGTGTGCGTGTGTTCCATGTGCAATGTGTGTGACAGTATATAGGTGTGTGTGTGTGTGTGTCTGTTCCATGTGCAATGTGTGTGACAGTATATAGGTGTGTGTGTTCCATGTGCAATGTGTGTGAAAGTATTTGTGACTGCACCTGGGTTTGGTGTATGGATTGCTGTGAGTGTTGGTGGTAGGTATGCGGGCATTCATCTGTTCAGTGTGTGTGTGTTTGTGTGTGTGTGACAGAGAAAGTGTGTGTGTGTAAGTGTGTGTGTGTGTGTGTGTGTGTGTGTGTGTGTGTGTGTGTGTGTGTGTGTGTGTGTGTGTGTGTGTGTGTGTGTGTGTGTGACAGAGAAAGTGTGTACGTATGTGTGAATGTGTAGCAGAGGTATCAAAGCCACTGGATGGCTACCTTTGTGGCCAGTGGACACCTCAGATGTGTGTTGTGTTGTGTTGTGGGGTGCTGGCAGCTTAGGGTGTGAGGTGGGGGTGGTTAGCTGACAATGGTGGTAGTGTAGCAGCTTGAGCAGGGGGATAACAAGCCCTCCATCTTGCACAGACTCCTAGTAATAACTGACATTCAAACACCTCCTCCCATTTCAGGAGTCCACGGGAAATACGGGCATGGTCACAAAATGCAGAAACTGAGAAAATGTAATTTATAAGTTTGATTTTTGATTTGACCTTTTAAGTAAATGCTATTTTAAAATGCAGCAATGTTTATTCACAGGATTACTTTTGCAAAGCTGAAGTTTTAATGCAACTACCAAAAAAGGGAGAGTAACTTGAAAAATGTGACTTTGTGACTGATTTATGCCCATTTTTCCCATGGACTCAATGGAATTTGCTTTCCACTGGCCAAGCCGCCGTTGGACAGGCCTGCGTTGGCATCGGTCCACTTACCCCTCACGGTGAGCGTGGCAGAGGCCTCCAGCTTGCCAACACGGTTCTCGGCCACACAGGTGAAGGTGCCCTCGTCACCGGCCGAAGCCTTCTTGATCCGCAGCAGGTAGTCGTCTTTGTCGAAGCGCACGTCATACCTGGACAGCAGACAAAGACAGAAAACAATAGGTTGGTGAGTGATGTGTTCACGTAGTCACTTTGTACAGTGACACCCTGTAAACTAGGAATCCAAACCCAAAAGGTGTTACAGATTCAACACCATTACAACAACAACAGTGGCTGCCAAAATATATAGTTTCTGTCTTTTTAAAGTTGTCGCCTTTAATTGGATAGGATAGTTTAGGATCAGGAAAGACAGGTACACAGATGTAAATCAACAGTAAGTAGTTTTTTCAACCTTAAAATAACATTTCCAAAATCGTTTCAGTGGTTAGTCAACTCGTAATATGGCCTCCATGGGCTACAACCGTACTATGCAAATTTGCAAAAGCGTGTTGCTCCGTAGTTGATCTGTACTGTAGTTTGGATGAGACGTACGAAAGACAATTCCGCTTCCAACCTGTAGGGTGACCAAAGAGCACAAGTGCTTCAGCGTTGCTTTAAGTTCGGATGCCTTAGCCAACTGCACCACTGCGCCCCCTGCTATGTTTAATTGCAACTCAAAAACAACTGTAGCCCCCACTCATGACGAAACCAAACCCCAAACGAATCACTGCTGAGTGACACATGACAGTGACAGCGAATGCTGATAAGTCTCCGTGCTATTGGAGGTGAAGAGGCAGGTGGATGTAGGGGCATGTCTCCCACAAAGACCAAACAGTAGCCACAGACAGACAGAGGAGAGGAGAGGAGAGGAGAGGAGAGCGGGGTGCATGCTTCAGGCTGAGGAGTGTTGAAGGCAGGCTGGGAGATCAATTATTCAGCAATGACACACGTTACAGAAGCCAAGGTGCTTTCAACTGGAACCACACATTCTTTTAATATTTATGAGGACGCTGTGTGTGTGTGTGTGTGTGTGTGTGTGTGTGGGTGTGTGTGTGTGTGTGTGTGTGTGTGTACATGTGTGTTTAAGATGCCAGTCATCAACCCAGATAGAGCTCTGCACTCATTGAAAGAAACATGATTTGGTTCCCCAAAGAGCTTAAAAAAATAATATAAAAATAATATATATAGTGTGTTTGTGCATGTGCGTATGTGTGTGTACGTATGTGTGTGTGTGCGTGTGTGCGCGCGCGCGTGTGTGTGTGCACCCTCCAGAACTCCTCTAAGACGGGATAAAAGTGAGTTCTTTAATGATGTCTCCTCATTATTTGCTTTCTGCTGCAAGAGCTCGTGTAGAGGCGTACCCAAATCACGTAATGGCTAACTTGTACTAATTTTGATAGCTGTAAAGATGTGCAAAGAACAAGAAAAGAACATCCAACTAAAGTCTATTCATAAATCACATGCACAAGAAAAAGAAAGGTAAAATTAAAGAATTAAAGGAGACTTAGGAATGTTACAAGAGTTAGTGAGGATGTGGAAAGAGAGAGATAGAGAGAGAGAGAGAGAGAGAGAGAGAGAGGAAACACACACACACATGTACAGATGGAGGTGTATGTGTGTGAGAAGAGAGAAAGAGGGGGAGGGTGGGAATAAGAAGAAGGAAGAGAGAGGAAAGTGAGTTTTTGTTTTCTTTCCTAAGACTGACAGCTGAGGAGGAGAAGACGTGGAGGAGCTGTTTTTGACATGCTAGTGTGTGTGTGTGTGTGTGTGTGTGTATGCCCCAGTATTGTGATGGTTGCTGTCTCATTGTGAACATATAATTGGTTTGTGTGTATTCCAGTGTGTGTGTGTGTGTGTGTGTGTGTGTGTGTGTGTGTGTGTGTGTGTGTGTGTGTGTGTGTGTGTGTGTGTGTGTGTATGCGCATGTAAGTGAAGCGCGGCTGGGAGAGGTGGGAATAGTTGTGGTGGATGTGGTATGACTGACAGTTGCACCACATTGTGTTGTCTGGACTCCATCAGGCAGTCAAGACTACATTACCCACAGACGAGCAGAAAATCACCTCTCCCCATCACCAGCCGACTCACACCAGGTCAGCTTCCACGCACCTGACAAGCGCTCTGAGTGACATGCACCTATCCTATCCTAACCTACGCTTACTGGCCCCAGACTCTACACAACCTGTGTTCAGCCTCATATGAAACAGGAGTGTACCTCTGAATGATGAAAACGGCTCTTTGTTTGTTTGTGTGTGTGCATTTTTGTGTGTGTGTGTGTGTGTGTATGTGTATGTGTGCGAGTAAACAAGAGAGAGAGAACTTGTGTGTGAGTGTGTGCATTTCTGTGTGTGTGTGTGAGAGAGAGAGAGAGAGAGAGAGAGAGAGAGAGGGAGAGAGAGGGAAAGAGAGAGAAAGAGAAAGAGAGAGAGAGAGACTCGTGTGAGCGATTGTGTGTGTGTGTGTGAGTGTGTGTGTGTGTGTGCGAGTGTGAGCGTGTGTGTGTGATGTACAGACATCTTTACCACAGCCATCAGGTGCACTAGTGGCGAAGCGGCACAACCAGCAGCTGCAAAAGCAATCTGTCACGTCTCCCACTCTTCCATTCTTCCTTCTCTCTCTCTCTCTCTCTCTCTCTCTCTCTCTCTCTCTCTCTCTCTCTCTCTCTCTCTCTCTCTCTCTCTCTCTCTCTCTCTCTCTCTCTCTCTCTCTCTCTCTCTCTCTCTCTCTCTCTCTTTCTTTCTCCCTCCTACATTCTTTCCCTAATTCTCTCTCATTATTTCATCTTGCTCTTTTGTGATGACATTTCCTGGGAGAATGTGTTTTGACAAAAAGCCCGTGTGGAAGTGCATTCCCAGGACATGACTGGCAGCCGAAGCTCGCCGCTCGGGGCTTTCTTTGTACAAACAGTTTGACAATTAATTTCCGATGAGTCACGACATAAATGCTTTTTTGTTCTGGCGCAGCAGGGGCGAAGAAGAAGAAGAAGAAGAAAGCTTCAACTGTTTTGGAGGGGAATGACGCAGCACCTTTTAGACAAGCCCATCGCATTCAGGGCAAACAAAAGCTACGGATAAAGCGTCCTCTTCGCAAAAAAAGCCTCTGGCAAAAAACATTGAAGTGGTTGACAAGTGAAGAGTAGGGTTGGAGGGGGGGCAGCAACCAAAGAAAGACACACAAACACACACACACATATATGTGAAAGAAAGACAGAAAGACATAGATAGATAGAGACAGAGACAGACAGAGAGAGAGAGAGAGAGAGACAGAGACAGAGACAGAGACAGAGAGAGATGGACAAGAAGGCAGAGAGTGAAGATTGTTGATGTTCCTTCTTTCTGTATCAAAGACTGCACAGATGATGCTTTGGGTGGCTCTGCTTCCTGTCTCAAAGTACTACTGCGATGGCGC
>CM050215.1:12304749-12314749 GCA_027475355.1 Coilia nasus | reverse complement strand
GTCCACATAGGCTTCCCGTTATTGCCTTCACACATACACTTACAGACTCATTCATACCAAATGCACACACAGGAAATACAGACACACACAAGGCTCCCACAACACAACACAGCACAGGCAAACATAAAACCAACGCAAACCCCCACCACCCACACCTAGCACAGGCACACAACTAGCATATGAACACCCACCACAAGGGCGTAAACACAAACATATACACACACAGACAGACACACAGACACACGCTCGCAGACCCACACACACACAGACACACAGATACACACACACGTGCACACACACACACACACAGACACACACTTGCAGACCCACGCACTCACACACAGACACACAAATACACACACACGTGCACACACACACACTCGCAGACCCACGCACTCACACACAGACACACAAATACACACACACGTGCACACACAGACACACAGATACACACACACACGTGCACACACACACACACAGACACGGACACACTCGCAGACCCACGCACTCACACACACACACACACACACACACACTGTGAAGGGCAGAAGTAAAGGAGTAGGGGGTGCAGTAGGTAGAATGAAAGGCTGTGCCCCCCCGTCCCCTTGTCCTGTGGGCAGCTGCTGTGTTAGTGGAGGGCAGTGTAGAGTGTAGAGTGTAGAGTGTAGAGCGGCAAGCAGGCCAAGGGGCCACTGCTGCCCTGAATACTGATGAGCCTGAGGGGCTGAGGGCACTGATAAGGGCCACAGCACCACAGACACACACACACACACACACACAGACACACACACACGCACACACACACACACACACAGACACACACACACGCACACACACACACACACACAGGGTACAGGGGCACGACTGCTGGACAGAGGGGCACCAAGGACAGGATTAGAGCCACACACACAAAAGTGCTCATACACAGACAATCACACACACTCACACATAGACACACACACACACAGACACAAACACTCTCTCTCTCTCTCACACACACACACACATACACACACACTCTCTCTCACACACAGACACACAGAGACACAAACACACACACACACACACACACACACACACATTCTCTCTCTCTCTCTCTCTCTCTCTCTCTGCCAAAGCTGCTTGGCATTGGGAGATAACAGGGACAGGAGAGCCTTTATCCAAAGACTACAAGCTCCCCTGTCACTCGCTCCCCTTCTCTCAACCTCTTTCTTTCCCTGCTCTTTCTCTTTCTCTCACATACACACATGCGCTCTTTCTCTCTTTCTGGTTCCCTCCCTTTTCCCTCTCTCTTTCCCTCTGCTTGCTCATACACTCTCTCTCCCCCCACTCCAGGTTATAGAAGACTCTGTCTCTTCACTGATGAAAAAAACATAAAAATACTGACACTCAATTCTATCCTTTTCTTGTGTGGAGATATTTTTCTGCCTGCCTTTCAGCCCCTGTCCTGCCTGCTGTGATATCTCTTTCCCTTATCTCCGATTCCCTCACCTCCCCACCCCATCCACCTCTCTCTCTCTCTCTCTCTCCCAACCCCCCAGTCCCACACAGGTGTCTGCTGGCAGTAAATCTCCCTGCACTCTCGCTGGGAGGAAGACATCATTCCACTTCTCAGCGGGCTGACAGCAAAGACAATGGAGGGCCCAGCCTGGCATCCGGAGCGCCATCCTCCTCGTAAAAAGAGATCGAGGAGGTTTTGGCCAAGCACCTCCTGCAGAGAGAGCTGTGCATCTCAGCACCATCAACCATCCAGCCCGCCAACCACCCACCCATCATCAGAACTACCATTACAGAAACCATGCCCCACACACACACACACACACACGTACACACACACTTACATTCACACACACACACACTTACATTTACACTCACACAAACACACACACACACACATTCGCATACCCACATGCACACTTACATTGACACACACACACACACAAACACACTTTCTCTTTCTCTCTCTCTATATATATATATTTATCTCTCTCTCTCTTTCTCTCTCTCTCTCTTACACACACACACAAACAGACAGTGTAGTATATGCAGTCAGGGGGAGGGGGAGGAGGAAGAGAGGGAGAAGGAAGAGGTGGAGGAGGGGGAGGAGGAAGAGGGGAGGAGCAAGAGGTTTTATTGTTCTCGGTGGCAAACTGTGGCACCAGACAGACATGAGGGAGCAGCAGGAGGAGAGGAGGAGAGGAGAGGATGGCAGCTTTGCCTGCTGCCTGTGCCAGCCTTGCCATGCTTTTCCAGGGAGGGCTGTATGTGTATGTGTGTGAGTGTGTGTGTGTGTGTGTGTGTGTGTGTGTGTGTGTGTGTGTGTGTGTGTGTGTGTGTGTGTGTGTGTGTGTGTGTGTGTGTGTGTGTGTGTGTAATGTGTGTGTGTGTGTGTAGTGTGTGTGTGTGTAGTGTGAGGGTGAGCGTGTGTAAAAGCATTAGATGGTGG
Source organism: Coilia nasus (assembly GCA_027475355.1). Classification (NCBI taxonomy): domain Eukaryota; kingdom Metazoa; phylum Chordata; class Actinopteri; order Clupeiformes; family Engraulidae; genus Coilia; species Coilia nasus. The sequence goes on along the minus strand of CM050215.1, from coordinate 12,312,303 downwards.
TGTTTGCTCAGCTGAGCCCCACTCCAGCAAGTCCTTTTGTGTGTGTGTGTGTGTGTGTGTGTGTGTGTGTGTGTGTGTGTGTGTGTGTGTGTGTGTGTGTGTGTGTGTGTATGTGTGTGTGTGTGTATGTGTGGGCGAGGGGTGTGGGGGTGGGGTAATGGTGGGCTATCTAATTCCCTTTCTCAACCCAGCTTATCATATTAATAAGGACAGTGTAACCTTTTCAGATGAAAAGTAAACAGACCATAAGCTCACCCATCCACCCACCCATGCACACAGGCGCACACAAACACACACACACACACGCACACACACACACACACACACACACACACACACACACACACACACACACACACACACACACACACACACACACACACACACACACACACACACACACACACACACCACCCCAAGTACAGGTACTGCTTACAACACGTGTGTGGAGGCTTCAGGGAATAGCAGTCTACTGCTACAGAGGCGAGCAGTGGAGTTCAATGAGAGACAGTAATGTAGAGTGGCAGCAGTGAGCAGCGAGTGCCTGAACTAATATGGCATCCATTTAAGAATTACAAGTGAATAATGAGAATGAACCCAGAACAATGACATACAACACACATGTCTGCTCCTCTTTCTTTCTCTCTCTTTCTCTTTCTCTCTCTCTCTCTCTCTCTCTCTCTCTCTCTCTCTCTCTCTGCGTGTTGGCTGTGTGTGTATGTGTAATATTGGCTAATTAACTGAGCATTATACTGCATTAGTGAAAAAAAATGTCCTCTGGTGCTGGTGCCAGTAGGGGTCTTAGGCTTATTTCATTTCATTTGCATAATGTTTTTGCATGTGTATGCATGCTTGTGTGTGTGTGTGGGTGTGTGTGAGTATGTGTGACAGTGCTTGAGTAAATGAGTGAGTGAGTGAGTGTGTGGGTGTGTGTGTGAGTGTGTGTGACTGTGTGTATCTGTCTGTCTATGGCAGTGATTGTTGTGTCTACGCCCTTGTAGTATACTGAGGCATGTTATGTGTGCTACACGTGCTCCCCTCTGATAACCTGTAGGCAAACCGCATTGTACGCACTACACTGCATGTAGCTCTCTCCCCTCTGGATGCTAGCTGTCTATCAAACACACAGATGGGAAGATGTGGCAACAACAGATAAGACAGGCAGACACACACCCATCCACACACACACACACACACAGGGCACACACACACACACCACACACACACACACAGGGCACACACACACACACCACACACACACACACAGGGCACACACACACACACACACACACACACACACACACAAACTCAAACAAAAGACGAGCACTCTCCGTAAAGCAACAAAGACGGCGGAGAATGTCAAAATTACAATAATCTCCCCTCTCTTGTGTTTCTGCAGCGTCAAAGAAAGGGAGGTGGTGTGTGTGTGTGTGTGTGTGTGTGTGTGTGTGTGTGTGTGTGTGTGTGTGTGTGTGTGTGTGTGCGTGTGTGTGTCGTGGGGTGTGGTGGCTATGATAATGGATACACATTTTCTCAGCTCGTCAGTGCAGCACTGTAATTACGCATAGTGGGCTGATGGCTTTTAATAATTTGATTTCGATTGTTTTAGACACTCAAACTAGTTTCTCCCCCCTCGCTATCTGACAGCTCTTTCACTGCACAGAAATCGTGCAAGCGAGTGTTAAGACAAAGAAAGAAAAAAAACAAAAAAATAACAACGGCTAAATTACTTCTCCAATTAAAGAAGCTGAGCACTAATCGACAGACTAAATCTTAATTAGTCATACAATCAAAATCATTTCCACAGTCATGTTCGACTTAGTGTGGACATTACAAAACTGCTAATAAACAAGAGGCCTTGTTTTTTGTGCAATCTAAGGGGTAGATGTTTTTTTTTTTTTTTTCATCTGAAAAGCAAGAAATCGCTAGTCGCTAGTATTCCAAAAACTGAATGTGTAAAAATTGCTTGCTGGCGATGTCAAGGTCCAGTTGTTGTTGCTAAATTAGGTACGGTCCTCCATCTTTTTCCACTGAAATTTGGAACTCAGCTGTAACAAAGTCATTGTAGCTGTGCAATGACCCATTGTTGAAAGAACTTGCCCCTAAAAGTTGAACCGGGCTTCGTTGTTTTTTTTTTTTGCTTGCTATTTTTTTGAGCGATGCGCTTCACTTCGGTAAAACTGCCTCTTTTGTTGCGTTGTTCCATACGGAAACCATTGAATTTGAGTGCCTGGCAGCTTTAAAAAATAGTTGCAGTCACCTAACGTGTACTTTCCCTCTGTCTCGACATGTGTCCTGGCCTCCCTTAAGAAAAGCGAGGCCCACAAAGGGATCACTGTCAACATGCCAGAGCGTTGGCGTGTGTATCAAAGCTACGGTGACTCTTCTCTTCTCTCCTTTTGACATCCTACGCAAACACCACGAGTGAAGCGCAGGGGAGAGATAAGAGCAGTTTGAAAGTGTGGGAAAAAAAAGGCCTGGGACAGCCAAACACACACACACGCACACACACACACGCAGGCATAGTCAACTCCGCCTGACCCTCTGTCCCAGCGCCTGCCAGCTTCTCTGGCACTGGCCAACTCCCCTGTGCCCCCTCCTGACCCTCACTGCTATCGCTGGCAAACAGAGGGCCACTGTGCCGAGGCCAGGAGTCTCTCTCTCTTTCTTTCTTTCTGTGTGTGTGTGTGTGTGTGTGTGTGTGTGTGTGTGTGTGTCCATGTGTGTGGGTATGTGTGTGTGTGTGTGTGTCTATGTGTGTGTGTGTGTGTGTGTGTGTGTGTGTGTGTGTGTATGTATATGTGTAAGTGTGTGTGTGTGTGTGTGTGTGTGTGTGTGTGTGTAAGTGTGTGTGTGTGTAAGTGTGTGTGTTCTCTTCTGGCCCATGTTGATCCAGCAGGGTACTGGCTGACCCCTGTGCCACAGTGCAGGATCCAGCACGTGAAGCAGAACTATCTCTGTCTAGTATGTGTGTCCAAGGGCACATGTCCATAGTGCAGGCTGCGTTAAAGCAACACTAAGTAGTTTTTGTCTTCGATTGCCCTACAGGTTCGAAGCAGAATTGTCCGCCATTCAAACTACAGACAGACGACCCGCTCCTTCAAACTTCCTTAGTTCAGTTATAGTAGTCCATAGAAGGCGGCAAGGTGCCTTCACCCTATTACACGTGGATGAACCACTGAAACGATTTTGGAAACATTATTTTAAGGTTGAAAAAACGACTTAGTGTTGCTTTAACAAGAATCTAGCTGGACCTGCCAGGCACTGCAGGAGCTATTTAGCTATTTGGGAATAAAGGGCTAGCTAATTAAAGATGAACTAGTACAAGAGATCACTAGAAATCCCTCACGTAGTATTAATCATTTAATACTATCATCTGTTGGCTCAATGAATGAAGTATGAAGCTTCTATATAACTGCTGTTTTTATTTGGTGTGAAGTTTTGTATGCATGGTCTAGGAGTCTGTGCAGCCATAGATGTATTTCTGCTAGAGTGGACACTAAAGATTGCATTTTATTTTATGCTATTGTATTCTATTTATGAATTCTACACGAGACAATCCCAAAGTTGTACTCTATACCCTAAAACGAACCCTTCCTGCATTTACAGAAATAGACTTGAACAACTATGACTCACCCTGGCTTATCCAACATAGAGTGACCACAAACGTATTATCAAGACTGCAGCTCCGGCGCTCTGACTTCTAAACCCTGACCGTGGAGGGCTTGCGCAAGGCGTGAGTTTCCTGTCCAGCTCTCTTAAGCAAACACATTGAGGGGAGCAAAAGTAATGGAGAGAAGGTCAATATCAAAGCCGGGAACCGAGGCTGGCTGGCTGGCTGGCTGGCGAGGTCTGTGGGGAAATAACTGGTGGAGTCGGATGGACAGGGGGCACGTGGGAGTTTCCCCCCATTACATCTGACAGCACAGCCACAGCACCGCCAGAGGGAAAGGGACTCGAACTACACAAAAAAATCTAACAACTTCTTGAGACCACAGCAGAAAAGCAAGTGGTGTTCATTCTCTTTTATTGCTCGTGTCTTATTCTCTTATTCACAGGTTTGTACACTCTTTCTCTTTTTCTCTATCCCACTCCCTCTCTCTCTGTCTCTCCCTCTCCCTTTCTCTTGTACTATATCTTTCTCTCTCTCATGTTACTTGTGCTACTCAGGCCATCAATAGTATCTTTGTAGTGAGCAGGGGATTACCCGTAGTGCCTTTTAGCTGTGCCAACAGCTCGTCTGAATCACCTGCATCTGTTCTGACACACACACACACACACGCACACACACACACATACAAACACACACACACACACACAGTCACTCAATCTCCACATGCCTGGCACGAGGCAAACACACCTGTGTGCCGTGCCTGAACTAGAAGGCAGAACCAAGCCGTTTGGGCAGCCTTCAGCTAAGCTAAGCCAAATTCCATCGTACACTTTTTCCCATACACATCCCTCTACTCTCCTCACAACTTCCTCCCCACACTCCCCCCCACTCCAATTAACAGCAACCACGACTCAAAAGCTGACACAACATGGGGGAACGACTGGAGTGGCAGCAGCCAAGATTTATCTGACTCCAAATTAGCGGCAAATGAAAGTTTCATTGAACTGCACGCCTTCTCGGTTTGGGGGATGACAGCCCCTGGCTCTAATGATGAAGAGACAGCGGAAAAAGAGAAAGAGAAAAAGATAGAGAGAGAGAGGCGTTTCAGGGTGACCGAGCAAGCAAATGAATTGAGAGAGTGAGTGGGAAAGCGGCCCGGCTTTGACAGGAGCTCTAATCGTTCCCATCTGAAGCGCTGTTGGCAGGTGAGCCGTACAGCTCAGGGGCCCTGGCAGCCACTGCCAACCACTTTTGTGCCATCTTTTGGGTGTGTGTGTGTATGTGTGTGTGTGGGTAAAGGTGGTGAGGGGGCCACTTCTTTGCCATCTTTTGGGTGTGTGCTTGTGTGTGTGTGCAGGTGCGTGTGTGTGGGTTTCTGTGTTTTTGCGTGTGTGTTTGTGCATTTGTGTGTGGGCAAAGGTAATGGGGGGCCACTTCTTTGCCATCTTTTGGGTGTGTTTGTGTGTGCAGGTGTGTCCATGTGTGTGTGTTTGCATGTGTGGGCAATGGTGGTGGTGGTGGGGGCACCGAATCTCTACCATTCTGTGGGCGCGACAGCGAAGGTGGTGGCGCAGGAAAGAAGAGGCTTTGACAGCGATTGTTGTTCAGGTGCCACTGTACATGTGCGTACAGACAGACACACAGACACACACACCTGGTGCAGAGACACAAACCACAGTATCTCAAACACACAGACACTTCAGTCTGATACCAGCTCAGGTGAATGGGGAAAGAAGCAATGAAGGGAGAAATAGAATATCCTGTAAAACAAAAGAATGAATAAAACCAAAACAAAACAAGAGTGTTGAGGAGAGTGTGCTGGTGTGGCACTGTGGAGAAATTGGTGTTGGTGAAAAAGTATGTTCTGCTCCTTTCACCTTCCGCGCGGAACTTTCCCTAAAGGTTCCCAAAATGCAACTTTAGAACCTTCTGGAAACTTTCCCCTAGAGGTTCCTATAGTGCAACCTTTAAAGGTTTACATGACTAAGCCATGGCAATAAAAGCTTCTTTAATTTTTGCAGTATGAAAGTGCCTTGGAGTTGGTTTTGGTGTTTTGTCTGAAGTTTCCCATCCAAAGAGCACCTCAAAAACTACTTCTGAGTTCAGGAAGTGCTTCTAGGCTGGCATTTTGTTTGGTTGGACCTTTAGAGAATGTTGTGGCAAAACCTTTACAAAACCTATGAGAAACGTTCACTGAGGTGGTGCAATTGTGGAGGTTGAAACTGTGTTGTGTTATCCGTTATCCTCTCACCTCCCGCGCGGGATGTCCACGTCGTCCTTCCTCCAGCGGACGGAGGGCTGCGGGTCTCCCTGCACCTGGCAGCGGAACTCCACCGACTCCTCCTCCAGCACCACCTGGTTGATGGGCCGCCGCAGGAAGGTGGGCCGCTCTGGGGAAGAGGAGGGGGACAGGGACAGGCCGTGAGCACACCCTGTGTGTGTGTGTGTGTGTGTAGACAAAGAGCAATTACGTGTGTGTGTGTTTGTGTTTGTGTGTGTGCGTGTGTGAAGACAAAGAGCAATTACATGTGTGTTGCTATGTGTGTGTGTGTGTGTGTGTGTGTGTGTGTGTGTGTGTGTGTGTGTGTGTGTGTGTGTGTGTGTGTGTGTGTGTGTGTGTGTGTGTGTGTGTGTGTGCATGTAAGTGAAGTGTGATTGGGAGAGGTGGGAGCAGATGTGGTGGATGTGGTAAGACTGACAGTTGGACCACATTGTGTGAAGACAAAGAGCAATTACGTGTTGCTTTGTGTGTGATTTGTGTGTGTGTGTGTGTGTGTGTGTGTGTGTGTGTGTGTGTGTGTGTGGGTGGGTGTGCATAGATAGTTATTTTCGTTAAAGACAAAGAGCAATTCTCGTGTAGAAATAACTTCAGGTTTGTGGGTCTGCCGCTGCACATCATATAGACAACAGTTTATCTGTGTGTTATTTTGTGTGATTTAAGCGCCTGCCTGTGTGTGTGTGTGTGCATCCCTGTGTGTCCATGTGCAAATATGTGTCTATTTGCAGAGAGCGAGAGAGGCAAAGGGGGGTAAAGAGAGGTCATCAGCATATTTGCCGGGGCAGATGGCATTAGCTCTGACGCAGTGATGAAAGCGATCAGTCAGCACTTGCTGCTGCTGCCTCTCTCTCTCTCTCTCTCTATCTCTGTCTCTGTCTCTGTCTCTCTCTCTCTCTCTCTCTCTCTCTCTATCTCTGTCTCTCTCTCTATCTCTATCTCTGTCTCTCTCTCTCTCTCTCTCTCTCTCTCTATGTCTGTCTCTCTCTCTCTCTCTCTCTCTCTCTCTCTCTGCGCATGTGAATACATCTCCATGGCCATCCCATGGGCAAGCCCTCACAGGTCCCATTCAATTTAGCACAGCACAAAGGAAACCAGCACACTGGGACATGACACAGATTCTCTTACTGGGACAATTGTGTGGTGTCAGGTGGAGGGAGGAAGGCAGAGAGAGAGAGAGAGAGAGAGAGAAAGAGAGAGAGAGATGGAACCTCCGTTTCCAGAGGCTTGCTGTGTTACAGGATTGACAAAGAACAATTGCCATCTGTGGTCCTGTTTGTTTTAATGCTTTAGGAAATACTGTATCCATTTCAATTCATACTTTTTTTGTGAGAGTAAATGTGGGAATTCGTATCGTACCGCATATGTTTTCTCATAGTATTTGGTGTGTAAGTATGAATCGTGGAATCGTGGAAATTATTCAATTTGTGTGAGATATAATGCATTTTCTAATGGTGTTTGGTGTGTAGGTGTGAATCATGTGCTTACCAAACACGGTGAGCTGGGCGGTTTCGCTGTCTCTCTCGCCCACCATGTTGGTGCCCACACACACGTACATGCCAGCGTCGTTCTTGCGGGTGTTAGAGATCATCAACTTTCCTCCTCGAATCTGTGGAACATGCCCAAATGATAGGTCATATATAAGGTTACATGTAAAACTATTACA
>CM050215.1:12289749-12299749 GCA_027475355.1 Coilia nasus | reverse complement strand
GTCTGTCCAGCTCAGCAGGCCCTCTTAAGAGCAGGATTTAAAGGCGCTGCTCAGCCCCAGCCCCAGCCCCAGCTCCAGCTCTCGCTATAGGCCCTGCAGGCGTACGCCGGCCCATGTCACCAAACACACATCAGGTAATTGCATTTTTATCCCCTCCAAAACGCATGGCTCCACCACCTCCAAAAAGAAATAAATAACTTAACAGAGAGAGAGAGAGAGAGAGAGAGAGAGAGAGAGAGAGAGAGAGAGAGAGAGAGAGATGTAGAGAGAGAAAGAGAGGTAGAGAGAGAGAGAGAGAGAGAGAGAGAGAGAGAGAGAGAGAGAGAGAGAGAGAGAGAGAGAGAGAGAGAGAAAGATAGAGAGAGAGAGAGAGTTTGTCCATTGTGCCTCTGGGTAGGGTTTGGTGTGTGTGTGTGTGTGTGTGTGTGTGTGTGTGTTTGGGGAGGGGGGGGGGGGTCTTCTCCTCCTCTCTCATTAATATTGATATATTTATACATTTCTGCCAGCCCCTGCTACATCTGTCAATCACGCTGCAGGCTACACACACCCGTATCTGCAAAATATTCCTTCACTCCGGGATAAATCCCCCCCTCCACCCCTCTGCCTCTTTCTCTGTGTGCATTTAAGATGGTGAAAGCCGATAGGGGAGCCCCGTCAGGTGAGGGGGGTGACAGGGGGGTTGAAGCTCCGTAAATTGGCAGCTTTGCCGTTCTGGCATGGAGTCAAAGTTTAAACTTTAAGAGGGGGCGGATGTGAGATGAAGGTGGAGGGTGGAGGGGGAGCATGAGGGAGGGGAGGGGAGGGGGCCACACACACACACACACACACACACACACACACACACACACACACACACACACACACAGTGAAGCCAGGACTAGAGAATAAACACCAGAAGATGACAGGCACAGAGACATGCGGACAGAAAGACAGACAGATAGAAAAAAAGACACAATAAGAAAGAAAGAAACAATGACAGAATGAGGGAGAGAGAAAAAAAGACAGAGGTAGAAAAAGACAAAGAGAGAGAAAGACAGAGATGAAGAACGAGAAAACGAGAGAGAAAGATAGAGTGAGAGACACAGGCTCTGCCAGGAGGAGAGCACTCCCACTCCTACTCCTACTAGTGTGTAGCAGGCGCTGTTTTACACTGATGAAGCAGTGCTGGTGCCAGGGGCTATTAGTAGCGTAGTGCACCTGCAACCACATCATCTCCTCTAACCCCCTACTCCTCTAACCTCCTCTCTGTCCTTCTCCTCCTCCTCCTCCTCCCTGTCTTTCTCCTCCTCCTCCCGTTCTTTCTTTCCCCTCCTCCTCCACCCTTTTTTGTCCTCCTTCCTCTCTTTCTCCCCCTCCTCCTTTTCTTCTTTCTCTCCTCCCTTTCTTTCTCCTCCTTCTCTTTCTCCTCCTCTTCCTCTCCTCCCTTTCTTCCTCCTCTTCCATTAGTTCCTCTTATTTCTCTTCCTCCTCCTCCTCCCTGTCTTCTTTCTCCTCCTGCCCCTCCTGCTGGCCAGGAGTTCTGAGGAAGGACAAGTGCTGTAGGTGGGGTGGGGTGGGACAGGTGCAGCATGCTGGGTCATGGGCCCAGCCCACAAGTGCAGCCTCATCACACATACTACCTCATCTCACACACACACACACACACACACACACACACACACACACACAAAACCTTATCTTACACACACACACACACACACACAAACACACACACACATACACCTGCCTCACTCCTGGCAAGCCTCAGCCTAATTCTTTTTTTCAGTGAAGGAAAGCAGATTTCTTTTAATGCTGACTACAAAGAGAGCCCCGTGTCTGCCCCCCCCCCCCCCCCCCCCCCCCCCCTTCAAACCCCCCAAATAAAAATGAAATAGGGGTTGTGGGGTTAGATGTTGTTACTCTGCGAGGCAGAGGGAACATTTTCCACAAACAAACTAATATTTAGTACATGGCATTTATACAAACAAATATCAAGAAAAATAAATAAAAATCATCAGCACACACACACACACACACACACACACACACACACACACACACACACACACACACTCAGAAAATCACACACACACACACACACACACACAAAAACACACAGACTGGAAAATGTTTTCTGTGACCTGAGGGGCATCTAGCTGAATGTCTAATACAAGCGTTTTCTGGGGGCTTATTTATTTGTAATTTTATTTTTCCCCATGAAGTGTAGTGGGCTGACCTGATGGCCTCCGCATACATTAGCACTGTGTGTGTGTGTGTGTGTGTGTGTGTGTGTGTGTGTGTGTGTGTGTGTGTGTGTGTGTGTGTGTGTGTGTGTGTGTGTGTGTGTGTGTGTGTGAGGAGGGGCATTCAGGGCAGCACAAACACAACTGAATTACCAGCGCTGCTGCTGCTGCTGCTCACGCCCCGAGCAAAGGCACATCATCCTGACCAAGGCAGCGCAGAAAACACCACCATTCGCCCACGGATCAGATTAAAACAACTGTGGGTGTGTGTGTGTGTGTGTATGTGTGTTTGTGTGTGTGCTTGTATGGATGTGTGTGTGTGTGTGTGTGTGTGTGTGTGTGTGTGTGTGTGCGCAAGTGTGCATGTACACACGTGTGTGTGTGTGTTTGTGTGCAAGTAAGTGGATGAAGGAGGCAGAGTTTCTGTGTGTGTGTGTGTGTGTGTGTGTGCGTCATAAATATGATAGCATTACATAGGAACAACCTCCGAGATATGATAGCTTTTCATTGGAGTGGCCCCATCCAGAAGTGCTTTTTCTCTGCGGCACGACAAAGGGCCATTACGCTGATAGTGTTTCCAATGGCCAATCCGCTGAGGGGACGCAGAGGTGGGGATGGTGGTGGCCATGGGAATCATGGCTATGGGGATGGTGGTGGCGAGGGGACGCAGAGGTGGGGTGGTGGTGGCCATGGGGATCATAGCTATTGGGGTGGTGGTGGCGAGGGGCAAATATCTGTCATTTTAGGTGGGGGCAGAAAATCAGAATTTATGTGTGCACTCAGCAGGCCTGAGAGGCAGTGGCAGTGGCATGGACTCAGGGCAGGGCTATAATGTGGAAATAGGGGACATTATAGATTGGAGGTGGGGAGAGGGAGGGAGGGAGGGAGAGACAGAGAGAGAGAGAGAGAGAGAGAGAGAGAGAGAGAGAGAGAGAGAGAGAGAGAGAGAGAGAGAGAGAGAGAGAGAGAGAGAGAGAGAGAGAGAGAGAGAAAGAGAGAGAGAAAGAGAGACAGAGAGGCACAAAGTGAGAAAAACACAGTGAGAGAGAGTGAGACAAAGACAGTGAGAGAGAGTGAGACAAAGAAAGACATAAAGAGAGAGACAGGAAGAGAGGGAAGGAAAGGGAGAGGCAGAGAATGATAGGGAAAGAAGGAGAGAGAGAGAGATAGAGAGAGAGAGACAGAGAGAGTGAGAGAAAGAGAGAGACAGTCAGACAGGCAGAAAGTGAGAGAAAGACGGTGAGAGAGAGTGAGACAAAGATAGACATGGAGAGAGACAGACATAGAGAGAGGGAGAGAAAGAGAGGGAAAGGAAGAGAGAGAGAGAGAGAGAGAGAGAGAGAGAGAGAGAGAGAGAGAGAGAGAGAGAGAGAGAGAGAGAGAGAGAGAGAGAGAGAGAGAGAGATCAAAAACGAGAGTGGGATGGAGAAAAATAAAGGCCATTTGTCTGGCCACAGGTATCAGCTTCCTTTCATTAGGAACCCCACTGGCCTCTCATAAACCTGCCCCTGCTCCTGCCTACGCCAGGCTATCGGCTAACTGCACTGACTCCAGCTCACACACACACCACACACACACACACACACACACACGGACACGTGCACATTAACATATTTATGTCCGCCCACACACATAAACTCTCTCTATCTCTCTCTCTGTCTCTCTCTATCTCACACACACACACACAGACACACACACACACAGACATTCACACACACACACGCGCACACACACACACACACACACACACAACACACACACACACACACACACACACACACACACACACACCTTCATCTGAGGACACGGGGCTGGAAGTGAGAAACAGCTGCACAAATATGACCTGCTCCTGCCTCAGGGCTTCATCTCCACGGATCGAGAGAGCCAACAATCCCCCTCCCCACCACCCAACACACACACATAAAACACACACACACACAGTCACAGTCTCTCTCTCTGACACACACAGTCTCTCACACACACAACACACACACACACACACACACACACACACACACACACACACACACACACACACACACACACCCAGTCTCTCCCACATACACAGTCTCACACACAGTCTCTGTCTCTCTCTCTCTCACACACACACACACAAACACAGTCTCCCTCTCACACACACACATAGTCTCACACACACACACACACACACACACACACACACACACACACACACACACACACACACACTCCCTCCCTCCCCCTCTACCTGGCTCTCTGCTGTGTGGCCACCTGCAGCTGATATGCATGGCCATGCTCCCATTCTTTACACACAGCGTGGCGCGGCCACTGATGGAATCTCCTCTGCCCACTGCAGAGTCTCTCGCTCGCCTTGCCCACAGGCAGCAGGAGATGGGGATGAGGATATGACGGTGTGTGGTGTGTGTGTGTGTGTGTGTGTGTGTGTGTGTGTGTTTGTGTTGAAGAGGGTGTGTGTGTGTGCGTGTGTGCAAGTGTGTGTGTTGGAGAGGGTGTGTGTGTGTGTCTGTGTGTGTGGGTGAGTGCACATCTGTGGATGTCCAGTGTGTGTCTGTGTGTGTGTGTGTGTGTGTGTGTGTGTGTGTGTGTGTGCATGTGTGTGTGTGTGTGTGTGTGTGTGTGTGTGTGTTGGGGAGGGGGTGTGTGTTATGTCCCATTCATTATGCACTGCACTAAACAAACAGTAATTTCACTATTGGCTCTGCATGGAAGCTAATTTTTGTCCCATAGAAAAGGCCATAATGATACCTAATGATTTCCCCCATCCTGCCCAAAAACACTCTGCTGGCCAACTTGACAATGATAAAAACCCTTCCATCCACACACACACACACACACACACACACACACACACACACACATTTTATATAGGAGTTCCCGCTGGCCAGGGGGCTAATGACAATGAACTGCGCACATCAGGAGATTTAAGCAGACTCCGTGCCCTGGAAAATGTGTTGCGCGACCGTTTGTGAAACAATATAATTAACTCCTAATGAACCCTTCTCCTCAAAGACACTTCGACTTCCCAACACACACACACACACACACACACACACGGAGGCAAAGGCACTCATACACTCTTCCCCCCTAAATTCAATTTAGCCATAATCCGTGCTTTATGGTAATGTATAGCTCATTAAAATGTTAGTTTAAAAACTCATTAAAATTCCCCCCGGCAAACTAATGGCTTCATTACTATAATATGCTGAAAAGGAAAGAAAAAGATGGGACAAGACCAAGGAGAAGAAAGGAGCGTGTGAAAAAAGAAAGACAGCTTTCTTAATCGCGTAATTGTGACAAAAAAAGGGGAATTGATTTGCATAATAAATCATGGAAGCATTGTGGCGTTTTGAGAAGGCGCCCCGCAATTAGTAAATGCCACAATTAGAGATGCGTCGTTTTGTAAAGTTTTTTTGTGGTGGTGGAAGTGGGGAGAGGCGGTGTTCGATTTTTTGAAGACAACCATGTCTTCTGAGTCTGTCTCTTCAGCATGTCTGTGCGTAAGTGTGTGTACGTGTGTGTGTGTGTGTGTCTCTGTGTTTGTTGATCTGTGTGTGTGTGTGTGTGTGTGTGTGTGTGTGTGTGTGTGTGTGTGTGTGTGTGTGTGTGTGTGTGTGTGTGTGTGTGTGTGTGTTTGTGTGTGTGTGTTTGTGGATCTGTTGATCTGTGTGTGCGTGTGGTGTGTGTGCGTGTGTGTGTGTGTGTGTGCGTGTGTGTGTGTGTGTGTGAGAAGAGAATGCCAACTTGTACTGGCAGCCTGGAACCACAGCCTCTGGCGTGGGCTTAGAGGAAGGGAGAGAGCGTTGGTGGCACTGGGAGCTCGCAGATAACGTGGACAGGAGGCAAACATGGCCCAACACATGGGTGCCTCACCAAGGAGGAGGGAGCGACAGGGTGGAGGGCAGAGGAAGAGTGGAGGCACCGAGTCCATTCCAAGAACACACACACCCAGATAGACACACACACACCCCCTCCACACACACATACACACACCTCCACACATACACCCAGACACACAGACTCAGAAACACAGCCATGGGCTTATATTCTCAGACACAGATATTCACAGACACACAACACACCAAACACAGACAGACACACGCAAACACACAAACTCACAAACACAGACACTGAGTCCAACCAAACTCTGCGGGCCATGTGAGCGGATTATATTTCTTTGTTCCAAAGACCAGAGTGGGGACTGGGTCTTCCGCAGTTACTGGTGGAAATACTGCACACCACAGTTAAAAGCAAATACCAACAAACAAAACTCACAGACAGAGAAACCAACAAAGAACATTACATTCGTAGACTGAAATTAGGAGTGACGACGATGCAATTGTGCAAGTTGAGGAGCAGTGGCAGCACAGAAGTCTAATCATGTGACCGAATACGAGTGATGAGCCATGACGCATCTTTCCAACCTCTTACGGGTAGGCCATGCTATCAATTTAGGAAGTCTGACTACACAGGCCAGTGTCGAGAGCGAAGTTGGCATAAAGCTAAGTGCAACGACATGCCCGGGCATATCCGTTTTATTTTGTTTGTTTCGTGGGAGTCGGGCAGAGAAGAGTGACTCATAATGTAAAGAACAGCTCACGGCCACAGCCTGTGTGTCCTGCGCCCTCCTGGTGCAGTGGTTCCCTCCATCTATACATAGTGATGTTTTCTCTCTATCCCTCTCACACTCTCATCTCTCTCCTCCCTATTTCTCACTCTCATCTCTTTTTCTCTTTCTCTATATCTTTCTATGTCTTTCTTTCTCTTTTTATCTGTGTGTGTGTGTGTGCGTGTGCCTGTGTGTGTGTGCGTCTGTGTGTGTGTGTGTGTGTAGGCTGGCCCATATGGAGGGCAGGAGGAGCTTCAAACGAGGCTCAGTGCCATGCCAGCTGAATCAGAGAGTGGCGTCCATGCAGAGCAGAGTGGAGAAGAGAAGAGAAAAGAGGAGAGGAGAGGAGAGGAGGAGGAGAGGAGAGGAGAGGAGAGGAGAGGAGAGGAGAGGAGAGGAGAGGAGAGGAGAGGAGAGGAGAGGAGAGGAGAGGAGAGGAGAGGAGAGGAGAGAAGTGTGGGCGAGCTTAATAAAGATCTGAGACCAGCTGAGCGCAGTGCAGCTGGGGGGGAAAGACTGAATAAAACACCAGCTCCTGATCAAAAGTACCAACCATGCCTGCCTTCCCTCTTTCTCTCTCTCTTTCTCTCCCTCTCTCTCTCCCTCCATCTCTGTCTTTATCTCTCCTCCTCCCCTCTCTCCCTTTCTCTTGTTCTCTGTGTCATACTCTTGGTATTCATCTTTCCCTCCTGCTTCAGGAATCAAAGAGCTTCTGCAGAGAAGAAGGGATGAGATTCTGTTCTGTTCTGTGAGTGTGATGTGTGTCAAACACAGTGGGGTGTCTTCACGTGTTTGGAAAAATGAAAGACCTGCACAGATTTCACTTTTTTCCCCCTCTATCCTTCTCAGGATTTCCCCTAGTTCCCTCACTGGCCAAACTCTTCCCTCTTTTATCCTCTCTCCCCTCCTCTCTATCTCTCTCTCTCTCTCTCTTCCCCTTTCCGTATTTCCCTCTAATTAGTTTGTCAAAAAGAGGAGCGTGGTGTGGTGCTGTGTGGTGTGGTGTGGTGTGGTTCCCCTCCCTCCAGCGCAAGCATCTGAAAACGTGAGGCAGCTCAGGGCAACTGAGGCATGGCCACATTTTTTTTCTTCTCCTCTCCTCTTTTTTTTCTAACCCTTCCTCCTCCAACCCTCCTTCTCTATCTCTCTCTATCTCTCTCTCTCACTCTCTCTCTCTCTCTCTCTCTCCCTCTCTCTCTCCTTCCCCCTCTCTCTCTCTCTCGTTCTCTCTCTCCCTGCTCCCCTGCGGTTGGGATGTTAAATTTAGCCGCCGCTGGCTCCTTTTGGCCCTTCCGTATGCCCGTCCGTGTGTGTGTATGTGTGTGTGTGTCTGTGTGTGTGTGTGTGTGTGTGTGTGTGCGTGCGTGCGTGCGTGCGTGCGTGTTTGTGTGTGTGTGTTTTTCTCTGGCAAAGAGGAAGAGGGGGAAGCTCGGGACCTGGCGCTCGCCTCCGCTCTGCATCACAGGGTCCCAGCACACCGGAGAGGAGGGGAGGAGAGCTGCTGAAATGAATCTCCTTCTTATTAGCCTCCTCCACTCCCCACCTGCACCTCCACCACCTCCTCCACCTCCTCCTCCTCCCCAGCCTGGCTTGCACTGCTTTGTGGCCAAACTACTGGACTGTACCAGGTAGGAGAGGAGGAGAAAGAAAGAAATGTGGAGGAGGACAAGAAAGGGAGGAGAAGGAAGTTGAGGAGGAAATATAGGAGGAAAGGAAAAGGGGGGGGCAGGAAAGTGGAAAGGGGGAAGAATAGAGGAAGAAAAGGGAAATGATGGAGGAAAAGGAAGAGAGGAGAGGGAAATGGATTATGAAAAGAAAGGGAAGAGAGGCAAACAGTGTGAGGAGAAGATGCAGGCATTGAGGACGGCCATATTGGGTGCAGCCGCACCTTTCCTTCACTGCCACTACTGTGGGGTCGCATTCCCCCGTAGCTATTCAGGGGGAAAGAATGTGTGGTGACACAGGCTCTGCTGAGCAGGCTGGTGACCAGCTGCGGCCAGTGTAGGTGACATACACACACACACACACACACACACACACACACACACACACACACACACACACACACACACACACACACACACACACAGATCTGCTGTCCCTCAACTTGGATGAAGGCACACAAGCACACACCCTGACAGCAGTCTGCACGTACACATCTTTTTTTTTGCCAATATGCTTATACTGCCAATTTAATTAATGTATTATACAGCCACAACACTAATGAGCATTTCTGTAAGTGTATACCAGTGTTAGACAGCTGGCTAATTTTTAGAAATATCGATGTGAGTCAATAATAAAGTATTTCCTGGAACCACAAGGGTATTACAGGATTTTATATTTTCCATAGCCACATTGTGTGCCATTTATGGACATTTTATTGTGTGGCAGTTTTATACCACATGACCTTTCGTCATAGGGCTATATAACTGCTGACCTTGTCAGGTGTTTAACAACATGGACCTTGAGACGATCTCTTAGCCTAACATGTTAGCCTCATACAACCCATACCTCCAATACTGTCTTATTTTTGTTGCTATCTGTTTTCTGCATCCTAACCTGTGGTTGTGTGGCACTTAGCCTAATAATGACATGGTATAGAGAAGCTAGGGAACTTAGCAAGAGAGGAAAAGCTAATCCCCAAGAGATGGCAGTGGGCTCACATACCCCTCCAGACATGAGGCTACAATGCTAAGCCGCTAAGCTGCTCGCTGTGCTTGCGCCTAGCCCTTTCTCTCTGGGCTAGCGGCTGCTCGACAGACCCCTATTTGGCCAGTTACGGGGAAGAGGAACCTTCTTGTGGTTGTTTAAAGGTGCTTCCCACTACCCCCCCCCCCCACACACACACACACATTCTGAGACTCACACTGGCGTGTTTGCACGAAGCTTGTAATTCGTAATTGGATTGGCAGAGGCGGTCGGGAGGCTCGAAGATGGTAAAAAAGTGTCACTGCACAATGGAAGCCAAACACACCACCCCAATCAACACACACACACACAAAACACACACAGACGCACATAGGCTTTTAATTAAGTTCTCAGTGGGAGATGAGTGTTTTTTTTAGCCTGTCATGCGCTGATGATTCTCTAGTGCAACTATAGTAAAGATTACAATCACAAGTGCACATTCAAGCACATACTGCTATTAAAGCAAACATCACACTCTAATTGA
>CM050215.1:12279749-12284749 GCA_027475355.1 Coilia nasus | reverse complement strand
TGTCTCCACCCATAAGGACAGGATGCATCCCTCAGTCCCATCTCCCCCTGCTGGAGACTGGGGGAACTGCAGGATCCCTATGGTGAATGTTGTGGAGAGGGGTGATGACTGGTTTGGACTCAGCTTTGGCTTTCCCGTCTGGTTGGCATTAATGGATGTTTCACCAGGACAATGCATCAACAGGAAACTACTAAAGGTGAAGGCAATCCACAGCAGACAATGGATGTAGCCGTGCTATAAATGTGCACAGACGCAGACTGGGTGCTTGTGTTGGGTGCAGCACACTTCAAAGGTGAGCTTGTTATGCCAACGATATCTTTCTACATGGTAGCAGGTATAAGAAAATGTGCTCTCAGCACCTTTCAATAAAGCTTGTCACTTGAAATAGCTTCAGCTATTCACTGCAATGGACATAATTAAATTAGGATTATGGCAGGCTGTTTTTCTTGAAAACCCAGCCAGTGCACAGACCTCAACAAGGTTTCCCCGCTCTTTGCTTCAAACAGGTCCCATCTGAGCGAGCGCATGTTTGACACAGGCGCCATCCTTGTCTCTTTCTTCAAACACCTCCGTCTCATGAAAAAACATGAAAGGCCCGCGAAGGAGTAAAAGGAACGTTTCTGGGTGGCAACAGCTTTTCTGTTAGGCAGACATGTGGATGCCTTAGCCTTATTCATCAAAAAAAGGACTAAAGTCTCCATATTTAGTCATTAACAGCTTTAGGACTGAAATGGCAGTCAGGAAATAACTGACACTGCTGGCTTGCCTTAAAAAAACTTAAAAAAAAAAAAAAAAAAAGAAGAAGAAAAAAAATGAACAAAACTAAAAAAGCACAGCCACCTCGACAACCAAAAGAGCACCATTCAATTTAGCCTTTACAGCTCGCGCCAGTCAACCATGCTGTGGCAGCGATGGGAATATTAGCCGACTAAATTAACAAGTTGCGCAGAGCCATCTCCGATTTAAAATGGAATAACACAGAGGGCCACACGTGCGTTGCAGTGGAACGGCAGAAGGAAGACAACTAGGCGGATTGGGGTGGGGGTGGGGGGTTGGGATTCATTTGTGTCGAGCGGAAATGGCGGAATTTCCCAATGCTATTTTCTGTGTTTCGGAGCGTGGCTAATGTCTTGAATGACTGATCTCGAAGAGAGCCAGATGAAGTTTGATTTTTCATAACGCACATTTGACTGGTGGGAGAGGCGGAACCAACAGCAAGAAATCCATCTTCCAGAAGCTACCTTTCGGGATTGGGGAAATTGTCTCTGCCCAAGCATATCTGTTTTACATAAGACTACGACTCCTGTGTTGTTCAGAAAGCACTTGCCCTCGATTGCAGTGAAAAGAAAATAAAGACAGACACAGACCGAGAGAAAGAGAGAGAAAGGTAGAAGCAATCCAGATGAATAAAAATGAAAGAAAGAAAGAGAAAGAAAGAAAGAAAGAAAGAAAGAAAGAAAGAAAGAAAGAAAGAAAGAAAGAAAGAAAGAAAGAAAGCAAACCACTTTCTGTGCAACCTGACCTCCATTACATTAATGAAGCGATGAAGCGAGCTTAATCAATCTTAAAAGCGTGCTGTCGCAGGTCGGGCTCCGCTGGTCGCTGGTACATCGAGGCGGAGCAGGCGAAGGCAGCCGGGCCTATTGCAAGGCACTGACCCGCACACAGCTACCGGGCCTGACTGGATGGCTGCTGCTGAATTATTCATACAGAGCGAGCGCACGGGTGGAGTAAGGGGGTACACAGTGGTAGAGGTTGGTGTGCGTGTGTGTGTGTGCATATGTATGTGTGCATGTGTGCGTGTTTGTGTGTGCATGTGTGTGTGTACATGTGTGTGTGTGTGTGTGTGTGTGTGTGTGTGTGTGTGTGTGTGTGTGTGTGTGGGTCTGTGTGTGTGTGTGTGTGTGTGTATGTGTGTCTATGTATATGTGTGTGTATGTGTGTGTTGCGGGGGAGGTGGTGTGAACATTCAGGGACGGGGAGAGGGGCAGGAGGTGGTGTGTGGGTGGGTACAGTCGTCACAACCCTAGTTTTAAAGCCAGCAGTCTCTCCATGGGAGTCTCCCATCTATGCGGGTTATTTCCCCCCCTCTACACCCCTATCACACAGAGATGCATGGGGATAAACACACTCAAATCACATGGTGGTGGTACACGGCTGGGGTTCTGTTGTCAACCCTAATATTACTAGTCTGCGTATCTGTGTGTGCGTGCGTGTGTGTGTGCATGTGTGTGTATGTATGCATGTGTGTGTTTGTTTGTGTGTGTGTGTGTGTTGTGTGTGTGTATGTGCAAGCGTGAGCGGGCTGGGCAGGGGGGCTGATGATGTTGCTCGCCACAACCAGTGCTTGGGGACCAAGGTCCGAAACAGAGCGGGCAGGCCAGGCAGGGTCCGACTGAAGTCGGGCAAGTTTGCTCTGGAAAATTTCCCTTCGCTAAAAAGCCGAGCCTTTCAAGGGACTACGGCATGCTGCGATTAACATAATCAGTTCATGGTTGGCGATACTGAGGGAAGCGCTGTGGCTATTAATGCTTGGCAATTACAGGGGCCTAAATGCAAATGGGCTGCTCTGCCGCAGTGCAGGATATGGGAAAGTGCGAGAGTGGGGGAGGAGAAGGACCCCCACCAGATCACAGGATAACATGGGATAAGGGAGACCACTAGAACAACCTCGCCCAAACACACTGAAAACAGTATCAGTGATACTGAATACACACACACAGACAGACAGACACATGCACAGACATGCACGCACACACACACACTTTCAAATACCCTCCTATATACACACCCACAAGCCATACCCAACATTATCACCCACCCACACACACACGCCCACCCACACACAAACACACACACACCCACACAGTACACAAAGGAATCTCTAAAATTCTCCACCTGTTCAATTTAGCATTTGCATAACCATTCCATGCTCAGAGGCTATTCTGGAGGAAGTTAGGAAGTTAGTGTGATGGCTTTTATGGTGGACGAGCAAGACAGAGGGACGTAGCAGCAGCAGCAGCAGCAGCACAGACAGCACTCTGCCACTCTCCCTCCTTCCTGTCACTCGTTTCTCATCCTCTCCATCTCTCCACCTCTCCATCTTCCCCCCCTTTTCCAAGTTTGCTGACAGCTGATGAGATTGATTTATTCACTCATAAACATACGGTTCCCCAGCACCTCTCAGTCTCCAGCCACTCCAATGTGCTGAATTTCAGATTTGTCACGGGGAGAAGGGAAGGGGAGGTAATTTAGAACAGCGGCTTATCGGCTTGACAATGCCTCTGGGCTCGAGGCACGCACGCACGCATGTGAGATAGCTCCACGGGCTACACCACAATTTACTGTCAAGCCAAACACGCTCTCAGCTCCCCGCTTAATAGCCAGCACTACTCGCTGACTGCCGGCTCCCAATCAACATAAAGCAATCAATTAGTGGAAGGGAGAAGCTGCAGTGTGTATCTGTGTGTGTGTGTGTGTGTGTGTGTGTGTGTGTGTGTGTGTGTGTGTGTGTGTGTGTGTGTGTGTGTGTGTGTGTTGAGGTTGGTGTTGTGTGTGTGTTTGATTGTGCGAAGGTGCTTGATAAGAGGTGTCAGGAGTAAGTGCGCATACATACATGCTCATGCGCGCACACACACACACACACACACACACACACACACACACACACACACACACACAGGAAGCGAGATAAGGCCCTTGCCAGGGGCAGTGTGGAGGACTGTGGAGCTTAAATGGCAGGGCCAAAGAGAGGCTGTGGCAGGGGCATAACTCTGCCTCTCGTTCGTTCCTCTCCCACTCACCTCTCTTCTTCCTCTCTCTCTCACTCCCTCCCTCCCTCTCTTCCTCCCCCAGTCCATCCCTTCCTCTGTCAGTCAGTTCATTGTCTCTGTCTTTCTTTTTCTCTCTCTCTCTCTCTCTCTCTCTCTCTCTCACTTACTCCCTCCCTCTCTTCCTCCCCCAGGCCATCCCTACCTCTGTTAGTTGGTTCATTGTCTCTCCCTCTCTCTCTCTCTCTCTCTCTCTCTCTCTCTCTCTCTCTCTCCCTCTCTTTCTCTCTCTTTCTCACACTCTCTTCAATCCCTCGCTTTTTCCACTCTCTGTCCTCTCTTGGCTCCAATTATTTTTCATCTGTTAATGCACACCTGCTGTCTGTCTGTCTGTCTGTAAGTCGCTAACCGTCCATGCATGCTAGCCATCTCTCGGTGCGAGAGGCTGTGGAGACTGTGGAGCATGTCTCCATGCTAAGTGTATTACGGTACACTAATACTAGTTAAGATGCACCCGCTAACCTGATTAGCAATGGCCTTTCCTGAGGTACGGTCTGGAATGTAAACTACATCAGGTTGTAATGGGCAGGGGCTTGGAGGTGGTCGGGTGGGTGGGTGTCCCAACAAGATTACGGTATCCATGCGCATTAGCCGGCTCCAGGCTTTGCCATCTTGGGTAATCAAGAGAGAAGACACCCGTGGCTTTTACAGGTAATCTTGTCTCATCCCTCTCAATGTGCATTTTCTTTCCCAATCATTTGCCCACCCGCCTATCTGTGCGTCTGTCCATCCATCTATCCATCTGTCTATCAGTCCATCCATCTATCCATCCATCCATCTATTCATCCATCCATGCGTGCCTTCCCAGTGTAAAGAGTTTACTTCTGCTTGTCACACTGACCCGAGCAACAAAGAAGCATCTTCTAATGAGCACTCCAAGCTCCAGGCCCCCACCCCAAACACACGCACACACAAACACACATGCACAGGGATCGATCAGTCTGTGCTGCCCTGTCAGACGCAATCAATATGTCATTCCTTCCGTGGAGGGGCCCCGTTACCCACACAACCCACCTCTCTGACAAACACACAAACACACAAACACACACACACACATACACACACACACACACACATTTACATCTGTCTCAAAACCAGCCAACCACAAGCCCATTCACCTATAACACACCCGCATTTCTTTACCTACATTTTATCATTACCATACCCCAC
>CM050215.1:12257249-12269749 GCA_027475355.1 Coilia nasus | reverse complement strand
TCCGTCTTTTTGCAACCTGACTCCCAGTGACCTCATCATACCCTGCACCATGTTTTCTCACTCTCTTTCTGTCTCTCTCTCTTTCTTTCTGTCTCTCTCTCTCTTTCTGTCTCATACACATATATTCCTGTGCTCACTCTCTGTCTCTCCCTTTCTCTCTCAGTCTTAAACACAAATTCCTGTTCTCTCTCTCTCTCTCTCTCTCTCTCTCTCTCTCTCTCTCTCTCTCTCTCTCTCTCTCTCGTCCTTTCGCTCAGACTCTCTCTGCCTCATCTCCTGCGCTTTAATCAGGGAGTCAAACTGCCTTTACGTCAGTGAGGAGGCCCTGCGGCCGCTGGTGTGGGCTCCCTCCCACCGGACCCCCTGACAGTGATGGAACACTTGGAGGGCAAGCACAGAGAGAGAGAGAGAGAGAGAGAGAGAGAGAGAGAGAGAGGACGAGAGGGAGAGACACAGAGAGACACAGACACAGAAAAGGCAGTGAGAGCGGGAGAGAGGGAGATAGAGAGAGATAAAGAGAGAGGGTGAAGAGAGAAAGATAGGGAGAGATACATAGAAAGGGAGAGAGGGAGAGAAAGAACGAGAGAAAGAGGGGGATAGAGAGGGAGACAGAGAGGGGCAGAGAAAAAGACAGAAAAAGAGAGAGAGGGAGCGAGAGAAAAAGAGAAAGAGATAAAGACAGAGAAAGTCAGAGAGAGAAAAAGAAAAGAAAGAAGGAGAGAGAGAGAGGCCGTCCTGGGATTACTGGGCGAGGGCTCATCATTACTGCCAGCGCTATCCCGGAAATGAAGCGCAATTACAACGCTGCCACTTTAAACGCTGCCAACTCGAGCAGAACAATCACATTTGAGCAAGGCATTATAATGTTCTGACCTGGGCCAGACTTGTTCTCACCACTCCCCCCTACACACACACACACACACACACACACACACACACACACACACACACACACACACACACACTCCTCCTCTCCCCCCATTCTCTTCACACACATATCCTCCGTTCTCTTCACGTGCATATATCACCACTTTAATTGGACCTTGCTTTCAATTACAGCGGCGCTGCTCTAGCCCTGATATCATTCGCTTATCTGCCATGATTAAAGTGGTAAGTCATCCACCCCAAAAAAGGTCTGGACCAATCTTATCTTAGCTTTTTTTTGCTTGAAAGACTTTCTAATTTCACAATTTCTTTAAGCTAACCAACACACATAAACAAACAAATACACACACATACACAAAGACCCCTGCAATTTAGATCTCTTTCACTTTTCCTTTTTCACCTTCTCAACTAACCCCCCACCCTCCACCTCCACCCCCTTGCTGGCAAGCAGTCTGACAGACACTCCTGGGTTTAGGTTTCTCCTGACAAAGCAGCTGTGAAACCCCAGCCCCAAACCGGACAGGATCTGAGACGAACAGTGACAGGCCCCCTGCAGGAGTCTCCAGGTACCCGTCCATCTATCCAACGATCCGTCCATTTGCCCGTCTGCCCGCCTGCCTTGCCCTTCCCCACCCCACCCCACCCCACCCCACCTCACCCTAACCTAACCTACCTTGCCCTGCCTGCCAGGGGCCTCATGGAGACAGGCAGTGGGGCATCACATTTCAGCACCCTTCAGTCATCCACGTGGCCCCGACTGACGGAGGACGAGCAGGAAGGCAAGGACGGGAGGGGACAGGATGGGACGGGACAGGAGGGAGGCGACGGGACCAGGGAGATCAGAGACGGGCAACTGTGAGGCCCTGAAATAGCTCGAGGGTCATCGATATTCTCCTGTGACAGTTGCTGCGCAAACTTTTTTTATTTCTTTCCCCTCTCCGTGGATGCCCAGCATGAGTAGAGCTACAGTGTCAGTCACACATCTGTGCAGAGAGGTGTCTGTCCGATCACGAGTGCTGTCGTGGAGGGGCAATGCAAATAAACGCACCTCTTCAAATGACACTCAAAAACGACATTCACTGGCCTTTTTGTGATTGCTGAGATAAAGATGTCAAAGATATGCATAGTTTAGCCAATGTTTTCACTGCTGTGTGTATCACTTTCCCACTTTTTTTCTTTGCCACTACAGAACTGTCGATCACAGACAGAATTCTTAGAACCAAGCTTTTTTCAGCCAGGGTTTTCAGCCTCTTGATAGTGCCATTTGTGTAGAGGTCTATTTCACCGCATGCCCAAACCCTCAGTCTCTCTGTCTCCCCCCACTCAAAACGATTATTCCTCGCCTGCCTTCCAGCACTTCTCCCTGACTAGCTTTCCCAACTAAATCTCTCCCTCTTTTTCTCCATCCCTCCCTCCCTCACTAACTCTTTCTCTTTTTCCCCCTTAAAATGGGCCATATTAATCACTGAGACCTAAACAGCGCTTGGCTTCAGCCTTTCAGCCCAGGCTGGCTTTGTTGCCAGTGTCGGCCGCCTGAATGCGGCTGCCAAGCCTTTTTTTTGTCCGCCTAAGTGGGCCCTCAGAAACAGCTCCTCCCTCACCAAGGAGCCCAGGCCTCTACCCCTGAAAGGCCCAGCTCATGGGTGGTGCTGCTACCACAGGGAGGGAGAGAGGGATGGAGGGAGAGAGGGATGCAGGGGAAGGAGGGAGGAAGGGAGGGAGGGAGGTGGAAGAGGACTGAGGAGTGATTCACGGCTAACCCGAAAAAAAGGATCCAAACCCCCCCCCCCCCTTCCATCTCCACTGCAGCCCCAGCCATGCCATCCGTCAGCGCTTAGCAACCACCAGTGGATGCGATGCAACAGAGGAGCACAGAGATGGAGAGAGACAGAGAGACAGAGGTAGAGAAAGAAAGAGAGGAGTGGGGAAGAGGGGTGGGAGAAAGAGAAGGAGAGGAAGCTGAGGAGTGGGGTTTGCCGTTTTCTGAAGAGAGTCCAGATTACTCAACTCGACTCCAAAGGGACTGACCAATTGGACAGTGGCGAGTTTGACAGGAATGACCCACATGTGCCCCAGACGAAAGGACAATGACGCTGGCCGTCAGAGCAGAAGGGTTGGTGGGGTTGGGTCCCAGCCTACCTTCCAACACCCGACCTGTACACTACCGTTGCCTGCAGTCCCTACCACAGCACCACCCACTGTACAGTATCTACACAAAAGAGCAGCGTATTTCTACCACCATTCTGCGGACAGAGTGTTCCCTGGTACCACAAATGCGTTCTGAATGAGCATAAAGAAACAGCATAGTGTCTTTGCACGTTTATAAGTTGTCTATGACCAGTGATATAATATCCAGAAAAAACAAGTGGACTTATTGAGCTTTTCAAAATTACAAACACAGCATACTCATGAAAAAGGCAGGAATGCAACAGAGATCACAATGAACGCTGGTTGATTCATTCTAAAGATCTGGCAGTGGCTGTGGTTTCACAGTTCCACCTCCAAGGGAATTCAAACAGTCAATTACAAGCACAATTAGTAGCAGCATCATCGTTAATGATTAATAAAGCAACTATCAGATAATGAAGTGCCTCTAAATCTGTTTCAGGTCCACAACGTGTTTCATTGGGTAATATGTCTTAACCTACATAGCCATGATTTCACCACAGCAATACATTCCTCTGCGTTTGAAATATGGAAGAATTCATGTCTGCCATACAAACAAGCTTTGAGGACCAGTGTTTTAATTCTGATGATAATCTTAGAAATACATTTTCCCCATCAGGCAAGGGGCACTAAAAGATACAGCCCTTAATAGAAATATTGTGAGGAAATCATGGGCAAACATGTTTACAGAAGAAAATATAATTCTTATTAGCAATGCCAAGAGAAAGACAATGCAGTTACAGATGTCTTTAAGAACAATATTAGACCTATACTATAAATAAGGTTTAAAGCTGGTCGTGTTAAAGATAAGAGAAACTGACTCCTACTGCTGCATTTTAAATGACTTACAATATTGGCCTACGGGCTGCCTGATTAACAGGTCCTACCATTTCATCAAAAATGATTTAATATCCCTTTCACTGACTCCAACTGCATTAAATAAACAACACTTGACTCTCTAAGAACAAACAACTATTTCAAACTTACAACCCCAATTTATACTTGTAGGCTATTATTAATGTCATCTTTATACGCTGCTCTTATGAACCACCCATAACAGCAACATTTCTGGTGATATTTTGGAGAAAAGAAATGGGTAAAACAAAATTGAAAATGGGTGAAGGACAAGCTAAATTCACATATTGGACCCCATAAGCCCCAGGTCACATTTTAAAAAACAGAATTAAATGAAAACTTTGGCTCAGATTTTATACAAATGAATTGGTTTCACATCATTGATTAGCGTTTTTATCATGTTCAACTTCAGTGTTTCACTTACCATCGACTTGAAAGACTAATAATCCACAAAGAAAGATGTACGCTAGCGGACCCATTCTGTCATAGTAAAGATCCACGGCTTCCGTGCAAATGTTTGATTTAGCCACAAATATTTTCCCCCAAAAAGTGAGCAAAGTCAACTGCTCCTCTTTAGAAACAGAAGCTTTGACTTCGTTCCAACAGATGAGCTAAAGCCACCTACGCTGTCCAGAGGTGAAAGTGTTCATTTTATTAATTGCAACTGCGAAAACGTTAAACACATCTCCACACACATGCAGGAAGCAAACAAGTCACTGTGGACTGAACCCGCTGCCACTCCGTGCGTTTTTCCAGCTGTTCGCAACACACATGAACTTAACGCAGGAATAGACTCTCATATCAGTGCCAAGGCAAAAGAAAAAAATCCGTTGAATGAACAACACAGTTCTTCTAATGTTTTCAAACACAGTCCCTTATTTAACGCCGGCTCATTGGTTTGGAATCCTTCAGATGTTTTTTAAGAGCACCTTGCATATCATCGTGTTGTGTGAAGTCTTGGCTGAACGCGAAAATAACAATTTAAATCCCCATCACAGGACTCTGAAGTTCCATGCTGCTGCTGGGTCCAAACCTTCTGCGTTTGCGCGCCGGGGTACTAGTTCAGTCGTCCCGGAGTTCACGCGCTGTAAACAGAGAAGCTGGTGGATGTGTTGGGCGTGAGAGCTGGTCCTCTCCCCCTGTAGCCCATCTATAACTGTAGCCCCTCAAGCCTATGCGCACTCCACTCCGACCAAGCTTCAACTGACACAGGCACCAAGAGAAAAGCCGAAGGGGGAGGAGAGAGGTAGCAAGGGAGGGAGTAAGGAACAGGGAGATGGTGAAGAGGAGGAAGCTAATGGGTGTCTCTCAAGTCTGCTGGCAGAGCGTTATCATTACTACTGCGACTCACAAAGTTATAAACGAAGTGGTTCAGTGACTCTCGGAGGTAAACAGGAGAGGCAAGTGAGCTTTTGAACGGTACCTCACGAACTTTCGCTCGAGCGTGGAGATGGACTTGTATGGGTGACAACTGCTCACCAAACGAATGGGCTGACTACCGAGACGGTCCACGAAAAAGACCTAGAGGATTGGCTAAATGTCACTGAATCATATATGTGAAATGTTACGGTGTAGTGATCAGTGGCTTAATTTTCAGGCATAGCCTACAGTGATAGATATGGGACAATCAGTAGTAGCCTATATGCATTCTGCCTCTGTGGCTGTCATATTGGTTTTGTTTATTCTATGTGAACGCTCGAACTGAATTCAATGCAGCCCGAGTCTCATCTTGTGATGGTTCAAGTCAGCGAGAGGGAAAAATCTAAGGTAGCACACCAGTGCAGTGCACAGTACCATCACTTGTGTGTACTGGAGCTCCTGTGTCTCCAAACGCGCGGAAGATACGATTTCAAATAGGAAGACCAAAGGAGATTATACACAAATATTTAAGGAGCACTAGACGCTTACAGTACAATGAAGTGTGAATTCCAAATGAGGAATATCATATAAAACTAAATGAATGAAAGAGGTAAAGACAAATGTAAAAAAAGGGAAAACAGTGAAACTCGTTAAATTAATCAATTTCTGTGTAGATCTTCCGCTTTCGAAAGCAAATTACATTTTACTATAGTAAAGTTTAGAGAGAAAGTAGATTCAGTGCACATAGGTGAAGTGCTGCGGGAGGTTGCACGGAAGCACTGGGTAGATTAATTATCAGCCACAGAGGTATCAATTGTGGGTTAGTTATGCGGGGCCGGTCTGATCAACGTGGGCTTCTAGCTCCCCCCAATGGCAGCATCGAAGGCAAGCCCCTACCATATTAACGCGCTATGGACAGTGCAGTAAAGAACCGCAGTCATGGCTGCCTGGTTGTCTTAAATATTATATCATGGCTGACTCTGCTGTATAGGGTGAAAATGTTTTTTTGTTTTTTTTTAAGTTAGAGATTTTTCTATTTCTATAAATACTGTCAAAAGCATGGATTTTCACATCAGAATGTTAAGCTGAAATGAATACATGAAAGAAAGATAATGAAAAATATGTCAGGGGTGAACTACATACAGATGAAAATAGATCAGATGTGGCAACTCTTTGTTGACATTAAAGAGCTGAGGTTATGGGAGCAACAGACTGGAAGATGATCGTGTTTTGATGGCCGTCTCGGAGATAGTTGCAAGAGCACTTTTGCCGTCATGCCTACTGTCACCAGTCAGACAATCACAGAAATACTTGCCATCATCCGGTCCTGGGTTGTCACAAGCTCCAATACCATGTCATCTTGGAACATGGTTGTCATAAACAGTCAGAAGATGTGATACACAATCGTTCTTAAGATCAAATACTACTATTATTTTTGTGGTCTGTGTTTGTTTGCATGTGTCTTTACAGTAACCTAGGCTGTACACCTAAAGTAACAATTTGTAGCTTAGTTTGTACTCCAGTGAGTCAGATGTAGAGATGTTAATTAAAGTGTAAAATGCAAAACAGGAATCAAAACAAGGTCGTCTCCTCAGAAGTCTGAACCTGTTGAGGCGGCACGCTCCCTGAGCTGTGTGAGTGCCGCTCCTGCTGGAATGCCCCAGTCTCCAAGGGGAGGACTGCACCTCAAAGGCCAATAAAGGCCCAAAGGAGCACCCACACAGGCAGCCAAAGTGATATTTAGGCAGAAATACCAGTAGGAGCTTACATACACATACACCCACACACATAGGCGCGAGAGAGACACACACACATACGCACACATACACTGCCTTCCTCTCTCTATCTCTCTCTCTTTCTCTCTCTCTGTATCTCTCTCTCTCGACACACACACACCCACCCACAGGCGCAAGACACACACACATATGCACACACACACACACTGCCTTCCTCTCTCTATCTCTCTCGCTATTTCTCTATCTCTCTCTCTATCTCTCTCTCTCTCTATCTCACTCTCTCGACACACACACACACCCACCCACAGACGCAAGACACACACATATGCACACACACACACTGCCTCTCTCTCTCTGTCTCTCCTACTCACTCTCTTTTTCTCTCTCTCTCTTCCTGTCTCCCTCTCTCTCTCTCTCCCTCACTCACTCACACTTCCTCTCTCTCTCTCTCTCTCTCTCTCTCTCTCTCTCTGACATTTCACAAACAAAGTATCTTCTCTTAGGAATGGTGTTTGAATTATTATTATTATTATTTTTTTATTTTTTTTAAAGCCCTCCTCCGCCTCCCTCGAACCCTTTTGTTTGTCAGCAAGGCGACATGCTGCAGCTTGCCGCGTCCTTCCCTTTGCTCGGGGTGACACATCATAATCTACAGGAGCTCCCGAGGAGGACGGCTGCACTGCTAGCCCGCCAGACACTGTAATTTGTCTTGATGTGTTTAATATGTGTTTGTGAGCTGCATGTTAAATGATGCTTCCTCTTCTTTGGGCTGGCTTCAACACCCTCAATTTCTGCCAAGCACAGATACACAGGAAAAGAGAGGGAAAGACGGGGAAACGGGGAGAGAGAGATGGAGAGAGAGGTAGAGGAGGAAGAGGGAGAGAGAGATAGAGAGAGAGAGAGAAGTGGAAATAAATGAACAAAAGAATCACTTTGCACATTTCTTTGCTGCTTGCTCTGAGATGAAGAGCAATGAGGCAGTGGGGGAGATTGATAGCGCTCCCCTGGCGATGCCAAAAGCAGAAGTCAAACATCTGTTCTATTGATATTAGTGTCTGACGGTACAGCAAGAGATAATTGCGGCACGGTTGACATGTAAAAACACATTACCCAGAATGCATCGCTCCTGAACGTATACTCGCAAAAGAAACGCCAGTTGGCTGGAGAAAATGTACTTCCACTCACAAGAGAGAGACAGAGAGAGAGAGCAACAGAGAGAGAGACCGAGACAGAGAAAGAAAGAGACTGAGAGAAAAAGGAAAAGAGAGAGAGAGAGTTCACGACTCCTTGCAGGATCTTCAAACTGTATCCATGTAGTTTTCTTCCAGGGAGAGACACACTGCACATTAAACAATATTAATGCCCGAGGAGCTCCCACTCGCATTTCCCAATGCATTCCAGGCCTGACACTTTCACCGTGCCTGCTTGGCCAAAACAAATGAAGGCCGTAATTGAAGCTAGATGGTGAGACAGTGAGATTGAAAGCGTATAAATACATAAACAATGGGAGCGATGGCTTTTATGGATGGCAGACACATAGACATTACTCTCCCCCCTCCCTCCTCCCTCCTCCCCCCTTCACTCTCGCTCCTTCCCTCTTTTTCTCTCCCTCCCTCCATTCCACTGACTCCATGCTCTGCACTCAATATGGCCACTGTATCTCTGTATCTTTAGCTCGGCGGTTGTCCCTGGAGGTGCTAAATATTGGCTGAAAGTGGATTTATTTTAATTAAAACTCGACGGATGTTTACACAAGCCCAGAGCCGGCGACGGGAGAGAGCGGAGCAGGCACCTGGGCCGAGAGAGGGAGGCCGCCACAGACGCCGCCACGCGCTGATAAGTTATGAGCGAATTTCCTCCCGGTCTATCCATCTACATCCCCCCCCCCCCCCCAACCTCCACACACACATACACACACACACACACACACACACACACGCCCTTCTTGCAATAGAGGCATGTCCGCTCTTCCTTTTTTTAATTAAGTTGGCATTGATGGGGTAATAGGAAATGTCTAGGTTTCACCAAGACAAGGGGGTGGGGGGTGGGGGGACAAGGTGGTGCGGGGCAGGCAAGGGACTGGTTGGAAGAGGTGAAAGCAATGTAAAGAGTCCAGTTACAGGGAAAAAAATATATACGCCAAGCAACACTGCAACAGAGCACCAATATAAAACACACATATGGAAAGCAATCTGTGTTACAGGTATACGAGACACAGTATAACAACACTTACATACATTCTGTCACCTTAGGGTTTACAGATGCTTGATATTTAAGAACTGGTGCTGACCCTCCGCTGAAGAATAATGGATTACAGCAGTGGAGCACTAATACAGCTCCAAGCTTTTGATGGTGACTGTGTTTCGCAACCTTCGTCACGAGAAAAGGGATCGTAAGTAATGAAGCAATACCGCTCGCATTCATGTACATTTATGCAGCATTATACTCCTGGGTAGAATAGGAGGTGTTATTCTACACCGGCCGACACAAAGCAACGCATTCATGGGCCGCTGGCAGGCGGCGTGGGGGTGCCATAAATCAGTATTCATGTGGAAAAAATCACATCCCACGAGCCGAGGGGCCAAACGCTTCAAGTGAACCTCGGTGAGAGCAAACACTTCCGTGCATACAATTACCCTCCCTCTTTCTCTCTCTCTTTCTTTCTTTTTTTTTCTTTCTTTTTCCATTCCTCGAACCCGCCCTTTCATCCAGCCCCTCGTTTTGCTCCCCTGAACACACACACACACACACATGTATGCACACTTACACAGTCTTACACATATGCGCTCTCACACACTAAAATTTAGGCCTTCACACAATCACACACACTCACTCACACACACACACAATTACACATAGACACATACAAACTCACACACACATTTACACACTCGGTACACACACATATTACCAGCACCCACACACTCACACACAACCACACACACTCACACACCCACTCATAACACAGACACACACACACACACACACACACACACACACACACATGACCACACACTCACACATGACCACACACTCACACACCCACTCATAAAACACACACACCCACACACACAAAATACAGTGACCGCCAGCAACCGCCACATGTGCAGCACGGAACTGAGTCATTGGTTTGGCAGCTAAACCAATCACCTTCCAATCACTGTCAAGTCATTTGTGCCATTATGTGTACCTAATCACATCAGGCCTAACAATAAATCAGACATTTCTCTGCCTTTTTTGTCCTAGCGCCATCTGGCCTGGTGAAAAGGGGGAAGGTTGAGCCAGGGGCCCCTGTGGCCCTCGGGTGGGTTATTGTGGTCGCGCGTGCCGGGGGAATCTCCCCACGAGGCTCCTTTCACGAGATTAGCATTCATGAAGCCGCCACGCTCTTTCCTCGTTACATCTCGATGATCCCCAAGCAACCTCAATTCACCAGAACGTGGACTTGATCTTATCGCGAAAATGGTCGGGTGTTCAGATGGTCTGATAGCGAGCAAAGGTGCTTGTTTGCTCACAGCTTTTTATGTAAGGCCCCCCACCCCAATGACAAGCCTGTGTGTGCACATGACACCTTGGATGGTCAGTGCACACCATTGGAACCAGATGTCATACTTAGTACAGTGGATACTCAGACCTGATGAGGAATGATCCAGTTCAGTGGCATCCACTGTATTTTCAGTGTGTGTGTGTGACAGTGTGAGTGTGTGGGTGCTGGTTATGTGTGAGTGTGCCAGTGTGAATGTGTGTGTATGTGTGTGTGTTTGTGAGCTCTTGTGTGTAGGTGTGCATGTGTGTAGGTGTGCATGTGTGTATGTGTGCGTGTGTGTGTATGTGTGCATATTCATGCTGTTTGCAACACTACTGTATGTGTTCAGACCTCCTGATGACAAAGGTGTGTGTCCCGTGACCACAGTCATTCAGGGCCTTGTGTTGTAACCCCCAACCCCCACCCTTGACGAGCACCTATGTGCAAGTGACACCTTGTGTGATGATTTCACGGCACTGCATCCAGATGTAGCTCATATTTTGGTATGAGCGCCATCCAGATGCGAAGCAATAAAGAATTGATTGACGCTCGCTGACAACGACACGGAACTCTTGATTAACACATCCTGCCATTAGAGCGCGCTACGAGCGAGGAGTGTTTGGTTATGTAAATGGGGGCGTGCTTTGGCATTGTTGCTGATGTTGGTGTTTGTAATTAGCGGAGGGAAAACTGCCAATCAGTCGAGGACCTCCAGGTGTGGGGTGGCCCTTTTTGTTTTCAGATGTACGCTCCAGGGAAAACACAAAACGAAAAAAAAAAAAAAAACAGAAACGAGAGAGATAGAGCGTGGGGGATGGAGAAAAGGACAGCGGTGAGCCAATATCTAGCATTTATACATCTGTAATACAGACAGGTGCTCATTAAAAACCCAAAAAAAGCAAAACAAGAGAAAATGAGGAAACCGCGTATAAGCGCTGAAAACGGTCTTAATGAACGACGGACCCGACGCCGCCCGCTCGCC
This sequence comes from Coilia nasus, assembly GCA_027475355.1. Classification (NCBI taxonomy): domain Eukaryota; kingdom Metazoa; phylum Chordata; class Actinopteri; order Clupeiformes; family Engraulidae; genus Coilia; species Coilia nasus. The sequence continues at coordinate 12,258,240 of CM050215.1, read as the reverse complement.
TGTCGCTGTTATGGAACACTTTGGGCCATAATTGCGCGGGGGGTCGGAGGTTGAGGCAGCACCATCCGTCATGCTCAGATGTGAGCGGCGAGCCTGCGTGTGACTGCGGTGGACAGAGAGCCTTGGAGCGCCGGTGGTGGAGCGCTGCGGATGAGCGTGATTAGGAGGGCAGGGTGGGGGCCTTGAGAGGCGGAGGTGCTGGTGGTCGGGGTGTGGGTGTGTGTGGGTGTCTGTGTCTGTGTGTGTGTGCATGTGTTTATATGTGCATGTGTGTGTGTGTGTATGTGTGCATACTTATGTTGTTTGTAACATTGTGTGCTTGTATGTGTGTGTGTGCATGTGCGTGCATGTGTGTATGTGGGCATGTGTGTCTGTGTGTATGCAAGTGTGTGTGCATGCTTATGTTATTTGCATCACTATTTTTTGAATGTGTATGTGTGTGGTGTGTGTGTGGTGTGTATGTGTGTGGCATGTGTGTGTGTGTGCACATGTGTTGATATGTGCGAATGTGTGTTTGTGTGTGTGTGTGTGTGTGCATGTGTGTATGTGTGCATGTGTGCATACTTATGTTGTTTGCATCACTATTTTTTTGAATGTGTGTGTATATATGCATGTGTGTGAGTGTGTGTGTGCGTGTGTCTGTGTGTGTGCATGTGTGTGTGTATGTGTGCGTGTGTGTCTGTGTGTGTGTGTGTGTTAATGTCTGCGTATATGTGTATGAGTAAGTGTGTATTTGTGCTGTTGTTGGGGTGGGGTGGATTGTTGGGATGTTGGTGATTAATGTAGATGTCACAGGACGCGGCCCCACCCCCGTGGCCAATCTCCCGGCATGCGTAATGACACCTGGGACGAGCAGAGCAGAGCAGAGCGGAGCAGAGCAGAGCAGAGCAGAGCTGAGCTGAGCTGCGAGGCCGCAGGTAGGTAAAGGGGGCTACCACCCCCCCTTGCAGGGGCATGATTCTTCTCCCCTGATCCACCGCTGTCAGCACTC
>CM050215.1:12234749-12249749 GCA_027475355.1 Coilia nasus | reverse complement strand
TGGCTTCATTACCCTCTCATCCATGCTCTCTGTGTTGGACCAGAGCCCAGACCTGAAAAACTATTACTGCTGTTCCGCTCTCAGTACAACCACACCCCTCTCCCCACACCACCACCCACCTTACCCCACCCCAAACTCTCTCCACACACTCACACACTCGCACACACACACACACGTACGCACACACCCATCTTGCTCGTCCTCCTACACTTTTACTCCTCCTCCTCTTCATCCCCCCTTTCCACTCATCCGTGGGTCAGGTCTAATCACCGCTGGGGGAAGAGAGGCAGGGATGGGGAATGATATTCCGCCCAGAGTGCATTAGAGTGTCTGCCGCGCGTCCTTCAGCCCAGGCTGGTTATTGTGGAGCCGTGCCACGCATGGCTCTCACGCCATCAGACAGACAGACAGACAGACAGCTGTGGACGCAGCGACTGTACTGCCCTACAAAATGGGGGTCACAGGCAACAGCCTACGGCAATTTGGGAGACCCCCATCCAGACAAGCCAAGCCAGCCCCCACCCACCCCTAGCCCCCAATACTGCCTGTCCAGTAAAAAGGACAAAGTGACTTTGACCGCGAGGGACACATGTCTGGTCTGTTTGACACAAACATAGCATCCTAAACCCCAGAAAGACCTAGTGACTTGTTTGTCTACAAGTTATGTTATATTACTTTACTACACATTCAAGAAAACTAGTAAAATAAGCAGATATATGCAAGCTACTAATGGAAATAGACTACAAAACCGTAAAGGTCAAATCTGTATTTACCAGTCAAAGATTAAGGTTTGATGATCTTTGTGACAAATGAATGTGACATATCCTGCTGCTCTGCTCTAATGGGGCTCTTTGACATTAAAGCTCATCAAAATATTCCATTTTTGGACTGTGTGACTCAAACTGTGTGGGGCCACTGAGGTTAAGCTGTGCTGTGACCGCTCTGCCCCCTGCAATAAAACAATGCAGGCGTGCACGTAGCACTCAGGGCGTCAGTGACCTGGGAAAGGGACTGTTGCCTACGCACACGACGAGTACATCCCCCCGCCCCAACACACTGGTGACCCACCTCTCCCCTCCCTCGACTCCCCCTACTCTTAATATCACCCCCACACAACCAGCACACAAATCATGTCCTTTTGCCCATAGGTGACTTCCATAGACAGTATGGATCGTCTATTGTCTCTCTCTCTCTCTCTCTGCCTTCCCTCCCCCCTCGCCAGTCTGTGCATAACGAACTAGAACCGCTGTGCGTCTGACATTTACGTCCCCCCAGGCCCAAACCGCAGCCGGACAGCGGACCTCTGTTTGGACCGCCATCCCACCCCCATTGTGCGTGGAAGCCCTTAATTGCTGCAACGTAAGCAAGCGCTACAGCAACAAATCCAGTTAACGACTGTCCTCCCATATTGATCCCCCTACCCACCCCCACCACCACCACCCTCCAGCAACAAACAAACCTAACCCTGTTCTCCAGGCACAGTGGCCAGAGGTTGGGGAGGGGTGGAGGGTGGAGGAGGACGAGGAGGAAGGGGAGGGCAAGGGGGGTGAACGTGATGGCTTTCCAAACCTCTGGGACAGCCACTAGCCCAATAAAGAGCACTTCTCTGTGACCGAATAATAACCAAAAGAGGGCCGGGAGAGATACAATTACCACTCCACACCCGCTGCGCCGAGGCCGACTGGCTGGCTAGCGGGAGCGGGCGGTCAGGTGGACGCAGGTGAGGGGGGAGAAGAGGTGTAAAGAGCGGGCCAATGGGGCAGCTTTGGTCATTACCGGAGCGCAGGATGGAGAGCCTCTGTCATTTTCTTGTGTAATGAGCTCCACTGAAGCACTTCTCTCTGCCTTCCCAAAAGGGCAATCCAGAGCACCATCATCAGTGGAAACAGCAGTGGAAACTGCCACTGCACTACAAACACACTACTACTACTACTACTACTACTACTACTACTACTATTACTTCTCCTACTACTACTGCCACAACTATTACTACTATTAATACTACTACTACTGCTACTACTACTACTATTACTTCTCCTACTACTAATGCTACTACTACTATTAATACTACTACTACTGCTACTACTACTACTACTTATACTACTACTACTACTACTACACTACGATGACTTCTACTGTTAATACCACTACTTCTACTACTGCTACTGCTCGTACTACTACTACTACTACTACTGCTACTACTAGCTGGCAGAGGAAAGCAACCATAAAATGCAAACAACTTTGATTAGGCTGATGGCAGTGAATATATGATTTATTCCATCATTGCAGGCATGGAGAGCTGTCTGGGAAAAGAGCTATGACTGAGTATGCTACAGGTTTCTGAAACAAATCACGGCAAATGGCGTTGGGTGGGCGTATAATTTGCTTGATGCATTGTAAATACGTCTGGTTGGAGAGGAGAGGTATTACAAAAAAAACCTCTAATGCAGATAAATTAGCAAATGCTTGCAAGGGGGCCAGCATTAGGCGCAACGCAATAATTGATATTGAGAAAGTAAATGTGAGCTATGGTGTAAATATCAACCTCCCTCCAACATGTCACAGCAGGCAGCACCTCAGAAATATAACTTTGATACTGTTTCATTAGAACGGCAGGCCTTAAATATTGAGCGGCGATTAAATATTGATGGGAAGTAGTCTTACAAGAACATGTTGAATGCATTTTAAGTTTGAAGCTCTCAGAGCAATGTTTCTCCCCTTTCCCTAGCATTGGGGTGGAACTGAAATAATGTAGCCCGCATACTGTATGTGTGTCTGCTCGTCTTTACTCAGTAGATGTGTGCTGGTAGGCACGGCTGATCCTGCAAATCAAATCTCTCCTCGCAGAAATGAGAGCAGCACAGACACTGAGAGAGAGAGAGAGAGAGAGAGAGAGAGAGAGAGAGAGAGAGAGAGAGAGAGAGAGAGAGAGAGAGAAAGAAAGAAAGAAAGAAAGAAAGAAAGAAAGAAAGAAAGAAAGAAAGAAAGAAAGAAAGAAAGAAAGAAAGAAAGAAAGAAAGAAAGAAAGAAAGAAAGAAAGAAAGAAAGAAAGAAAGAAAGAAAGAAAGAAAGAAAGGAGAAACCCCACTTCTCTTGGGCGCCATTCAACAAACGTGGAGTTATGCCCCAGCATTCTGCTTTGCTCTGCTTTTCCTGTATTGATCCATGAGATTTGTATATTCCTCCATAATGGAGTGAGTGTCTGCCGCACCCCGGCCCGGCCACATCGTAATTGGTCCCAGAGCAACCTCTTGCATGAGTAACATGCAATTTGGCAAATACTATATTCCACAGGCCTGGCTATGGTGTGTGGGGTTTGTGTTATTACATTAAAGGGCCGGGTTCGTAGCAGGTTTATATGTGAGAGTACACAGTTGCTAAAAGCATTTGCTCAACCAAGCCCTGATGGGAGTGAAACTACGGAGTAGTGGGAGTGTGGGCGGCAATTGGGGGATTACTGCACAACACAGAGCATGGTGGCTCAGAGGTGTCACCATATGTCAGGAGAGGAGGCAGATGTTAGTTCTCCGGCTAAAGCACCATAACGTTCCTTAATAATGCCAGGTGTCTTCCAGCAGGCTTCTATCACAAACACCCATCCACACACCCAACACATATACACATACACGCATGCACGCACACACAAACACACACACTCACACTCTAACGTATCATGTAGACACAAATGCCCAACACACAAACACAAACCTAGTATGTAGACACAAATGCCCAACACAGAAACACACACAGACACAGGCACACACACAGACACAGGCACACAGACACAGGCACGCACACGCACACACACACACACACACACACACACACACACACACACACACACACACACACACACACACACACACACACACAGCAGTCCATCTTGTGTCAGTATTTGTGAAGTCTTATAGAGAAATGAAGAGTTTCTGACAAGTCCAACTCAACTCTTAAACACCTCACACAGTCCATAGAAAGAAAACAAGTGGGGAGATTTACACAGCTCCATCACAGTGATTTGCAACAGCTTCCTCTTGGGCCCCCACCACTTTTATGTGTTGGTTCAGGGCTACTGCTGGACATATTCATGGGTGCGTCTGGGAGCTGGAAATGGGCTCAGTGAGATGCCTCATCTTCATGACAGTTTGTCATTGTCTGCTGATGTGACACCATCAGCCCTGGCTCTCCAAGTGCCTCTTTCACCTTGGCGTCATGGTGACAACATGTCCGTATTGTATGTGTGTGTATGTGTGGCAAGCAGACACCTCAATACACAACCACAGCATCTGAAAACGTACATACATGTCAAACAAACTACTGCATAGGGACTACATGGAGATACATAAAAATTTAAAATATGCAAGTTTTTCAAAAGATAAAACTGTTGAGACTGATAACTCTAGTGCTTGTTTAGTGAACAAGTAAGCCTTGGAGTTGTTGATCCACTTTTCCGCGCCATTTGCATCAGCGGATGGTGTTGTTTATATGTGTGGGTGTGTTTTTTTTTCAAAATCATTGTATGCATTAGCTGTGAGAGTATTACTGTTTTGTGTGTGTGTGTGTGTGTGTGTGTGTGTGTGTGTGTGTGTGTGTGTGTGTGTGTGTACGCATCCGTGTTATCAGCACAGACAGCAGACAGCGGTTGCGACAGCAGCATAACACGCAGCAGACAAACACAAATTATTCCGCTCCCATGAGGACCAGACGTCAGAGTTCTGAAGGTAAAGCAGTGAGTGAAAAATGGCTAATGTAAAAATCTAACGCTCAGCACACAATGGGGAACAGAAAACAACATGCACCTACACATTGCACATGAAGGCCACCATTGTTTACCAGGAGGATGTTGCCACAATGGCCACACAGATTTTTCAGTGTGCTTAAAGTGTAAATCTAATAAGCACTCGGCTCTCTGCAGAGCTATCGGAAGTGATAACTTTTCCCTACTTGTTTTGTTTATGCTACACACACACTTGCAGACGCGCGCACACAAATACACCCACAGACACACACACACACACACAGATACATACACACAGATAAACACACACACAAGGACACAGGCTTGAACGCAAACACACACACACACACATACACACGCACACGCACACACACACACACACACACACACACACACACACAGATTCACACACAGATACACACACAAACACACACGCATGAACGCAAACACACTCACACACACAGACACACAGACACAAACACACCCACATGAACATAAACACACTCACACACACACAGAGACACTTGCACACATGCGTGCACACACACACACACACACACACACACACACACACACACACACACACACACACACACACACACAAGGACACATACAATCTGCTCAAAAACATGTGAGGTGAAAGAATAGCTGTGACAATGGCAGGCATTTATGAAGGCAGGTATGGGTGAAAGTGTGTGCTGCTGCTGCTGCTATGTTGACCTTCTGCAGGATTGCGAGTGCGAGCGTGACTCCTCATCTCCAGGTTATTGAGTTTGGTGTGTGGCTTCTCCATGTCCCTGCGGAGGTACAGGAGACATGATGTGTGGGCACGAGTTGCGGGGGCCTCAGGTCAACAGTGCTATTTGCTTTTCCTTTTTTTCACCCTCCATCTGTCTGTCTCTCTCTCTCTCTCTCTCTCTCTCTCTCCCTCTCTCTCTCTCTCGTTTCAGCTTATTTTCTACTGTGGCAACGACATAGCTACACAGCTCTCGTAGCCTTGTGGCTTTACTGTGCGCCGTTAACATGGCGGACATAAAAGCCAGGGGAAGGTCATTTCTGCAGTAAAAACGGCCACAGCGCCAAGCAGCAATGGCAGCGGCACCTTCCACTCTCCACTCTGTCACCGGGCTGAGCTGAGTGCTCATGGGACATAAAAAGGGCGTCGCGTATAACACCGGCGCACTGCCGCTGCTTAGAATCATTCAGCTGGGCCACCAAACACGACCAGGTTATTACGAGGCTGTGAAATCCAAATGAATTTATTCAAAAGGGGGGCGAGTGCTGGGCTCTCACATTTATAAGCATTCCATAAAAGTAACCTATGCGTTACATGTGCAATTTTAATTACACGTGGGAATTATTTATTTTATTTTATCAGGCATACACAGTTGAATGCCTGTGCTTCCATGACCATGTAGGTGGGTGCCTACTAGATATATGAAGATACTCAGAAGCTTCTTGTCTTCTTTTATACTTTTGTTGCTATTTTATCCTTTGTGCTTTTACATAGTGTTGTTCACTTTTATTTTTGTTATGCACATTGAACTGCATCTATGTATGAAATGTGCTATACAAATAAACTTGACTTGACTAGTCTGATATGTGCTGTGTTGGGGGAGAATTGTGGAATGACCTGTCACCGCACAATAGGACAGTTTCAACGTGCATGTTGATTTCCCTCTCTCTCATACCCAGACTAAATCCGTGTCATTATCCCGTCACTGCCATGTTGGGGTTGGGACAACAGGCAAGTCATTCTCCTCCCCATAACCTCATCCTCCTCATCTTCCTCCATTGGGCTGTGAAAGGCCTCATCTGATGTCGAATCGTTATGGGCAAAAGCAATCTGAGGTCCACTGATGGAGAAAAGGACACTAGATGCACAAATGACGATGTCTATAACGGCCCATTGACAGGTCCGAAGCAAAATGCAGGGGAGAGGAGATGGGCACCACTTGATGTAGGAGATGGCCAATGGTGCAACCCCAACATGTTTCTGCAGGGGTGCCTTAATGATTTCTGGGTGACTGTGCCTTCTCAATTCACATGACAAACAGACACACAGACATACACACACACACACACACACACACACACACACACACACACACACACACACACACAATAACAGGCTGATTTTTAATGAGGCCCTGTGTTCTGAAAATGCCTATTGATTTTCTCTCTCCACCTCTAGCTGTTCACAGGGGCATAGGGATGGCTCTTGTGGCCAGTGTCTAGTCGGCCAAAATTGAGCCATTTAGAAGCTCCGGCTGTCTATATGTGTGGAGGCCCCTATCCCTCCCCACCCCCCAGCACGCCCCTCGCTTCACCATCATCCTGTCCATTTGTTCCCAATAGAAGGGTGCTTTTTCTCCAGTGTAGGGGGATTCTGGGTAACTGAATTCCAGTGCCATACTGTCACACACACACTTCAGGCCAGCTTCAAATCCAGCAATATATCCAGGAGATTGTCGTCTCTACTAGAGAGAATGCAAACGGTTTGTTGTCACAGAGACAACCAGGGAGTGGCTTTATACTTAAGTGCTGAGTAAAACACTGTAGATTGAATTCCATAGCTCAAAGAAATGTCTGATGGAATGCCATCACAGTGTTGAGGATGTGAACTGACTACCATTCCAAGGAGCCTTGTATTTTGCTGTTGTGGTAAGGGTGTATGTTTGGTCCCCTACAGACATGAGGTCAAGGCCCAGGTCGGGTGACTGATCTCTGCCTTCGCTATCAAAGGTATACTACGATAGACATGTGCATGCCCATGTCTGAATACTCTTGTCAGTTTGAGTCACACTACAGTTAAGAGCTAGGGTGCTGATGCTAGCCTCAATATGCGTCAATGCATGATTTAAGGTGGTTAATAGTTAATCTTACACAACTGAGCTCAAAATAAACTGTATAATTATGAAAACTGAGAAAAAAGCCTTGTTCTGTGGTTCTTGTTCTGATCAATATCTCACAAAAAAAGCTTTCAGAGTTCAGTTGAACAGATCTGGGCCGATACAGCACATGGCGTATTTCCTGTGTTACTGTGTTCAAAAGAGAATATCTACATTATCTACAAGACCAATCAATAGCACAGATCACCTCTCATAAAAGTGGAAGTAAATACCATAGATAGTAGTAATATTTAAACACAAAATGCTTATGGAAACAAAAGAGTGCATTTAGCCCATAATGACCAAAGTCGATATATAGTGTTACCACATTAGATCAAGGCAGGTCAGCATGCAGTGCATTACAAATTAAGAAGATAGCTCCCCACTCAGCGGACACAAATGAAGACAAACAATAGCCAGTAACGGTTGTGGGTATTATAAGGCTACTAGATATCCAAACACTAAATGGACAATTGTAGCGGTGATACCTCCGCTGTCGGTGCTAATGGCATTTCCAAGAGTAATGTTCCTTAGATGCTGTGATCATTGCTGAAAAGGGGGGTTGGGTGAGCTTGTATTTATAAAAGAGCATATTCTGGACGCTATATTTTCATGTACTCAAGACAGTGAGTTAACAGAAGCTATTGAGTGATACACACTCTGTTACTACAACCACGTATTAGCTACACTATCAAGTAAGCACCCAATATCTAGTATGTATAGCTACATGACAACATTATCACACCACAATACATCCATATCCTCAGATACAATTACACACACCTTAATAGGTACATACTGTACTCTACAGGAACACATAATGCTCCAGATATGTATACCAATTACTGCTGTGCTAAAAAAAAAAATCGATACAGCGATATATATTGATATTTTTAAAAACGAATAAACGAATAATAGAACGAATTTAAATTCTGGCTATTAATATCGATACACCCCCTAGTAGCTAGATACTGCACAGAGAAATGCACTACTGATTCTAAACCAAAATGTAGTAAATGTACTTTGTTCAGTACAAATGTACATTAGCCATTTTGAATTTTTTTGCACAAATAGTTTTTTTATAAGTTGACTACAGGTACCTAGTGAGACTGAGCACATTTTCTGTGACATGTTCAGTAAAAAGCATTGAAAAAATGCACTTTATTTTCCTGTTCAATAAATTGAACATAAAAATAATATTTGTCTGGTTTTGTTGAGTGAATGACATTGAGTAATAATTATAAAGTAATATGTATCGATATCGGAATCGAATCGAATTGAATTGCACTGTATCGAAAATTGTATCGTATTGTGAGCCCTGTATCGAAAATCGCATTGAATCGCCATGTCCTAGATGATACCCAGCCCTAATACCAATGGAGTCATATTATGATCAAGACCATCCAATAATGATCCCACAAGTGCAGGAACAAGCTGTACAGACCATGTCTCTTTCACTGCACTGTGTCGTCTTGGAGACACTGACTGTACGTGTCCTGCTGGGATTCAAAGCAGTGAATGTTGACAGATGGGTCATCCGGTGGCAAGGACTGAAAGATCTCATCAAAAACTCTGCCTGGAAAAAAACCTATTCACCTGCTTTTAACGCCGACACAAGGACAGCAGGAGAAAGAGACAACCTTGTGATTGAACACATTCCTGGATCGTAAGGGGCACACAAGGTTTCTCTTTCATCAGAGAAACAGATAGATGAATAGCAATTCAACATGGCAAGGTAGGAGCGAGGTAGAAAAGAAGAGACGAGAAAGTGATTAGAGAGAGAGATAGAGAAGAGAGAGAGAGAGAGAGAGAGAGAGAGAGAGAGAGAGAGAGAGAGAGAGAGAGAGAGAGAGAGAGAGAGAGAGAGAGAGAGAATTAAAGGCATTCTTTCAATGCAACCAGTACTTTATGTCAGGGAGAGAACACATTTACGCCCAATGTGGGATATGGGAAAGCCAAACAAAAAGCAAAACAAGGGCGAAAAACAGTCTTGTTTGAAAGAGAGACTGGGATCAATGTGAGCAAAGAAACATCTTGTTCAAGGTCACCCTGGTTTTCCAACTGCCCCATCTCAGGGTTCAGTTCAGAATGTTCCGGAGCCCTGACCAATTTTACTGGAGAAATCAATAGAGTTGAAATATCAGGTTTTTATGAGTGGCTACAATTGGCCAGGGGGATGGCTTACGCATGTAGTCCTGTGTTTGGAGTAATGGTTTCTGCAAGATTAGATTTAACAGCCCATACAGAACATGGTGCTGAACGGTGAGAGATAGAGAGATAGCGAAAGAGAAAAGAAGAAAGACTAAAAAAAGAGAATTGTACACCTTTACTCCATTTGGGCCAAATGACCTGAAAAAGAATTGCACAAATAGAGAACTTTACAGTGAGGGATGCTGACAAAGTCTTCAACATGTAATTTCTTTTAAACAGGGTGAAATATTTGATGGGCATATGAACAATATCTTGACACACATCAGAGCGGTTAAAAGACAGAGAGAGACAGTGCTGCTGGGTGCAGGCTGTCGAGCGAGACACCGGCTTTTGTTCGTGGAAGTGCAACAGTGTGATACCGCTTTGATAGCACTCAGACTCTTGTAGCAGCAATAATTGATTTACCATTCATTTTTAATGGGCTATAATTGGATAAACAGAAGGGGCCACAACTCATTCACAATCAATTATTCATCAAGCCCCTTATTTATTTTATGTGTCAGCACAATCAGAGGCCTTTTCCAATGGCACCGCCATCAAAGCTGGAATTACTGCATTTTTTTACGGCGCTTTATCTAAACCTACTTATATGTGCATTGGAGCAGTCTGTGGACGCCGCTAGTGGATGGAAACAAGCACATCCAGATTCTCTGATCTGTTCGATGTGGAGCCCGTAGGGTTTCCGGGTTGGCGATAGATTGTGACCATGATAGCACTATACCTGATAGAATTAAGATGGGAGGCTTGAGGCGGAGAGGAGGGGTTGGGGGTGGAGTGGGGGCTCCACCCTCCATAAGGGTGCAATAGCATCTCATCCCCTCCAGGTCCCACAGGATGGTCATCATCATCACCATGTCTTTCTGCCTCTCTCTCTCTATCTCTCTCTCTCTCTCTCTCTCTCTCTCTCTCTCTCTCTCTCTCTCTCTATCTATCTCTCAGGAGGCAAGGTGTGGTCTCTCTCTGTCTCTCTCTCTCCGTTCCTCAGGAGGCATAGGTTGGGCCTCTAGAGCCATCGGCAACATTCATTAATACTTTCAATTTGCTCTAATGGCTTCTCTTCTGTCCTGGAGCACAGAGGGCTCCTCGCGCGGCTCCCGCCCCGGCTGCAATCCCACTCCCCTCGCTACCGGTAATTAATCCATTCATCTCCGATGGATCCGATCAATGCTCCCGGGAATGAGGCCTGCCGTGCAATCCGAGCCGCAGGAGTAATCTCACCGCCGGCTTCCCCACTGCCACCACTACCCACAACGCACGGTGCCGCCCCCGTTGCAGACGACAAATATCCCCGGCCTCATGGATTAGGGCGACACGTATCTATTCTATGGGCTCTCTCTCTGTGTTTCCCACTCATACTGTGACCCCCTGGACAAATAGAGCAATTTATTTCCGTTGTATCAAGTCCAGGGAAAAGGTTAAGCTCCTCGGTTGCTGTTTCATCTGAAGACAAAACACACAAACACACACAGCAAGCAAACAACGAGGTCAACAAAATACTGTATATCCCTCAGGACAATGAAATGAGGTTGTCCCGTGGTGCTCTCTCTCTCTCTCTCTTAATTCCAATATACAGTTACTCCTAGAACAGATGATATCAACTGCTGATGGATATCATATCGGTGTAGGGAAAAGAAGTACCACGAACAGTGTATGAAAAATCCATTTTCAATTTTTGCGCTCTTGAGAGGGATAGGCTGACGCTTCTGGCAGCAAGGCCGTGGCAGTGTTTCTATTAGCGTAGCCTAGCGCATATGATGGCCACTGTGGGCAGGCGGCCCGCCATCGCAGCCAATGTGATGCTTACTCGAAGGGAAAGCTTATTAAGGGGACATTTTTGCCTGTAATTGATTCATATCGGCCCGATTTAAGGGGCGCCCATTGCCCCTCCACTGCCCCTCCTCAAACCACCCTCTTCCTCACCCGCCAACACGTCGGAATGTTGTGCTGTGTACACCTGCATATCCATACACAGACATACATACACACACACATACACACACACACACACACACACACACACACACACACTTTCCTGTGACCTGGCCTCTAAATTCCCTGCTTGGTGGGGGCACGGGGATCAATAAGTAATTTTTTGGAGCTGATTAGTTTGCAGCGGGAAGGCGGCTGGCATCTGATCTGTCCTGAGGATATAATCAGGCAGTAAAAAGCAGCCTCATTGCTCAGTAATGGCAGGCTGGAGAGAGAGAGAGAGGGGGAGAGAGAGAGAGAGAGGCAGAGAAAAGAGAGAAAGAGGGAAAGAGAGAAAGAGAACGAGAGAGAGAGAAATCCCTGATGCATGTTTTGGGAAAAAGGTTCAGGGGGAGGGCCAGTTTCAGAGTGACCATAGATATCAGTCAACAGAGAAGAAAAACTCTCTTCGTAGCCAGCTTTGAGCTTGTGTAAAAATGTATGTATGTGTGTGTCCATGCCTGTGTGTGAGTATGTGTGCCTGTGTGTGTGTGTCTGTGTGTGTGTGTGTCTCTGTGTGTGTAGGTGTGTTTGTGAGTGTGTGTGTGTCTGAGTGTGTGTGAGTGTGTATGGGTGTGTACATGTGTGTGCATGTGTCTGTGTTTGTAAGTGTGTGTGTTTGTGAGTGTGGGAGGAAGTAAGGATCATCTATGAGCCCAGGGTGATGGAGAGCGCGAGAGAGGGCAGGAAAGCGGCAGGCACGAGGTTATTCAAACAGAGAGCAGGCTGCTGGACCTGCTGGAGCGTGCCTACAACCCTGCTGCTGCAAACTGAAAGAGTGGCTGCTTATTTAATATGGGTTTGCTGGAGAAGAGGAGGAAGAGGAAGAGGAAGAGGAAGAGGAGGAGGATGGAGGTAAAGGTGGAAGGGTGGAATGGGTAGGCAGACTCCTATAGATACAGTAGTAGAAGGAAAAGACCTGAGAAAGAGGGATGAGGATGGAAAAACAAGAGCTGGAGATGGAGGGAAGAGACTGTGAGAGACACATGAGGGAAAGAAAGAAAGAGTGAAATGGAGAGAGGGAGAAATAAAGGGGGAGAGAAAGAGAGAAGTCATTTAGGAGTTGTTAAGCTCCAGTGAGAGGTGTAGTAAATTCCTCCGTCTTTGCCCCCCGCCCCCTACCCCCCTATCCCCCCCCCCAAAGACTAATGGCCTGGGCAGTGATATGAGGGCACAAGACATTAAGTAAATATATGGCTCTCTTTAAACACGGCCGCGTTGCTACGGCAACGCCGGAGTATGGAACACTGGGTTGGAAAAATCTAGTGGCATGCTGTGCGCACAGTAATGGAGAAACACACGCACGCGTACGATAAAAAAAAATACCGATGCGTCCCTCCATATGGCTTTAAATTACTGCCACCGAGAGACAATGCTCTTTCTTTTTCAAGCGTGTGAGGCAAGGAGATAACACCGAGATGGTTTTTTTGCGAAGCCACACAGACACTTACTGTACACACTCACACTCTCGCATATTTTACTGTAGACACACTTGCATTCGTACACATAAACAAACGCACTCTTCAGAAAATAACAGGCGCAAATAGAAAACAAGCACTTGCTGTATATCATTTCACAGATTGATATCACAGTTTTCTGTGCCTTGCATTCATGCGTACATTCAGTGAAGAAAACAGCACAAGCTAGCCAAATGCCCACATAAATACAGTATGTGTCAGAAATTATGAAATGCTTGTTTACAACACCAAATCACACTGAGATAACAACAGTGCATATATTTACTTATGTATTTGCACTTTGTGCGATCCACTGAGAATGGAAAAGTAGGATCAAGAATACTGAAAATATTTAAAACATGGCAGAAGTTACAGGTTAGACTGTAATTTCTTGGCCAAAATCACAGAGCTAATTAAGAGACATTTGCTTAACAAACCAAAGGTTTTTAAATATTTAAAGAGCTACAGTACTTAGATGCAGCTTCTGAGTGTAGGTGAAATGGGGCTTTTAGCAACAAACATGCCCTTTCTGCAGATATCATTAAAATGTGAAGCAATGTAACAAAGACAGGTTTTGATGTATGAGATGCACCACCTAAATAGGATTTGATCAAGTGACAAGTCTATTGTGAGTGAAAAAACAGGCAATCAACATACTGTAAAAGTATATCTTTTTGTTTTCGGATGGTTAGCATTAAGGAGTGAGAGAAGTGCCAATGTCTACTGCATGTTTAGGGACAACACAAGATACTTGTGTGTTTAGGATGAGCTACAGTATAAAACCTTCTGCACATTCAACTCAGTGACATGTCAGCACTACTAATATGTCCACCTCCAGGACTGGGTACTCCAATACACAAACATTTACATACACAGACACGAACCCACACACACCCACACGCACACACCAAAACATTGCCATAGTCATACAGTGGAGTCTGTAAAAAGGACGGCGCGTAAAACCACTACTTTGATGAAATACAATAAAAGTCAACTTTCTCATCATTAAGACAGCTGTCAATCCTAACTTTTATGTGGTTATGTTCAAATGCTGTTCCCTAATACCAATATGTCCATTCCTGTGAAAACAAAAAGGATGTCATTCTGCTTTTTCAGCTTGAAGTCATTGTTCTGCACCAGACATGCTCTCCAGTGAATGACACCATGTTTTTCTGCTGTTTGAAACAATCTTATGCTCAAATCCCACTCTAGCTATAAGGTGCATGAGTGTGTGCATGTGTGTGTGAGTGTGTATATATATGTGTGTCTGTTTGTGTGTGCAGTATATCTGTGTGTGTGTGTGTGTGTGTGTGTGTGTGTGTGTGTGTGTGTGTGTGTGTGTGTGTGTGTGTGTGTGTGTGTGTGTGTGTGTGTGTGTGTGTGTGTGTGTGTGTGTGTGTGTGTGTGTGTGTGTGTGTGTGTGTGTTTCACAGCATGATGTCAATGTTCTCCCATGTTCTTGCACACAGGTACAGCCAGGACTGATTTACGCGTCCTCATAAAGTCCAGGACTCAGGAAGGGCTCAGGGTTTAAGGACACGGCCGGCACATGTCACCATCCATGAGAAAGCACTCATCTGGCCTCTCCTTCCCCTCTCCTTACCTCTCTATTCCACGCTAAAAAAAAAAATCATGACTCTGAACTTCTGACACAGCAGCTAAGCCAAATGTTTCTGTAAGCCAAGGAATTCTCAGAAAGTTGCGGTGAGACGTTGGGGTGGGGGGTGGGGGGATTGGG
>CM050215.1:12224749-12227249 GCA_027475355.1 Coilia nasus | reverse complement strand
ATCTTGCTAATGGATGCGGTGTTGTTTACTTCAAAACTAAACACGTCCTCCTTCAAATCCAGCACTAGGGTTAGTAGATAGATGCAAATTTATTTTGAGGAAAAATCATCAGCCATTAAAGTCCCGTTCAAAAAGTAATTGGTGAAATAATTGGATGAACGAAATTAGTTCACCAATGTTTTTTTTTTTCCTATTATCGTGTACCAATGCGATTTAATTTTGTCTGATGGCATTTTTCACTTAGCATGGTATTTAGCGATTAGACGCTAATTAATTAACCAGTTAATCATTAGTCAGTGACATTCATTTAGTGTGCCAACTTTCCCCTCAGGTAGACTTTTAATGTCTTTCAGAGGAAAAATATCTGAAAATGAGAATGTGATGAAAATGTCCATTCTGTTGAGATACAGCCTATTTCCTACTATGTCTAACCACTGGAAAACAAATGTTAGTGTAAAGAACGAGGTGAGAACGAGGCAGTAACGGGACATCAGCACTTGTAAGTCTCAGTGACGGTATCTGGGCAAAAGTTACAGCACTATACGCCACCGTAAAAGAAGAAAGAAGACAGAGCCTCAACAGAAAAAAAAACACTTTTTCTTTTTAGGAACCAGAGCCCCGTTTCATGATCTTGTGCAAATGGACCTGCCAAAATGAGACATCACCAGGCTTGGAAAACGTCCATCAAGCTGTCATTTTACACCCCTTGCATGAAAAAAAAAAAAAAAAAAAAACGCATCTCATTGCTTTTTTTTTTTTTTTACCTCAAACTACCACTCCCAAGTCGCCGTTTGACAAAATGGACTGTCTGGGCAACCACGGACACTTCAGAGCAGGACTAAATTACGTCCCTGACCCCAGGTATGCTGTGCATAGGTGCGAGTACTTCTCGTGAATTAGGCCCCCTGAGCCTGCTTACTCAGTGTCTTCCTCCTCCCAGCCAAGGAGAGGCACTCAGGGCCTGGGGTGGAGCGGTAGAGGGGCTGTAGGCTTATTAAAGAGCGGAGCAGCGGAGTTCAATTGCGGCCTTGAGAGCTGAACCCAGCTCCCTCTCTTCCAGGCTCTAATAGCACTCAGGGTCGTCATTATCAAGTACGTAGGAGAGGCCATGTCACAGAGGCTTTCATTGGGCATCCACATCTGCTTTCTTTCGTTCAGTTTTTTTTTTCCTTCAATCTTTCTTGTGTTTTTTACTACTGACCACAGCTACTTCCCTCCCCATTTCATCCCTCCTTCCCTCCCTCCCTCCGCCTTGCCTCCCAGTCGGACTTCTAGATTAGATGTGACCTAATCCTGAGTTGGCCCAGGCATGAGATCCAAGAGAGTATTTCAGGAAAGGCGATGTAAACATTCTCACAGTCACCGTTCTCTTTTTCCTCTCTCTGTGTCTCTCTCTCTCTCTCTCTCTCTCTCTCTCTCTCTCTCTCTCTCTCTCTCTCCTTTCCCCATCTCTCTTTCTGTTCCTTACTCCCTCTCTCTCTTTCTTTTCCTCTCTCTCTCTCTCTCTCTCTCTCTCTCTCTCTCTCTCTCTCTCTCTCTCTCTCTCTCTCTCTCTCTCTCTCTCTCTCTCTCTCTCCCTCCCTCCCTCCCTCCCTCCCTCCCTCCCTCCCTCCCTCCCTCTGTCTATCTCCCTTTTTCCCTCACTCTCTGTCTGTGTCTCTGCAAAAGAGCTTGAGTGCAGGAGGCGGGTCAGTAAAGCAATATAGCTTCCTAGCAGGCTCTGTCTCTCTCACTGTTTCTCACTATCTGTGTGAGGAGGCAGCATGGGAAACCGAGATAGGTGGGGGTGGAGGGGGTGGAGGGGGTGGAGATGTGAGGTCAGGGAGACCTTTTGTAGCTTTGCTGTGTATTAAAACTGAAGGTAGGCTGAGGAAAAAACTCAGACTAAGCACTCCCTGTTTGGTGACTCCCAGAGCATCGCCTCTGTACTCACAAACACAAACACTCACACATACATACACACACACACTCATGCACACACACATGCACACACGCACACACACACACATGCGCACACAAACACGCACACACACATACACACACACACACAAACACACATGCACACACACACACGTTCACACACACATTCACACATACACACACACACACACATGTAGGCACAAACACACACAATCCCTTCAGCAATCCTGAGACACATGGCCTTTAGTATGGGCAGGTCAGTGGCACCTATATAATGCAGACAGTGTGCAGCACATGAAAAAAATTCTAAATCAAAAGCTTGCTACTGAATGCTTTAAGGGAACACAAAAGCCAAGAAATAAAGGCACATAAACAAGGGCACTTCCATCTACAAAAGGCCAAGACAGGACACCTAAAAGCAGACAAGAAACAGTAAAACAGTGCATGCTATTCTAGGAAAATAAATAAAGAGGGCCAGGGCTCAAAACAATATGGATGCACAACAGAACGCATCAATTACCCAGCGAGAACAAAATTGTGTTGTGTTAGGTAAATGAGAGGTTCTTTCACATTAAGTGCA
>CM050215.1:12209749-12219749 GCA_027475355.1 Coilia nasus | reverse complement strand
AGACCACTGCAAATTTTCCTAAAATCAGCATCTCTACGTGTATGACAGCCATTCATTTCCAGTGTCAGTTAAATTTGGAAGTTTTTGGGGGAAATGTCATCAGTAGTTTACAGAATAAAACAAAAAATGTTCACTTTACTTACACCTATAGCTATAAATAGATAAATATGAGAAACTGATAATTTTACAGTAGTCTCGTTTTTTTCCAGAGCTGTATTTATTTATTTAAGGCAAAACTCCTATTGTTGTTAGAGCCTTTTGTCAGCCATTAGCAAAAAAAATCCTATTTCTTAAGATGCAGCATTGAATTTCTCAAGGACATATATTGCACACACAGACACTCAGGAGTCACACAAATCCGCAGTCCAGTATTACAGCCCTACATTCAATATTAGACCAGTTACTCTCCTAAAAAGTATTTCTCCTCGAAGCTCTGAGTCTGTTTTGAATCACAGCGCCACTTGCACATTTGTATCGATGTTTCAGACAGAGCATTTTTCCCCAATTGTTTGTGAGTAAGTCTTTAACAAATGAGGGGTTTGGTTTCCAGAGGATAAAACCCCACAGAAACAAACGTCCATTAGAGGCAGGCCTGATACCCAGATTCCCATCTTAGTGGCTGCCATTTGGAAGCTTTACTTCCTTCCCTAAATCTGTGTTGGTGTGTATAGTGTTTCATACTCGAAACCCTCTCTGGCACTCTCCACCAGCCAAGACACAAAGGAAGGAACGAGGACTGTGGGGTGGTGAAGGGGGTGGTGTAGCTGGGGGATGCACTCCTCTAACTCAGCAAGCTCCAGAATGTCAACTGTCCTTGGTGACAGGGGAACGCTTTTTACCCTTTTGTGGTCTCTAAATCCACTGCACAGCCACATGCATTACTGGATGTCATTGCCACTATTGGTTTCAGGCTTCATTCCATATATAATGTATGATACATCCTATATGCTTAATTTGTTCCAGCTGCATGCTGCATGTCAGGCTCGTTGCTGCTTGCCCTCACTCTCTGGCGCCCCCCGGAGGTGAACCCGAGTAGTGGTGGGTCAGGCCACCTCCTCCCTGTTGGGTCCCAGGTGTTTGTCTCAAATGAATATTCACTGGCGAGATTAGCTTAGCTCTCTCTGGAGACGCCGCAGTAAATAAGAGAGCATTAATGCCAGTAAACGCAGCCAGCGCATGACTCTGTGTGTGTGTGTGTGTGTGTGTGTGTGTGTGTGTGTGTGTGTGTGTGTGTGTGTGTAAATGTTTGACTAAGCTCCTAGTGGCGGGGGAGGACTGTTTATATGACCTGTGTGCTTTCTTCTTATTCCTGGCAACAGCTTCATTTGTGTTTCCCCTCATCATCCCAACACTGATGCTGACTCCTCCACTGGCTGACAAGCAGCTCATTTTGGTTTCTCGCTGATGAATCAAACAGGAGGTCAGTGTAGGTGACTCAGCAATTTCGTTCCATTCCACAACACTGTCATATTTGTTCTGAGTCAACACATCTATTTCTGTAACAATATTAAGCTTGCGAAAACACAACATTTGTTTTTTTTTTGGAACGCCCGACTGTGAAATCAGGGGAATAAAACCACAGATTAGATCCTCCAACCAAACCTCTAACCAAATATGAGGATGAGGCATTCAACAGGGACATGAACCAGCTTCTCATTTAGAAGGAGCACTTAAATAGAACTGTACATACTGCCTGATTGACTTTTCTGCTTTAATATAGTAATATCATCTCTAAATCACTGACTACATCTTCACCGCTGCATGACATTTACACAATACTTTGCACTATGGTATATTTAGAGTTATGAGATGATTGTGTTTGTGTATGGGAGGTAGTGGGAGGGAGAATGCCTACACACTGGTTTAGCTCCACAAACATCTATTTTATTGCCCATAAAACAGTATGCAGACCCTCTCTCCATCCTACTATCTAATACGGTTGTCCAGCACTTCTGTTAGCTTACTGGATGTGTGCATCCCCTCTCCAAATTGTATTGTGGTTGAGAGTTAGTCAGTTAAAACATGTGTTTACGAATCATTAACAAATACATCACAGCCAAAGTTACAACAACTGCACCAACTAAAGGATTTTTGTAATGCTATGAACTCAAAAGAACTTCTCAAAGTTAAGCTTAATCCCAATGGCTTGAGGTAACAACATAATTCCAGTGGCGATAAAGAGAGGGAGAAATATCTGAGGAAGTGACTTCTCTAGCTACAACTGATCCTGTTAGGACACTGGCAGGCAGCAGGCAGGCAGGCGCACACAAAATGTCCCCCAGGCCTGGTGGTGGCACTACGCTGGCCTTGTGCCACAATGCCCCACTAATATGCCATTAGCATTTTATCCCCTCTTTTTTTGGTCCTATTTATCTGCATTCTCATCCACTTCAAAGACGCCGTTTGAAGTGTGGCAGACAAGGCGGCTTTGAAGAGCCCGCCCACCACACAAGTGTTCTCTGCAACACCCCACCACACACACACACACACACACACACACACACACACACAAAGCCCTCCCTCACCCCGCTGCACTCTCGCTACCCCACAATCCTCTCTGATGTGTCATTAATGCACTAGCTTCTCTTTCACTTCCAATTGAGACGCATGACTAAAGAGGGAAGCGCATTTACGCACAGCGAATCTGACAAATAATCTACTGCGAGTGGGAGGGTGGTGCTGAAGTCAGGCCACACACACAGAGAAACACACATATACCACTGAGTCTCCATGTCACTCTAGGTTAGACAGAGTATCATGCAATGGTTTAATAAAGGAATTTAGCCTGCAGTTGAGCTGAGCTGAACAAAGGAAGCTATTGGCTCGCGCAAGCATAAACTGAAAGCATCTGCGTATCCTGAAACAGGAATTGACAATGTCGTGAACTATTGATTACTGATTTTATTAGTTCCTTCTTTTAGCCTTATCGGAGATGTGTCACAACAGTCAGTCCCTTCACCCTTCAGATCCACCACATGTCACGGTGGCATACATTATGGAAGAGGACACCCGGTCCAGTGGGGGTTGCTGGGAGAGGACAGAAAGAGCTGATGGTTCGCATCATCCACCATAACCATCACACAGCACACAGTAATCCTCCATTCAATAGTCTCACCTGAAGTCAGGCTACACACACACACACCCACACACACAAACTCAATCATACCCCCCCCACACACACAGACACACACACACACACAGATACTTACAATGCTATATGAGTTAATCATAGTGCGAGCGAGGTGAGGAGAGAGAGGGGAGATGGTGTGATGTGAAACTGTGATCTTAGGGTAAATCTTGCCGTTAATTAAGCGTCGGTGCTTGCTTCTTCGCTCGTGTGGAGATTTGAAAGGAAAATAGAGTCTGACTCGGCGCCTTTAATCACCGCTGAGACTGCGTCCGAGGAGATGGGCTAATAATTCTTTAATTAACTTGTTGACTGGGGATGGAAGCGGCCACCTCACTGCCTTCTCTCTCTCTCTTTCTCTCTCTCTCTCTCTCTCTCTCTCTCTCTCTCTCTCTCTCTCTCTGTCATTCTCTCTCTCTCTCTCTGTCATTCTCTCTCTCTCTCTGTCATTTTCTCTCTCTCTCTCTCTCTGTCCCTCCCTCCCTAGCCCGTGGTCATGCACTCATCAACTGCATGGTAACACACACACACAGAAGCACATTCACACATGGACACTCATGAATTGCATGCACACACGTACAGGGGCTGACAATTCTAAGAGTGTGAATTTTAATTAAAACAGAAGCTGTTGTTAAATGTTTTATGTGAAACAGATTGAAAAGCAAAAGGGGATAGAAAATGTATGTGGGCATTACTGGAGAGGTGCTCGCACGTGTGTGTGTGTGTGTGTGTGCGTGCGTGCGTGCGTGCGTGCGTGCGTGCGTGCGTGCGTGCGTGCGTGCGTGCGTGCGTGTGTGTGTGTGTCTATAAGAGGATCCAGCAGAGGGGGAGGTAAACAGACGCTTTATGCCCATCTCCACCAAAAAATGTCATACACATCTGAGGACAACTCTTATCAGGTCAGGACAGACACCACAACACTTGCCTACTTTACATTTCTGGTCAGTATAAATATACCGTTGAACCACAACTAAAAAAATCTTCACTACATATAGCACTGCTCTGGAATAGAGCCAACAAATTATCATGCAATAAAGCTGACCAGACCCTGGACATGTGGTCCAGAATTAAGTAAACAAATAGCTATGCATATTTACTGGACAAGCTTCCAGTAAACTGTGTGTTACTTCAAGACATTCACACCATCTGAGGTGCCTGGAAAACCCTCCCAAGAACCCTAAACCTATGACACATCACATGGCAAACATAGACAAGTCTAATCTTAACAGCCTACATGTTTTTTTTACTGATATTAAACACTCCAGTACTTGGGAGGGTGTATCATCTGTGCTGCCATGTTTAATTGTGTGTGTATGAGTGTGTGTGTGTGTGCATGTACAGTGTATGTGCGTGGGTGAGTGTGAGCATGAATGTGCCTGTGAACACTCAGTGCCTGTGCCTGAATCTCACATTGTGTGTGTGTGTGTGTGTGTGTGTGTGTGTGTGTGTGTGTGTGTTGTGACAGAAGGCATCTGTGGTGCAGAGAGGCTGTGACAGAAGGATTTACTGCAGAGAAGCCAGCCACATTGCGAGGCGCCACAGACTGCTGAGTTAAGCCACACTTGGCTTTGTGAAAATGCCAAACCTTTTTTTTCTCTCTCCCCTCCGCTCCACTCCACTCCTCTCCTCTGTCCCTTACCCACATCCCTTTCCTCCTTCTCTATCCCTCCTTCATCCTCCACCACTCCTTTTCTCCCTCCTGTCACCCCGTCCGCTCTCTGGGCCTGACTCGGTGACCGGAGGGGTTAACACAGCACATCAGCGCACTTCACTTCAATCTCATCGCCGCTCCCTGTGCGGACGGGGGCCAAACCCAGCTGGAATGGGAAGATAAAAAGGAAAGTGTCTGGACCAACACACACACACACACACACACACACACACACACTCACACACACACACACACACACACACACACACACACACACACACACACACACACACACACACACACACACACACACACACACACACACACACACACACACCCACAAACATACACACATCTATCCCTCCACATTTTCTCGGCCTGTGGAGTTATGCCACCCTGACAGCGCGCGTGGGTCAAGAAGAAGCCAGAAGTCAGACTGGATCACACAGTTATGATGGAGAAAAATAGAGACGGCAGGTCTCACTATATTATCCAGCCTGTACAATAACCTCCACCTTCAATATCTCTCTTATTGACATACTTGTGTGTGTGCCTTTCTTTATATATGTGTGTGTATGTGTGTGTGTGTGTGCATGTGTGTGTGTGTGTGTGTCTGCACTCTGTGCGCCTGTCTCATTTTACACACATACCCAATGTAATCTTTCAGTGCTTTGAGCTCCAGAAGTAAGTAGTTATCGATCATTCCCCTGTTTTGTCCAGGGCTTTGAATCACATATAAAATGGAGCAGGCTTCATCCTCCCAACAAAACCACCCATTTCCTCCTCCTCCCCCATCTCTGCCATTGATCCTTAATGAAATTAATGTCTGGTTCAGTAACATTGCTGGCGGGCTAACTGTGTCACCCAAAAGAGGGCTTTATTTTATTTATTTTTTTCAAAGGGCAGGGCAACACGGCAGGGCTGTTTACCATTCTTTCACCATTCAGATGGAGCGCACCGATGCCTGGGAGCCAGACACGGAGCCACCGTTATTAAATCACATTAATAATGCATTTCCTTAGTCGCCGCCAGATTTCACATCATATGAGAAAGCGGCAGGAAGTCATTTGTTTTCAGTAAATACCAATAGATAAGTTCATATTTAAATTACATTCCGGCTTTCAATCCCAAGGTTATTTATATTTTAACACAGCGTTGTATATTTATAAGTAAGGATAAATAGTGCTGCGAGGATATTTCATAAAGCAGCGCTGACAGGGTCATGTGAATGATATCAAAATTGTATTAAAAAAAGACAAAGAATGAAAAAGGAATACAAATTAAAGAAATGACTGGAAATCAGATTTAGTCGAAGAATTTCAAAGTTGTCCATATCTGACTGATGGCAAATCGAGGTGGCAAATTGTCTTCACAAACTGGCACTTCCTGCTGGGTGGCCAGAAGGAAGGCTGCTGATATCTCTGTAGTGTTTTCCATTACCAGGAACTCTGTGTGTGGTTGCCATGGAGTTCTCAGACAACATTTGGTGGTGGAGACACCATACATCAATATCACCATCGCCGCAGCCTCCACTCCATCCACTTGGCGTCCCGACTTCACACAGCCAAACACACCACCAACCCACCACACACACACACACTCACACACACACACACACACACACAAGCCATGAAAATGGAGTGGGTTTGTCTTTGGTGGTCACCGAGACACACACGTACACACGAGTTAAAGCGTCCTGACGTCATGGCAACGCTCGTGCCGAGACTTTTCTCCACAATCCCCCCGAGGCCGTGGTGACATCGTGGCCCCGTCTGTGGGAAGACGCCATTGGAGCAGAGCCTCCATGTTCCTCAGCGGACTACTAGCAGCTGCCTTCATGTGGTGCTTGCTTCACTGTAGTTCTGCCCTCATGTGTTATTTATTTGCCTTTGAGAAAGTGAAGATCTGTTGCGTTAGCAGCGTTGCTCGAGGCACGACTGTGTTATGGTGTTGGCGTTGACAAAGATATTCAGTATCCGCCACGGTTGAGTGAGAGAGCTAATGGATGTAATGTGCTACACATTTAAACAGATTACCGTGTGTATTTGGAGAGAGGCAAAAGCACTAACAGCCATATTCAAGTTACATACAGCACAACAGCAAAAGTGGAAAGCATACTAGAGCAAAGGAAAGGATGTGAAAGTTAATGACCCAGTAAAGTCAAAACAAAATTGGCTTTAAGTTCCTCTTACTGAAGAAAGAGATTTTACTAATCACCTCATCCATTTTAAAGTAAATTTAACTCTCAAAGTGGTGAAAATGTAGGCAATAGCCTACTTTCTGTAATTGGATGCTGTATGGGTCCACAGCCAAAGCACTGAGCCACGACCACACATGCAATGCTATACTGTGCAAACCATACTGTAACCTCATGATGGCAAGCAGGATGGGTTTTACCCCTGCACAACACCAACAGCAAAAAGCAGTGAAAAGGTGTTAAACTGCATTACTCCACAAAGCAAGTAAAATTGACTTTAGGGATTTTTCACATCTGTTCAGACATTTTTCTCACATGCTATCAAATTACATATGGTCTTCCTGTGGTTTTAATGGATCTTTAAAGCACTGTCTTGTGCGATACCACCCAGCTGAAGGACATGAACATGGATACTGTTATCTAAATCCACATAGCCCATGCACCATAGGCGGTTGTTGAGGAGGCTTCATGTGGAGAGGATTACAGCAAAGGTGTACAGAGAAACTGAAGACTGGCCCATAACAATGGCAAGCATTTCACAGAAGCTTTACCCTCAGATTGGCTAGGATTACAACCATGTTGTGGTACAAGTGGTCAATTACCATGAGGGGGAAAACAGAGATTGTCTACATCTCTCCACTGGAACAAACCCCCGGCTTCAAAGCACAATAGGATTAGGGGAGTTCATTGCTGTCTTGGTGCCGTGTATTGAGTAATTATAAAGCCAAGCGATGCCTCAGGGCAGCTGTAAGAGTCAATATACAAACCACGTGCACACACACACACACACACACACACACACACACACACACACACACACACACACACACACACACACACACACACACATACATACATACACACTCACACACAAAACTTTCAGTTCCACCAAGTGAAAGCCATGCATCTGATTCTATACCCTCTTTGTCACAAGAGAGTCCTTGCTGAGAGAACAAAAACTCGGCATCCCATCGCAGAGTAGGAAGCAGAGTGTGGACAAACTCTAGCACACAGGAAGTACCTTGGAGCCATAGTGAGCACACAAGGTCATCATTGCTCAAAGACTTGGCTTGGACACCTCGACCACCATTAAACATCTGGCAGCTCACAGGCGACCCCATTGGCAGGTGCCTATCCCTCTCCCACCCCCTACCCCCACATTCCCCCAACCTCATTGGCCCATTACCACCCCAACAACCACCCCCACCCCCAATTCTCCCAACTCCATTGGCGGACATCACGTGAGCGTATAATGGCAGGATTCCTCGCCAGGTCCCCGTGCTGCTGCCTTCATTAGCCACCTCCCCCCACCCCCCCCCCCCCGTACCAACCACCAGCAGCACCACCATTAGTCCGGAGATTTCCATCTTGCGGCGCTATCGCAGTAATTAATCTTGCACGGGGGCCAGCGCTCCATTTGCTCGCCTGCTGGCCCGGGTTTGGACGGCAGCCTGGGATGGCGCGGCGAGCGGAGGAGTCGTTTGTTAAGGCTGCGCGCTTGCCACGGAAGCGGAGGCGGGGGGCTAATTGGGCGGCTACTGGCGTACAAGCAGGTCATTGGTGGAATGGTGGCGGAAAACACTAGAATGGGGGGTAGATAAATAAATAAATAAAAATGGTGCAGAAGGAGTTTGGATGCAAGGATCTCGGCAGCACATTAGAAAGCGAGGCCGAGCATCTGGCAAGTGGGTGATTTGTCTTTGACGGTCATTATTGTTGTTTGTTTAGTTGCACTCTGTGTGTTTTTTCGGTGCCAGGCAATGAGGAACACACCGTTCCGTCATCCGAACAGCTTATTGATGACTTCAGCGCCTGCAGCCTGTTGTGGGAAAAGGATGTTGTTGCCGCAAATTTGCATAAGCTTGGGGACCTCATTCTGTAGTTGGGATAAATGGGAGATAGATCAGAGCAGAGATCATGTACAGTACGAAAACAGTCTTGTGTTCCAAGGTCTACTCCATTTTAATCAAATTAGATGAGGTTATTTCCTAATTACGCAGATCGACTTGACAGATGTACCTCCAGATATGACACAGGACATTATGAACACTTGCAATATGTAACCACCATGCATTGCTGTAACATAATCAGAAATGAAATGCAAATGGTTTCCTTTTAAACGTGCTTTTGATTTATTGATACACAGCAGTCTGCATGAATTAGACATGCCAATCCCTCTGTAGACAACGCCAACCGAACCGCTCCCTCGAAGAGGCACCGTTTCCTGCGAGTGAGTCGCGCTTGTGCCGACAGTAAGTGCCGCTCCCTACAGCAGACTGTGCGTTTACCTCTGTTTACTCAGATTCCCCTGTGAGCCTCACGCAACGTCTCACTCCTTCCCACCAGCTGTTGGAAAACGGCGCTAATTGCAGAGGATCGCCTCAAAACCTGCGAAACATAACTCCATACCTTTTTTTCTAGTATACAAAAGCAGAGAAAGAAAAAAGAAAAGAAAAGCTCTCTCTGATGCAATAGATTGCAAAACAATAAATCCAGCCGAGATAATGAGGCTAGACGTGGCCTCGGCTCCTGAACTGCAGGTCTCCGACTCCTCTGCACACCAGTAACACCATGTCTTAACAGCGAGCGACTGTCCGACTATTGCGTCTTACTGAATGTTTTATGTCCACATTAAATCCGTTTCGATTCTTTAGATGTGTACCTTTGTTCCCAGGTCCATGTCAATGTGACACAACTGAAATACAAACGGACCAAGCGACAAAAAGGATTTAAAGAAGTTGTGTAGCATCGCGCTGTGTCACACTGCTTTGCGGGGCAATGAGTTAAGCCCAATAGCAAATAGAGCATTCAAACTGATTTTGTCGCACATATTAAATCGCGTCCATCGCTTGCAGTTAGGACACGGTGTAAGAGAGAAAAGAAAAGGGGACAACAGCCACAGACAAGAAGAGGAAGTGGTGATTTTCCGAGGGTGTTAAACAAACGCAACAGCCTCCGATGAGGGTCCTGAGTGGGAAATATGGTTTACACGGAGGCCATCTGCTGCGACTAGGCCAGATTGAAA
>CM050215.1:12199749-12202249 GCA_027475355.1 Coilia nasus | reverse complement strand
TATGTTTGTTTGCATTTGTGGGTCAGGGTGTCTGATCTGGAATGTGTGTGTGTGTGTGTGTGTGTGTGTGTGTGTGTGTGTGTGTGTGTGTGTGTGTGTGTGTGTGTGTGTGTGCTATTAGTTTTGTGTACACGTGTCAGCTTCGCATATGTTTATTTGCATGTGTCAGGATGTGTTTTGTGGCATATGTTGTGTGAGTGTGTGTGTGCGTGTGTGTCTGTGTGTGTGTGTGTGTGTGTAAGACAGAGTGATGTGGCATATGTTAAGCGTGTGTGTGTCTTTACTCCTGGGTATTATTGTATACCAGTACATGGTTGCATGTGACAACATGTGTCTGTGCATGCAAGTTAATGTGTGCATACTCAATGTGTGTGGAGCTGTGTTTGCATACACACCGCCAGTATAAGTCTTGTGTGTGTGCATGTGTGAACATCTGTCTGTGTGTGTGTGTACACATATTTGTGTGTCAGCAAGATTCTGACACACCCTCTATTTCAGATGTGTCAAAAAGGTGCCTTTGGTTAGTTAGTTACTTAAACTAATGGTGCTGAAAGCTGTCACTATCACCCCACCCACACCACACACACACACACACACACACACACACACGTGTGTACACACACACACACACAAACACACACTAAATTTACTGTGCCTGTATTCAGCGCTAACATAATTATCATCTGTTTACCTTAGCTGTCTCTCTCTCTCTCTCTCTCTCTCCTGTGCTACTACCGGTATTTATAATTGCTTTGCACATTTGCGGGTAAATGGATGGCGAACCCACAGCCATTAGTTGATAATATGTTATGTGTTGTCCACCCTTAGTCATCTCTAAATTGTCATGCAGTGGCATTCAAATCACAGCAGTGTTTGTCATTTGTGTATGTGTGTGAGTCTGTGCTTGTGCATGTGTGTGTGTGCTTGGGTATGTGTGGGAGTGTCCGCATGTGCTTGCTTGTGTTTCTGTCTATGCACGGAGGAGACGCTTTATGTGTGTCCGTGTGTGTGTGTAAGTGTGTCTATGTGTGAGTGAGTGAGTGAGTGAGTGAGACAGAGAGAGAGAGAGAATGTATGTGTGTTTGCAGTGGGAGGATGCTTGTATGTGTGTACGTCTCTCTCTCTGTGTGGACACACTCTGCACCCTTTCTCTCCTCCTGTGGGACACAGTTTGCTCATAATATTCCTCCTCCATGGTCCCCTTTTTTCTTCCCTCCATGACTCTTCTGCTCCCAAAAAACTGTGCCGGTTATTAGACAGCTCAGCGCCACGTGAGTGATTGATGTGCCATCAGCAGTCATTATTTACATTAGCGCACCAATTACTTTATCCCCGCATGGCTCCTGGGCACAATAACGCACCCACACAGCAGGAAACAGAATCCCCCTCACATTTGCTAATGTAATACACCATCCTTGGGTTTCAAAGCAAACAATAAGCAGGGTTATACTTCTCAGTGCTAAATCGAATTCCCCAGTGTTGCACTCTGGTTAGGCAAGAGCTTTCTGTCTTTTTTTCCGTTTTTGTGCATTTGAAATGAAATACATAGCTTGCAGTGCAATCTACTCCCTCTGTGGCAGAGATGTCATGGGCCATTCTTAACTCAGAGATGAAGATTTCTGCTTGAATGATGAAGCGCCCACTGGGGTGTTTTGGCTCTCAAGATGCACGAATAAAGATGGCGGTTAAATCACCAGTGTGTGTGGGCCTTAGGATAATATGTGCAGCATAATAGGACAACCTGAATGTATACAGAGGAAAGGTGTGGCGTTGTGTGTTATGATGCAACAGCATCGAGGGACTGCTGCTGTCTGTCTGTTGTCTGCAACTAAAGGTCCTTCAACACCACCCAGTGGCCTGTTTCTGCCATGCTGTTTCTCTCACTAGCTTACTCTCATTTTCCTTTCTCTTCCCATCTCTCTCTCTCTCACTCATACACATACACACTCTCTCTCTCTTTTTCTCTCAACTGCCTCACACACTATATTAGTTGCAGCACAAGAGCATCAGCCCTGCAATAGGTATGAAAGAAAAATCTAACAACAACAAAAAAATAAATACAAATAATAATGAATGTCCATCTAAAACATACAAAAGCACATTTCTCTTCCATGGTTTCATGGTTTAGTGCCTGTGTCACTCTTCTCTTTTCAACCTTTCAAACAGGTCCTTCTCTCCTCTAGAAAAAAAAGAAAAACAGCCCTTTTGCGTCTTTGATGCCTTCTTCAGACCCAGAAAGACAGAAAGGCAGCAGAGCAGTGGAGGAGGAAAGGTGGGGCAGGGTGGGGTATTACTCCTCTCCAGCACGCTGAGGGCTCGGGCCACCTCCCACCTCTGTGATTTATAGGGCGAGGCAGGCCGAATATTTCACTCCGCTACTCCAAGGCCAATATCTCGGGCGCCTCGACACCGGGCATTAGGGAGAGGCATGGACGTGGCAGGTTTGGTGCAGCAGGGTCTAATCAATCAGAAAGAGGGGGGGTGGGAAGGTGGGGAGGTG
>CM050215.1:12154749-12194749 GCA_027475355.1 Coilia nasus | reverse complement strand
CATGTTCTGTCCTGTCCCGGCAATTCTCACACGGACCTGGCAGGTTTGGTTGTGCTGGGTCTCATTTGGGGTCACACACACACACCACAGTATGTATTAACACACACACACACACGCGCACGCACACACGCACGCACACACACACACACACACACACACACACACACACACACACACACACACACACACACACACACACACACACACACACACACACACACACACACACACACACACACACCACAGTATGTATTAACACACACACATACACACCACAATATGTACTAACACACATACACACTTACACACAAACAGAGACACACTCACACACACACAAAAATGTACACATACACACACACACACACACACACACAAACACACACACACACACACACACACCAAAAGAACAAACAGACTCAAGAAAAGAGATTTAAAAACAAAACGCACACACTTGGTTTTGGTCACCAAAGCGTGAACTGGAAAGCTAGCGGGATAGGAAAACAAAGGCGCTATGCGGATAAAGAATAGCAGGCAGGAGAGAGGGCAATCAGAGGGAGGAAATGGGCAGCACAGATAACCCTTACAGATAACCAGCCTACATTTCCCAGCAGGCCCGTCTGCAGACCGGGGTTACACTGCGCTGTCAAGCAACAACCACAGAGGCGACTGTGGAGGGAAAAAAACACAAGCTGTATCTCTATCGGAGAAACTGCTGTCTTTGAATCTAGTACAGTTTATAACCATACAGCATACAGACACACACATACGACACACAACCCAATGCTTGTGCGCACACAAAACACAACAGTTGTACACACATTCACACGCACCAAATGTAAACACATACACCCAAAACACACACACACACACTTCTTTTTCTCACACACAAATCCTGTTTATACCCCAGGTAAACACAAAGTGAGATTTGAGTTGCTCAGTTCAATGTTGTAGAATGGTAAAACACCTTGAGGCACCTTTTTAGACTGTTTATTTAAACAGGACGGGACAGAGTGTGAACCTCCAGCAAAACATGAGGCTGCAATGTGGGAACAGTCACAACACGGAAATCTAACATTTAATATCCTCTCTGGCAGTGAAATGTTTATTTTACCCCAGTTGCCCCACAAGTAAATAAACATTTTAATATTACTATTTCGTTTCTGTTCAGGTAGGACAGCCATTCGCATGTTTACTGTTAAAACACCCATGAGGCCGAAAGGACTTGATGGGCAGAAGTTGTTTTTTGACAAAAGTTCAAAGCATCAATTCACACAAAAGGGGTACACACAAAGTCAGGCATTTTGCAGGATTATAGTCAGGTGTATGATCAACCAATTACACCAGATTGGTTGTATATGTCAGGAAGTCTACATCCATAGAAGATCTGTGGTTAGTTCTTCAAAATATTTGGAGCAAGCTAACAGCCGAGTTCCTTCAAAAACTGTATGCAAGTATACCTAGAAGAAATGATGCTCCTTAGAAGGCAAAGGATGGTCACACCAAATATTGTGTCACTAGGTGACAGCATTTTTTCACACCTGCCTAAAACTTTTGCACATTACTGTATATAAAAAATATATATGGCTTTCAAAGTGCGTCTGAATATGGTAACAAACACACACACACACACACACACACACATTCCATCATACATACTGGACAGCCCACTTGAAAGGAGAACAAAAGCCCTTCAGTGCCCCCTAAATACTGTATGTCAATGATGAGCAGGTCTTTTGGCTGATGAGACTGCAGTCTGAATGTGCACTGTGCCCAGACGCCTATTAGGCTACTAGCCCACATCATGGCTGCTCTTGGATCATGTAGCTCTGTCCCATTATTCACTCCTCCAAAGCAGGGGTGTGTGTGTGTGTGGTGGGGGGGGTGGTTGTGGCTGTTGGGGTTAATCAGCGTCTTTGCTCAGGTAGTCCACAGTCACGAGTGGCCACTCGTCGGGTAAGAATGTTCCCCCAGGACTGGGTCAAATTGGATGCCCATCTCTTTGCCCCACCCCACCCCCTCCCCTCCTCTTCAGTGCTCATCAAGTGCCATCAGTGAAGAGCCCAAGGCACAGGGAGGGTGGCAGGAACAACCCATCCAGTCACTACTTCATTACAAGCCCCATGGATTAAGCTGAGGGGGGGGGGGGGGGTGGTGACATCCACGGAAGACAGTCACTCTCATTAATCCACTGCTCTCGCGTGATGAAAGGGGGCGGGATGTTAAGGGGAGGCAACGCGGTGACTTCTCTCGGCAGGCTAACCTTGCTTCATCTTCTCAGCCAATAGAACCATCCAGAAAAGAACAGCTAGGAAGCTACACACACACACACACACACACACACACACACACACACACACACACACACACACTCACACTCACACTCACACTCACACTCACACTCACACTCACACTCACACACACACACACACTCACACTCACACAGATATAAAGCTAGCTGGGCTGGAAGGATGTGGGTGGGGGTGGAAGGGAAGATGGGGTGTTGGTGCGGGTGGGGTGGGGGTGGGGTGGGGGGTTCAAACGAGCAACTGGTGTGGCATGTGGGTCGCTAACTGCACTCATGCCAGCGCAGGAGCGGATTAATGGCCGTGGATTAGCATATTTATGTGAGGGCCTCAGAAGTGCACGCATGCCCTCAAGGACCAAAGTGAAATCATCTCTTTCCAGCCCCCACTCTATCGCACACCAACCCCCCCCTCCGCACACATACACACACACACACCAGTCCAGTCTATAATGGGGCATTTGAACAGCCCACGAGAGAGAGAGAGAGAGAGAGAGAGAGAGAGAGAGAGTGAGAGAGAGAGAGAGAGAGAGAGAGAGAGAGAGAGAGAGAGAGAGAGAGAGAGAAAGAAAGAAAGAAAGAAAGAAAGGAAAGAAAGAAAGAAAGAAAGAAAGAAAGAAAGAAAGAAAGAAAGAAAGAAAGAAAGAAAGAAAAAGAAAGAAACTGAAAAATAGACCAAGAGAAATAGAGAGTGGTTGGACAAAGGAAAAAGGCTAATTTGGCCAGCATTGCATCACCATTGCGCTCTCTAAAGAGGCCCTCAGTGACAGAGTAAGGAACACAAGCCAACCTCTGGCACACCTGCTGGAGCAGGCCCGCTGGCCCACTGGGCTACCACTCCTGGCCTGTGCTTCAGAGCGAGGCCCGCTTTATTTTTACCGTGAGACTCACGGAGGGTGAGGTAACCGGCATGACATCACCTTCTGTGTTCAGCTTAGGGAGGGGAGGAGGAGGGGAGAGACAAAGAGAAAGAGAGAGAGAGAGAGGGAGAGAGAGAAGAGAGGGAGAGGAAAACAGATAGAGGGGAGTTAGAAAGGGACAGACAGAGCACAGGAGAGAAAGAGAGAGAGAGACAGAAAGAGAGAAACAAACAGCGAGAAAGAAGAAGAAAATGACAAACAGAAAGAGAGAGAAAGAGAGGGGGGAGAGAAACCAAGAGAAAGAAAGTGAGGAAGAAAGAAAAAAGAAAACAGGAACTATGTGATGCCAGTTCAAAGGATTCATGTTTTTAAAATCAGTGCGATCAAGTGTTTTTTGAAGCATCAATCAATCACGCCAGGCGACACAGTCCCTAACTGATCTGAGAGCAGATGCTACGGGCCAGGATGTACTCATCAGAAGGTTACGGTTTGGGGGATAGAAATAAATCACAGTATGGCACTGTTTCATAAGTAAGTGTGAACAAACAAATGGCCCTGCCATGTTTGGAATAAATACACACTTGTCTTTCTGATTGTCTAATTTGGACCACCAAACTATGCCAGCAAGAAGTCTCTTTGTGCTACATTTACTGTTCTGTACTATATTGCTCAGATATCCCATTTTAGTCACTCATATTTCTGTTTTTATGATTATTGTCAGATAAAAAGTAACTATGCCACCATGAAATGTACATATGACACACCACGGTACAGTGACATCTGCTATATATCACACAGTTCTGTTGGGGAGTTTGTTGGGCTTCAACTGTTGACCACTTTGTATGAGATCATCTAATTGTCAAGGCCTCTCTTGGATATTGGCTTCAAATCCAACCCCTAGCTTAAATGAGCTTTGCTGTTGAGACAAACGTTTTGAGGGTGTTACCGTTTTCTCCCGCCAAGAGCAGGTTTAGGGCTCATTTGTAAATGTCCTCATCATCCCCAAGCTGAGAAGAATTTAAGCTTCAAGAGAATGACACAATTTGCTCGTCTCTTCAGAAATACTGATTCTTTTATTTATCCATTATGTTTATTTCAATCCAATACACATGATCAATAGATCCAATAAATGCAGTAAAGCCCAAGGTGTCAATCAGGTTTCTATATATAGACTTTTTGTTTTTGTTTCTTTGTTATGCAATAGGGAGAAATACTTAAGCTACTTTAGATACTTAACCTAACGTTATGACTGCAATAACACATTGTTAAAAATTGAAAATTCACACAGTGGGGGTTTGTGACCAAAAGGTAGGTCAAGTGTGTCAGGACAGAGTGAGGAATCTTCTAACAGTGACAGTGTTCAACAGTGACCACCTGAGCCCCCGGGTACCACAGCAGAGCATACATTAAAAACTCTGTCACTAGTGGACACACATTATCAGACACACACACACACACACACAGAATCACTCTCAGACACACACACACACACACAGAGTCACTCTCAGACACACACACACACACACACACAAACACACACACACACAGTCACTCTCAGACATACACAAACACACACACACAGGCACTCGCAGACATAGACATAAATTCACACACACACACAAACTCATTCACACACACACACACACACACACACACACACAGAGATACAGACAGTCACTGGCAGTGGCACACTGAATAACCAGGACAGAGAAGTGGCACAGCATTTTTTTTTGGGGGGGGGGGGGGGGGGGGGGGGGGGGAGTTAGCCACTCCTGAGTAACCCAGGCGAGACAGCCCTGACAGCTGACACACTTCTCCAGGTGCAAATCAAGCCAGCTGTGGATGGCAGTTTCATAACCAGAAGCATGCTCATGCACACACACACACACACACACACATACATATACAGGGGCGTGCACACACACACACACACACACACCCACACACACAGGCGCACACACACACAGGCGCACACACACACACACACACACACACACACACACACACCAGTGTGCACAGTTATGTACCAAGGATACGTACATTGAGTACTTACACACCCATAAAAATGAAATATAAACTCTCTCACACATGTGCAAATTAACACATAAACAACAATAGTCACGACTGCCTCATTCACACATACCCCCACACCCACCCCCACCACCTCCCCTACCGCTACCTCCTTCTCATCCCGTACCGTGCACACACCCCTGGTCCTTAGCCACACTTGCGTTTTAATGGGGCTTTTTCTACATTATTTAAATGGCATGGCTTTTAAATGAAACACTAAAGCATCCTCCAAAGACTGCCTCCTCCACTCCTATTGCACCCATTATCCAACCATGACCACATCAGGCACTAGGTCTCCAATTATCCTCCGAGCCAGCATACACGCGCCGCGGACTGCTCTTAGCGAGCTAAGCGCTCATTTGACGACATTGCCTCCTTCCTGTGGTTTTTATGGGCACTCGTATTCCATGGTTGCAATGAGTTGAGTGAGAATGAGTCAATGTCTGCGCATCACAAAGCATCTCTGAAACCATCTCCTTGCCTGCTCGTCTGTGTCTGCTTCAGGTTCATACATACTGTAGGCATCTCATTACTTCTCTCTGCGCAGGTATAATGCTTGTGTGCTTTTGCTTGATTTGATGTTTAATATATACAGAATTTAAGATGTCTCTGCATTCAGAGGTTGATATGTTTGTAAAGAGTGTTGTTCTCTACATACTTTTGACTGGTTGGATGTATTCAGACACATTTTTGTAAGCATTTGAGAATGGAAGTCTACGTAAGTAATGAATGGTCTGTTTGAATAGTCCTTGGCATGATGGCGTAACTATTCTATTGGTGTGCACTGCAGTTGTGAGAGTGTGTGAAAAAGGTTCCAATTTTACAATGAAATAAAGTACAGTATGCGGTGGGTGAACTATAGATGTCAATGTCCATACATTCCTTCATGTCCGCACACCGTCACGAGTTTGTCTGTGGGTGTGT
This sequence comes from Coilia nasus, assembly GCA_027475355.1. Taxonomy (NCBI): domain Eukaryota; kingdom Metazoa; phylum Chordata; class Actinopteri; order Clupeiformes; family Engraulidae; genus Coilia; species Coilia nasus. Next base: position 12,188,593 of record CM050215.1, on the reverse strand, counting down.
ACGTGAATGGCCGTGCGTGTTGAAGAAGTGAGCGTCTCTCTGTGTGTGTTCAAGCGCTTGTAATTCTGTGTTACTGAAATATAGATGTGGGAGCCTGGACTTACCGCAACTATGAGTCACTGACAGGAAGCAGAAGACACACACACACACACAAACACACAAGGACACAAGCGCACACACACAAACACACACACACCAGCTCAGCCCCACCCAGTCCCGGCCCTGGTCGCTACGCACGGAGAGATAGAGCATGAGTATCTAGGTCAGGACTGCACGTCACAAGCAGAGGCACAATCCTCCATGATGCCCCACCACATCTGAAGCAACGCAGAGGAAACCAGTCACCACTACACACCCACATTACAAGAGAGAGGACCAGGAACACGGACAAACACACACACAGACACACACGCATGCGTACACACACAAACACACACGTGTGTACACATGTATGCATGTACGCGCACACACACATGCAAACATAAAAACACACACATGCATACACACATGTGCGCGCGCATACACACACACACACACACACACACACACACACACACACACACACACACACAGCAGTATCGGTATCTACACCTTGGTATTGGAAAGGCTGTTTATCTTGCATCTGTGATACAAACACACCGCCGTCTGCCCTGCACTGCTTGTTTAACCTCTGACCTTTTGACCTACGGTGTTCCATAACTAACACATCCCCCACCGCCCTCTACACCCCCCCTCCCCACCCCACCCCAACCCCACCCCGTCCTTCTTACGGACGACTTTCTCGCCCGCTTCCAGCTGAATGTAAATATCATTTTTCAGGCACGGAGGGCAGGGTAATACCACAGCAAGGCGTTAATATTTAATAAATGTGTACAGCCATAAAACACAAACTGACAATTTAATTATATGCCAATGCGTTTGATAAATGGCATCGGAGCTTGTGCATCTAATTTCACATTTAACAATGAAATCAATACCTGCATTAATCATCCGCGGGCGAATCATTACTAACCAGTGTGCGCTGGCAAAAAAAACAGGAAGGTTTATAAACACCATGCACCGTATGACGGCCATGCCAGGGGTGACTGGAGGAGTGTGAGTGTGTGTGTGTGTGTGTGTGTGTGTGTGTGTGTGTGTGAGGGCGGTTGTTGCTGGGGCAGCGAGGTATGGTTAAGAAGCCTTGTTGTGTGTGTGACAGGGTGCCATTCATCCTAAGTGGCGGAGGGAGGTTGTTTCCAGGCGTAATTTGACACAACGCGAGCGTAAATTCTGCTAACTTGTTTGTTTGGGGAAGCTGTTTGGGCCAAGTGCTTGGGTGGCAAATTCAATTTGCTGCAACACCGCCACCACCCACTACCCCCACCTCCCCAACCCCAAAACCAAACACACACAGATCTAGCCACACAACACAAATACAAACATGCAAAGAAATATTCTTACACACACAGCACAGTAGAAACATGCTGCCTAGATCACATATGAGGAGTACTCGAGAAAAACAGGCATAGTCACAAAATCACATTTTTCAAGTTACTTCCCCTATTGATAGTTGCATTGAAACTCCAGCTTTTTCAAAAGCAATTCGGCAAATAAACGATTCTCAAGTTAGAAGCATTTTAAAATTTGTAAATTTACTTACAAACCAAATCAGAAAACAAACTTAGAAATTACATTTGTTACATTTGTGACCATGTCCATTTTTCCCTGTAAACTCCTCAAATGTCCACCAAATCATGGCCATGATGGATGACACAGCACTGTGCATCTACAGCCCTGTGGCCCAAAGAGAAACACATTAATAAAATTGTACTGTAACAACTCAGAGTTCTCAAACAGACCCTCAAAATCCAGCCCCAGTTTTAACCACTCACACTATTTAAAAAAATAGAGCTCATAAGCCCCCAAACGCAGAAACGCTAACGCTAGGCTAAAGTAGCATCAGCGCTGTGGATCTATGCTAATCCCAATACCCACAAACCTGAGGTGCGACAAAACCACACTAATACCACCCCATACAGGAGCACTCCGGCGAGCAGCATGCGGTAAGTATGAGGTGTCAGTTTATTTTCAGCTCAAAGCGACTCTGACTCAAGGGAAGGAACATAAATGGCTAAGAGGAAGTGCTTTTACCCAGGGAAGGAAGAAAAAAAGGTATTTATAAATAAGCTTCCATCTCTCTCTCCACCCCCTGCTGTACAGATTTTCATTTTTATGAGCTGTGGAGTGACACAAAGCTTCATTGGTGGGTGTTGACAGCTGTGTGTGTATGTGTGTGTGTGTGTGTCTGTGTTGGGGCGGGAGCGGATTTTCTCAGCAACAGCAGAAATAAAATGGACCAGCCCTCCCCACACACACACACACACACACACACACACACACACACATACACAGATCCACACCCTATAGAGTGAAATATTGATGAAGAAAACAGTACTGCTTCTTCCTCGAGCGAGAGTGAAAATGAAGACATGGAAGATGACATGATGCCACTCCCTTGGCCAGCCCTCCAACACCACCAGCATGCAGGCTTGCTCTGAGCAGCCTTCAGACCTGCCAATCTCCTCTTCTGGAGATTCCTCGTGTGTGCTACCTGTGATGGTGTGTGGAGAGAGTGATGGGTTGGACTAGACCACTCCATCACCTGATTATACATGGTAGTGCATGCAACCCTTAAAAATGACCCAAGACCAGAAGCAGTAGCCCATCTTTAACATTCTTTTAACACATGGGTTATCATTCAAGCCCATTGTATTTATTTGTAAAACTATCTAATTCTAATTAGTACAACCCTTTAACCAGGCAGATGAGTTAATTTTGTAAAATCACCTGTTACCTGTACATAGGTAGGACCAATACATTCTTTTACTCTATCAAACTGGGATTACCAAACTGTGCCCAAGATAGGCTATTGCCTTTGAGGTTGGATGGGTTATACTGAGTATGAATGGACTGACTAGAGAGAGGCACTTAACATCAGAGGGCAAGGTTTGCTGATGTAGTATCTATTAGACTTTGCTCTAATCAAGAAAGCTTAATAACAGAGAGGACTGATTAAAACCATAACTGGCCCAAATGACACTTGCTAAGGATTAGTCAGCCATGTCCTTTCTATCAGTCTCATAATCCTTGGCCCTCTTAATTATCGTGACTGATTGTGCCTGGAGACAGCGTTATTTATATGGTTACGGTGAAGGTTGGAACATTCCACCATTGAATTACAGGGCACTGATTACTTTTGCATTAGCCGGAATGTCAAATTAGGGCCTTATTGATAAAACAAACGGCAGCGCGTGGCAACGAAGCGGCATTCCGTGCCAGCATTATTGCCGCTCATTCAGTCGCAATGCTATTATCCCCTGGCAAAACGGCGGCGAAAATTAAGAGATTTCGAAAATGGTAATTCGTTGATTTATGGGATAAAAGGATGCTGCATCTGGTTCCAAACCAAACAAGAAAACTGTGGGAGGGTTGCGGGGGGGGGGGGGGGGGGGTGAGCAGCCATAACCCCGCAGAGATGTGTGCGTATTCCCCATTCATTATACAATGGAAGTGCCAGGCACACAGTTAAATATAGACCTGACTCTGACATTTCCCCAGGACTCTAAGCCTTGTGTTGTATGTCCTGCCATGTTTTCTGCATGGGAAATAATGAAGAGGAAGTTCTCAAGGAGCAGGGCGGAAATGGAAACGGACTCGACTCACACTTCACACCACCCTCTTCCACACCACACCACACACCAGTCCTCACACAGCCCCCTCGACCCAACACGTCAACTCCCCTTGTGCTCGCAGGCGGGAGGACGTGTTTGAAAGGTGCTTTCCAATTACACATCAATTTGTCACACATCTCCCCCGCTTAATTAAATGCAACACATCAAAACTGACGACGTGAAATGCGGGGGTATTACCATGATGACCGATAATAGTGGCTGCCAAATGGGAATGGGGGGTCCTCTCTCTTTCTCTCCCCCGCTCTCTCTCTCTTTAGTGAACAAAAAACATCAAAATGGGGGTCTCTGAGGGGGCCCGTAGAGTCGCCTAGCATCTTAGCTGAACCCTAATCCTGCTTCCCGCCTGTCAAAGAAGAAGAGGAAAAAAAAGTGTTGTCCTAATTGCTTCTCAACTTCATGTGAAATTAGCACCTACATAAGGGGCCGTTCAGACTGCCGCGCTTTTTCCGCCTCCAAAACGCGAGAGGCGTCGCTAGTATTTCCTAAATCCAAGCGCTTACTGTCGCTGAGTTACTTATGGTGCGCCATTTTTTTAAGGTTCGTATATAAACCTCAGCTGTCGGCGAATTGTAGAAAGAAAACACATTTCAAAACAAATAGATTTTGAGAACAGATTTTATTCAGACTCAAACAGACTTTAAGCAGGCAGAAAAAGCAGTGAGGCGCGTCACAACGGTCAAATCGCTGCGTCGCTCCATAAGAAAACAAATGAATTCGAGTGCCTGGCACAGGAAAAAAGTGTAGTAGTCTAAACGGGCCCTAAGTCAGATTATCACGGTTGTGGCGAGGAGTTGGAGGTTGGTGGTGTGATATGGGGGCTGACTGAGAGCTCATTAATTACGGAATTTTCCGGAAGAACCCGAGGGAGGGAGATAGGGCTCCAGGGTTAGAACTGAGCAGGAAGTGGAGGAATTCTCTGCAGCCCTCTTCTCCTGGGAGAGCGACTCCTCAAGCTTTCAGACTTCTCCTTCAGGGCTCAGCCTAACAATGCCAGCCAAATGCATCTGGGGGGGTTCAACTCTGGTGGGGGCTGTCCCACCACAAAGAGAGCGGAGAAAGATCATAATTTGATGTATTTTTGCAATAATGCTACATTATTGACCGTGCATGAAACAAACAGCTTCATTAGTGCCACTATTGGGACACCCTGAGGCTAAAATTGAGCTGTACCACAACACACAGGAAGATGCATATGTGAGTGTGTACATATTCTTACACATGCGCAAACACACACACACACACACACACACACACACGGGCTTACATACAGTTTTAGATACCATACAATCAGAATGACCACAGTGATTAAAATTAAAATGTATTCCAGTTACATTAGTGGTAATTGTTTTGTTTTTTTCACTAAAGCTCTGTCAATATTAGAGCTTCAGTCTGTCAACATGTGCATCAGCCTGCTGTCACGAGGGTTTTTGCAAGTGTTTCATTAGCTAAAAATTCAGCATGGTTACCATTCTAGATTAATAACGACAGATTGAGATTTAGGCCAGGATAGAGAAGTTAAGCAGCTTATTACATTTCCTGAATGCCGGACTCCTGCACCACTAATGCACTTTGAGGTAAATTTTACTTCATCTTTGACCTTGCCCAGAACAGACTCAGCGCAAGCAATCTGCCATTCACCATTCCGATAAAAGAGAAGACTGATAAAAAAGAATGTATTCATTTCCTTTGCCTGGAAGAGTTGTATTTCCGACAAAGGTTTTTGGTCTTGACAGCTAATTTTCTGCTTCATAGTTCAAACAGAGATGTATTTTTGGACAGAATACATCAAGTCCCAAATAAACTTCAAAGATAAAAACTGTCTTCGCTGTGACAGTTTCTCTGCGGTTAAATTCCGTAATTGACGGCCTTGATGCTAAAATTGAAGCTGATACGCCCTATCTCTGTACGAGCATTTTGTCAGAAAAGAAAGCCAAATATCTAGCAGTCAGCAACACTGCACTGCCAGCCTAACACAAATTGCTCCCTTCCAGAACAATGTAAAAATAAGTCATGTCTGGTGGGCATTCACTTTCAACAAATCCACACACAAAACGTTCAGAGTTGTTATTCTAATACATCGTTCCAACCTTTCAGTGCAACTTCTGTACTGTAGTTCAGTTCCTTTTGGTGATAAAGATAAAATAGAATGAAATATAGTGTTTAATTTGTGGATAAGTCTGGGAGGTGCACTTTTCATGATTTACACTATTGTACCACAATCGTTATGTTATGTATGTATGTATGTTATGTATGGATTACATGAGAAAAGCACTTCAAATGTTGTAAAGGGCAAATAATTAGCCCCAAGCTTAACATAATATTTACAGCACAAGGCCTCACTTATCCTTTTTCTTGTGATATTAAACAGTAAAAGAGGCAGAATGGGAGAGAGGGGAGAGAGAGAGGGAGAGGAAGAAAAGGAGGGAGGGAAAGAGGGAGGGAGGGAGGAAAAGAGGGAGAGAGGGTGGGGGAATGAGATACAAACACATCTTTTGCTCCAAAGACTCGCTCATACTTATCATGCTTTGCAGCAGAGCTTTCTCCATCCCCATGGCAACAACTCAGCTGCTTATCCTAATCACTTTAGGTTAACCTTGATATGAAAACGTGCCCAGGGGACTATTCTTGCCATTGTGTCAGCTTCTGAAGGCAACTAGCACTTCCAATCATCGCCATAAAAGACAAGGCACTAGGAGTATCGCAGGAGCTCAGCAGATAAACACAGAAGCCAGTGGGCTCCAAAAAGGGAAGCTTCAGTTCAAAAGACAAAGGCGGAGAGTCGACTGAAATGGTTTTTATGCAGCACCGGAAGAAAGGAAACAAAGGGGGTGAGGAGGAAAATGATAGCTGTCCTGGGTGCCTTCGCTAATCACACAGCACACATAGCTGAAATGCTAAGCTTTTTTTTCCCGTATAGAATTATTCTTCCCTCGCACAGCAAATATAAGCCTTGGCCATAGGTCAAAATTGGCCCCCTGGGAACCAAGCACTTATCTTTTTTTTCATTCTTATTGCCATACATTGTGTAGTGTAGAATTTCATTTGCTATTGTGTGGCTGAGCAAGCCTATATCTTGCCTTTAGAAGAACAGCCAGCATGGTTGAATGAGCCTACATCTTGCCTTTAGAAGAACAACCACAGTATGGTTATCTAAGTAGATGATTTCCTCATTGGTATATGTCTGATGTTAACCCATGTCAAGGCTTTGACCAGACTTAAAGAGGCTGTGGATTATAGATTAGCTTAAATTGCGCTTTAACCCAACAAACCAGCACAGTGTCACCTTCCCAGCATTCCCGGCGTGTAGCTCATCATGGTGGTCAGCGACTGCACATTCGAAACAAGACATCTTCCCCCCGCAGTCAGTCAGCCCTAATGCATCAGAGTTAGCGCCATGATCCATAAAAGGTGTCGGAGGCTGTGGAGCCGTGGCTGCTCCCGGTGAATTGTCCTATTAGTTATTCCCCCTGATACGACCAGCCTTTGACACTATCAATTATTATTAGCTAGGTAAATAGGCTCTAATAATGATGAACCGTGGTTTACATGCATAATGAGAAAGCTTATTATGACTTGCATCAGAAAACGCTTTTGTTGTAATGGAGGGTTGGAGGGGTGTTTTTTTTTTTTGCCTTTCGCTATTGTGAGTGGAAAAAATGAAAATGACAGATGCAAGTCATCAAATGATTTTATTTATTACATAAAACATTTAAACACACACACAGACACATACACACGCACACACACACACACACAGACACACACACACACAGGGGATGGGGTTTTGAAAAGGAAATGGAAGGAAAAGAAGTTAAAACATGACAAATGCTTGAGCGGCTGAGAATATTGCTTTGTGCTTTATGGGTGCGTTTGGCTGGGGGTCACTGAGCACATTCCCAGAGCCGGAGCGGAGAGGAGAAGATTAGCAATGGAGGCACAGAGGAATTGAGGTGACCTGTTCCCATTTCCTGTGGCCCTCGGGGCTGTGGCCCAGCTAATTACGGGCGACCCAGCACAGGGGTCTGGCTGATCCCCCGGCCCCCGTTGGCCCTCCATTAGACCCACAGGGGGTCAGGCAGGGGCGCTGCTCCGTGACCATATTAAAAGTGCCGCTGGCGACGGGAAGTGGACGTTTGGCAGACGGCCTCCGCCGCCGCCGCTGCTGCTGTTGCTGCTGTTACCTCCACCGCCAACGTCGCCTACGCCAGTCGACTTATTTCTCATCAGTTCCACCTGGGCTCGCCCGGATCGATCCGGTGAGTAGCTTTCCGCAGAGTAAATATTCATAAGATCACTGCACAGCTCACGGCTCACAAGCCTTTTCCCTTTGAAGTGCAAGCGGCAGGTAATTTTCACACTCCAAAGCTCCAGATGTCCCTACAGCTTTGTGCCTTTATGACACACACTTAGTAAACGTTAGTCTTGCTCAACCGGGCTGACCATAGCTATGACTGTACAAAGCTACATACAATCATTGAACCACAGGCTCAGACTATAGGCAATGTAATGATGAAATTATTCTTCCAAATAATTATAGGGTGACACTTTATTTGAAGGTGTCTACATAAGAGTGCCATGAGCATGTTATAAACATAACATGACATGTTATAACCATTAATGACAAGTGTCACTCGGGTTTTGTAATGTTAAGTTATTTTTTGGGATGCAGACATTGCAAAACAAAAACTATTGACACTTAATGACAACAGTCATAAACATAAATGAAGTGTTATTTTTTTAATGATATGCGTCATGTCATGTTTATAAGGAGCTCATGTCACCCTTATGTAGACAGCTTCAAATAAAGTGTACCCAATTACAGTTTATAATGTTGGTGTCTTTAAATAACCCATCATTTTATTTCAGTACATTTCAGACAGCTCATTTTCAAATTTGTGAGCACACTGGCAAATCAAGGCTGCTGACTTCCAACTTGAGCTGAATACCTGAACATGCAGTCAACAGATCGCAAACTGTGAAGCCTAGGGGTACAGAGATACCACAGCGTGCATAGGCTCTGCATACATTACAGTATATTACTGCATTTCATTTGCATGTTCAAGGTAATAATGGGAGGTTAGAATACGGCCTTTTGTCATGCTATACTTTATATAATGTTCCACATCACTTCTACTAGTGGCTTTGATGTTGGCATCATCAAAAATCTCAACAGTAGATGACTTGCTTTCCCTGTAGCACAGTGTTACAAACTGCTTATACATGTGTAATAACAGAAAGTAGGCATTAGGAAGTGGCATTCTCTTAAGCATAAATCCTAATAGTGGATAATCTGTTGTTGCTTGCAGTTTAGTATTACAAACAGCTTATAAACATGTAATAACAAGAGGCATTCTATGAAGCTGTGCATTATTACCACATTGGTCGGGCTATTAAAATATTCAACTAAAGAAAATGAAAGTGTATCGCAGATGGAATCCAACCCCGTGCCAAACCTCTCCCACAGAGAGATAACTAGAGAGCAAAACCGATGCGAAAAAATAATACAAAAATCCACCAAGCGCAGCCACTGCCACCTCGCCCGCAGTTCCTCCTCCTGACATGATTAATCACTGTTATCACTGATTTGGCCACAGTTGGGAGGATCTGTGCGTATAAGCATGTACGAGCCGGTGTGACATGGCAGAGATGACTACAAACCGCTGGAGCAGGAGAACACGACTGAGCACACACACACACACACACACAATCCTACGGCACACTCACACACACACACACACACACAATCCTACGACATACACACACACACACAGACACACACACACACAGACACACACACACACAGACACACACACACACACACACACATACAGGCAGACACACATACAAGCAGACACACAGATACACAGACAGAGAGAGACAGACACACAGACACACACGTGCACACACATGAAGACACACAGAGACACACACACACACAGACAGAGAGAGACAGACACACAGACACACAAGTGCACACACATGAAGACACACAGAGACACACACACACAGACAGAGAGAGACAGACACACAGACACACACGTGCACACACATGAAGACACACAGAGACACACACACACACACAGACACTCAGACAGAGAGAGACAGTCACACAGACACACACGTGCACACACATGAAGACACACACAGAGACACACACAGAAACACATTAAGCACCCTGCCTCCAGATTAAGCAGAGGGAGGCATGTGCCCTGCATAGCAAACATGCCCACAGCCTCCCCTGTGCTCCTCCCTGCCTTGACACACACACACCTCCGGCTCTCTGTGGCGACACACTCCGCGCGCTCACCACGCCACGCACCCCTCTGTGTGTAACACACCCCGTCTCACTGCGCGAGAGAGATAGGCACAGACGCAGCTCTCCGCTCTGTGAAAACACAAACCGACATGCTTAATTAAATCTTCGCCTTTTCTCCCTTGCTCTCTTTCTCTCTCTCTCTCTCCCCGTCTCTCTCTCTCTCCAACGTGCTGTATTGTGTTTTTCTTTCCCATGTTGAGACAAAAATTTAATCCACAAATTACCATTCTTATGTAAACTGACACCAGCAGACACCCAAACACACGCCACCCCCACCCCACACACACATGCACACACAAACATACACACACACACACACACACAGGAAGTTGTGGCACCAAAATAAAGCCACATTCTGATGAATAGGTCTGCTGACAAAAAACAATCCAACAGCACATGGCCCGTCGGCGAATCCATGGATTAAAATAACACCCACTTAAATTGCCTGGTGTAAGTGTAAGTGGGTTAATCCTATTACAGCTATACCTTCCCTCCAGTGCAGACATCCCCCAAACCAGCCCAGCCCAGCCTGCCCCCACTCCACTACCACGCACCCCTGCACCCCATCCAAGAACCAGCCACATCACCACCTAACCCCCCCCCATCCCCTCCCCCCCTCCGACCTCAAACCACAGGGGGGTCTGGGTGTAAAACAGGAGCACTGCCTATGCAGGCGATCTCCCCTGCTGTTGGCAGAAAATGTGATATTTCGTGTGAACAAACAAACCACGGCAGCACAAACCATAACAGCGCATGCACTGAAACCGGATGGGGGGGGTAGTGTTGGGGGAGGCGGGTTGAGGGGGTTCCACCGCAAATTAAACACAGAAAGGTTACGTGTGGTTGAATGTGTGGCAGCCTTAATTAGAGATGTGTGTGAGTCTGAAGAATAGCTACTGTACCTTCTCTCTCATGCTCTCTCTGTCTGTACTCACAGAAACACTGTTCTCCACAGAGCAAGTCGCTGTGTGTTCTATTCAATACCAAGGCCTGGAGTAACAATGCATTAGCAACAATGGAATCACAAACACAGCACAGAGGAGAAGGACACAAACGTAGAATGTGGTCCTACAGTTAGCATGCAATACAGTGAAAGATAGTCGATTAGAAAGAAAGAAAGAAAGAAAGAAAGAAAGAAAGAAAGAAAGAAAGAAAGAAAGAAAGAAAGAAAGAAAGAAAGAAAGAAAGAAGCACTTTATAATAACTACTTTCTAATAACCATTTATTTTGCTTTTGTTAATTCATACTTAACATGTTGCTCACCATGGGGTAACCATTGCTTTTACACTATTTCTCCTCAGTAAAACATTTACAAACATATCTACAACTGTCAAAGCAGACAGAGATGGTGATAGACAGCCAGAAAGGCAGCAGGCTGAGAGATGGCTAGCAGGTAGTATAAAGACAAGCAGCTAGTCATACAGACAGATAGCCAACCGACATTCGGACAGATGTGTGTCAGTATGTTTAGAAATTATTTACTCATAAGGAATAGTGTAAAAGCAGTGGTTACCAAATGATGAACAAAGTGTTAAGTAAAAGTTAACAAAATAAATGCTTATTAGGAAGTAGTTATTATAGAAAGAAAGAAAGAAAGAAAGAAAGAAAGAAAGAAAGAAAGAAAGAAAGAAAGAAAGAAAGAAAGAAAGAAAGAAAGAAAGAAAGAAAGAAAGAAAGAAAGAAAGAAAGAAAGAAAGAAAGAAAGAAAGAAAGAGTGTGGGCAAGGAAGGACGAGAGGAAGAAAACAGAATGAGACTGAGATGAGTGACAAGGTGTGGAGGTGGTGTGCGTGTGTGTGTGCGTGTGCGTGTGCGTGTGCGTGTGCGTGTGTGTGTGTGTGTGTGTGTGTGTGTGCAGGGCCCAGTGGTCAGTCTGGATGAAGTGTAAGCACAGCTGCTGGGGGAAAAAGCCAATAAGGGTAATGAGAGCAGGGCCGCACTGAAGCAATAACAGCGGCCCATTGACTCAGGCCAGTCTCTCCCTCCCTCCCTCCCTCCCTCCCTCCCTCCATCTCTTTCTTTCTGTTTTCACTCCCTCTCTCTCTCCCTCCCTCCCTCCCTCCCTCGCTCCATCTCTTTCTTTCTGTTTTCACTCCCTCTCTCTCTTTCTCTCTCCCCTCTCTCCCTCCCTCCATCTCTTTCTTTCTGTTTTCACTCCCTCTCTCTCTTTCTCTCTCCCCCTCTCTCCCTCCCTCCATCTCTTTCTTTCTGTTTTCACTCCCTCTTTTCCACTTTCCCTCTCTCTTTCATTCTCTCCCTCCCTCTATCTCTTTCTTTCTTTTTTACTCCCTCTCTTATTCTCTCTCCCTCTCTCTCTACTTCCATCTCTTTCTTTCCCTCTCTCCCTCATCTCTATCCCTCTCTCTCTCCCACCATTTCTTTCTTTCTTATTTACTCCCTCAATCTCTCTCTCCTTCCTTCTAACACACTTCCCCATCTCACTTTCTCCCCCTGCTCTCTCTCTCTCTCTCTCTCTTTCTCTCCCACTCTCCCCCACCTCTCTCTCTCTCTCTCCCTCTCTCCCCTCTCATTGTCTTTTCCTCCGCTCTTCCCCTCTGCGGAGCTGACCTGCTTTCCCCTCCGCGCAAACAGAGGGCAAGGTGCAGCACATCCATAATGAATGCACACACTTAGTGTCGCCAGCAGCAGCAGTGGCAGCGGCAGAGGCAGCGGCAGAGGCAGAGGCAGCCACAGAGGCAGCCCAGGCAACCACTGGCTTTGCACAACCAACCAGCCAGCCAGCCAGCCAGCCGAGAGGAGAGGAGAGGAGAGGAGAGGAAGGGAGGGAGGGAGTGAAGGATGAGGGAGAGAGGGATGAAGGATTTTCTTTTATTAAAATCCACCCCCTCCCCCACCTACTCCACACCATTATTAAGCATGGCCTGAAACAAATCACAGGCCTTATGAAATATGTGAAACACAGTAATGAGATGGGAGGCAAAGGAGGGCAAAACAGACTCTTTTTCTCTCTCTTCTTTTTCCTGTCTCTGTTAGTGTCTTTCTTTCTTTCCTTCTCTCCTTCTTTCCTTTATTTTCTTCCCACAGGTTTTATCACATCACATGACATTTCTTTCTTTCTTTCTTTCTCTCGCTCTTTCGCTCTCTCTTTCTGTCTATCTCTCTCTGTCTATCTCTCAGGTGGCTACAGGTGTAAAGGATGGTATTGATCTGATGTGCAGGCTGGTGTCCTGATGATGCCTGTGCAGCTGAGCTGGCTGCCAGGAGTGATCCGTGATCCGTGATCCGTGATCCGTGAGCCCTGCGGCCCGAGGCCCAAGGCCCGACCCCCGGTCAGCTGCCTTTGATCTCTGGCTCTCTGACCGGAGCCTCACACTGCAGCGCAGCGCCCACTTTGACAGGATTGGCCATAATGGCTGACAGCTGTGGTTGGCAGTGTCACTGCCAATGGCCTGCTTAACTTGTCTCTCTCAGCAGCATGGTTAGGATGTTTGTGCTTGTGTGTGTCTGTTTGTGTGTGTGTGTGTGTGTGTATGTCTATTTGTGTGTGTGTGTGTGTGTGTTTTCAGTGAGCGTCTTTAGAGAAGAGCATTGATGGAAGATGCCCATTGAGCAGCGCTGGTGCAATCACAGCCATAAAGGACAAAACAGAGATAGAGACAGAGACGAGAGATAGGAGCAGCACTATAAATGACACAGCCCTCCTCCTCAGGGGGTTAGGGGGCTTCGCCAGCTCCTCACCACTCGCCTCCATGTCCCATAGCCACTTTACTGACACTGGGCCCAGGGGACAATTAACCAGATGGACAGACAGAAAGAGAGAGAGGGATGGAGAAAGAGAGAGAGAGATCGGGAGAGAGAGAGAGAGGGAGAGATGGTGACAGAGAGAGAGAGAGACAGAAAGAGAGAGGGAGAGATGGGCACAGAGAGAGAGACAGAAAAAGAGACAGAGAGAGAGGGACAGAGGGAGAGAGGGAGAGATGGAGACAGAGAGAGAGACAGAAAAAGAGACAGAGATATGGAGAGAGAGGGAAAGAGATGGAGAAGAGAGACACCGAAAAAGAGATAGAGAGAGGGAGATGGAGATGGAAAGAGAGCAAGAGATGGAGGAGGGGAAGAGGAAAGACGAATGTTTTTGATGAATGGGTGAATACGACTCTGTGAAGTTTTAGGATGGGTGCTACTCTGGCTGTAACACACCTCCACTCGTGTCTTAGGAAAGACGGAGAAAAGAGGCGGAGGAGAAGGAGGAGGAGGAGAAAGGAAGGAAGTAAGGGGTGGGAAATAAAAAAAAAACAACAAAATGCATGCGATTCCAGCACTGTTAAATGAGAGCGCGCTCATATTTCTGAGCTAATGTAATTCCTGTTACAGTGGGGGCCCCTGCGTGTCGGGGAGATGGAGGATAAATCTTCCAGCCGCCTAAATTTACTGCCGCTGCCTGCTCCTCCTCTACCAGATCGATTTCACACCATATTTCTGTAAATGATGGCTGCTCTGTCTAAGCCATGCACACCCTGCTACGAGGAAGAAAGGAGGCTGAGACAGAGAGAGAGAGAGAGAGAAGAAAGAGAGAGAGAGAGAGAGAGGGGGAGGGAAAGAAAAGGATGAAAATGAGTAAGGTAGGGACCGAGATATGAGAGAAAAGGACATAGAAAGAGATCGAGAAGAGAGTGTATGGGAGAACATGACACCAAAAAAAAACTCAGAAAAAAAGACTCAAAGAACAAGAAAGTAGCAAAACAAAAACAAAACTGAGCAGCAGAAGCGGTGGAATAAGAACGAGAGAAACAAGGACAGACAAAGAAGAGAATGAGAGAGAATGAGAGAGAGAGTGAGAGAGACAGAGAGAGACAGAGACAGAGCAGGTTTGTTTCCCAAACAGCAAACAGGCGGTCAGTAGCCGCGGGGTCTGAGGGCGGCGGTGCTTATTTATCGGCGGGCCGAGTCGTCTGTCAGGGCCAGTTCCCCGCCAGCCACAGAGAGGTCATAAATTACCTGTCTGAACACCATCAATCCCATACTGAGGGGCACAGACACACACACACATTCACACACAGACCCACAAACACACACACATACCTATACACACACGCACACACCTACATACGTACACACACACACCTATACACACATGCACAAGCACAGACACTTGCACGCATTCACACACAGACCCACAAACACACACACATACCTAATATACACGCGCACACATCTACATACACACACACACACACACACACCTATACACACATGCACAAGCGCAGATGCTCGCACGCATTCACACACAGACCCACAAACACAAACACACACACACACACACACACCTACAAACATACACACACACCTATACACACATGCACAAGCGCAGATGCTCGCACACACATTCACACACAGACCCACAAACCCACACACACACACACACAGAATTGACACACTGTCTTTCTACAGTTGACCGCTTGTCCTGAGGGTGTCAGTGCTCTGGAGAAATAAGTGCAGGGCTACTCTGGTGTTGCAGGGTTCACTTCTCCCATACTCTAGAAAACTTTTGTGTTATTTACTCCAGAGAGAGGACTGAGAGAAAGAAACCATTTTCCTTTTGTATTGCCACAAATGGGTCAGCCTAAGCAAGAGCGGTGACTAACACTGAAGTGTTTCCGTTCAAAGGAGATTATAAATAGACGCTCGCCTTTTTCCTGCATGGCTATTTCTGTAGTGTGGATATTGAGCTGTGTGCACAAATGCTGCATATGCATAAGCGCAGCAAAGTTTGGAGAGGTGGCTGGCATACGGTTGTGTACTCTTTGAGAACAAACACACACACACACAGGCACACACACACACACACACACACACACAGTGTCACAAACACACACAGCCATTACCACACATTCACTCACACAATTAAACACACAAAGTTATATCACATATCTCCAAATGCACACTCCAAATGCATATCCATCCTCATGTCTCTGTCTCTGTCTGTCTGCCTCTCAGTCTGTCTCCCTCTCTCCCTCTCTGACACACACAAACACATAGACTCACACAAACCACACACACACAAACACACACACACCCTACCTCACACACAGACACTTAGGGGCGCCCAGACTCTGGTAAAGCTGTTTCTCTCACATCCTGTTAGATCAGCTCAACATCAATAATGCAGAGCTCTTTATCCTACCTCCCTGACCTCTTAAATCTTACACTTTCTCTCTCTTTCACTTTCTCTCTCTTTCTTTTTCTCTCTCCCACTCTCTCTCTCTCTTTCTCTCTTTAGACATCTCATTTCCCATCTGACCTCGTCAATCCATTCTCTGTCTTATTCTCTCATCCATCTTCTGTCTCTCCATCTTCACAGAACACGACTCAGCTGAAGTACCATGCACTTATTTCTTAATGCAGAAGAAAGGCAGACTACCTTTACGCTAATTATAGAACTGACGGTCAAGTGTTTTTAGAGAACGATCAACATGAATAGATGGATATGAAAATAGCAGACAGTGTCTGAAAGTCTGAAAGTCTGAAAGCTTGCCTCCATCAATATTGGCTGGGGCTATTGTTCTCCTAATCCAGATTTTGCAGAGACAGATGAGTTTGTATCACACACACACACACACACATAACACACATATATATATACACACACACACACACTTTTCATTTACTTCCAAGCTGGCATATTATCAACTCTGCTGGAGTCCCACATCACAGTTGCGCAGAAACAATGAAACTGCGCTCATTTCAGCACTCAACAGTAAGAGAACACATTGTCATGCTTTGTTGTCTACAAATTAATTGAAATGAAATCATTCCTGCTCACTTTTGTGAAAGAAACTTAAGTTTGCCCTAATTAGTGGTGTCCTGGAATGTTCTAAAAGCAGATACACGAGAAAAAAAAATGAAGAGGACGGCAGATAAAGAAAGGAGAAAAGCGAGAGAGGGAGGGGAAGAGGGAGGGGAGTTGAGAGAGAGAGAGAGAGAGAGAAAGAGAGAGCGATAGAGAGAGAGAGTGATTGAGATGTGCTCGGCTACAAAACAGGCCTTGGCTGGCGTCGCGCTTTTCCTAATCAGGTGTTCATTATACAAACACAGCGGCGAAGAAGATAATAAAGGAATCCCCCAGCTGCGTTTCCGTCGTTTGGCAGCCTCTCTTTAGCACAGCTCACAGAGCCCCCCTCAGAAGAGCCGCGGCTAATCCTCCCTCGCTGGGCTGAAGTGGTGGAGGGAGGCTAGGGAGAGGCGCTAACGCCGCTAACGCTAATACTAGCACTGCTGCCACTGCTGCCACTGCCTCCCTCCTATGCCACTCATACTGGGGCTGCTCCAGTTTCTTGGCAGTAGCCTTGCCAGCTACAAGCCACTCCACTCGAGAGAGATAATGGAGTAGGAGAGGGAGGGGGGAGGGAGGGGGGGAGTGAGAGTGGAGTGAGAGAGATAGTGTTGTAGAATGAACAACAACAAAAAAACAGATTATATGGTAGAGTGGAATAGAAAAGAAAGAAAAATAGATTTTGTGAAAGAATACAAAAACTATAGACAGTAATGAAAGCGTCCTTGAAGTATACTTTTGTGGGTGTGAAAAAGGATGTACTGCATGCATCCGTGTGTATGTGGTTGTATCATTTGTGTGTGTGTGTGTGTGTGTGTGTGTGTGTGTGTGTGTGTGTGTGTGTGTGTGTGTGTGTGTCTGTCTGTTTGTGTGTTTCCCACAGACAGATAATGAGACGAGAGCGAGGGAGAGAGTGAGATGGAAAGAGAGAGAGAGCAAATTAAAGTGTGCGAGCGAGATGATATTGTGTTTACGCACATAACTTAATTGTTGTGCTTATTGCCTTATCAATTCTCCAAACACTTTATTGGAGCGAGCAAGGATGGCGAGATAGCGGGCTGAGGAGGGGAAGGGGGGGAGGCAGAATTAGGAGAGGAATGATTGATTGGGCAGACGGGAAAAGTGCTTACATCAAGCCTCGAGTCAAAGTCAAGTCAAAGAAACAAGGAGGTGAGAAAGTGAGAAACAACAGAAAAAAACCCTAAGCTCTGGGCTGCGCTTTCAAAGGCATGGTAGTTGCTGTCATCAGATCAGACACAACAAAAAAAGAGAGGAGAGAATAGTAGAGAAATGGAGAGAGGTGATGAAAATGAAAGAGAGGTGAACAGAAGAGGACAGAAGAGAACACAACAAAAGGAAAGAGAAGAGAGGAGGAAACAGAAAGCTGTTTTTGTGGCCGTAGCTGAGTTTATGAGGAGCGATGGCTTGGTGTGGCAAAAGCCCCCCCGACAGCTCTAATTGCAGGATGAAGTGGCGGGCGAACGAGATAAAGCAAGGGAGCGCTATGGGGGCTAAATGGGAGAGAACACACACACTGAGCCACATGGCTACAGAGACAAATGGCCTTATTGATGAAAGCCACCCTGGTGTGCTGGTGGTGGTGCTGGTGGTGGTGGTGAGAGTGGGAGTGTGATTGGCTCCATGTTTGTTTGCGTGGGCGCCGCTGGCTGATAGATCACCCCGCATGTGTGTGTGTGTGTGTGAGTGAGCATGTGTATGTACATGTGTGTGTGTGTGTGTAGCAGAGGGTCTATGAGTCTATGTCTGGATGTGTGTGTGTGTGCCGCTCAGTGGTTGTCAGTGAGGCATGCATCTGTTTGTTTATTATGTCTGTGTATGCATGTGTGTACACATACATAAATAAATGTCCATGTGTATGTTTGCATGTTGTGTTTCTCTGTGTATGTATGTATGTATTCATGCATGCACTCAAATATTGCCAACACCCACAGCAGGACTGCTTAAATAGCTCCACAATGATGCAGCTTGGGTAATGGGGGTCAATTAATAGGTCTGAACTCCAGCAAACTTCACACACACACACACACATACACACCCAGACACAAACACACGTGTACACCCACCCACCCACACACACACCTCGTTATTAAGTCATTCTGGGTATTTACTGCCATCAATTATTTTGACCTATTGTTTTGCCATTCTATTGTATGCAAAGAGGCAAAAACAAGGCAAACACTTTGAATCAGAGTGAAAATCAATGGCAGCATAGTTTCAGCTACAATGGCGGACAGCATGGAAACGCTCAGATCTTTTATAACTATTATTAGATGTAAATTAAACACACATTAATCTTCTCTTTTGTCTCCGTTACCTAGTTCTGTCAGAACTATGTACCCCATATACACAGTGTATAAAGCTTAAAACCAACAGAATAATGAGGTTCCAGTGAAGTCTGCAATACCTGTTCTGCCTTGTAGATTTCTTGCACTTCTATATGCAGTACATTGACAAACATAGAGCCAAAACACAATGGATTTCATTATGATCGATACATGGAGTGGGCTCTTAGAGCTGATGAAAGAATCCTCATTTCAGAACCTGGCAAACCTTGCAAAGGAGCCCTTGAGGTTGTGTCATCTTTTTAATGCTCGTCTTTCTTTTGACAAGGAGTCTCCTAAAGTGCTAGTACTAAAATAGATCCGTCATCAGCTCGGGACAAGTTTTTGTTGTTTACGTGAAATGTTGTGAAACACAAACAGTGCAAGCCGTGATGAGATTACATACGTGACACACGCACACATGTGAAGACATCACACACATCCATGTGTGCACACAGGCACACCCATACAGTACATGTCACATACAGTGTGGGCGCGCGCACGCACCCACACACACACACACACACACACACACACACACACACACACACACACCTTCTGTCAGTGTCTAAATATACACACACACAGCTTTGTCAGCATCTTGTCAATGTCTAAATACACTCTCATACATACAGACACACACACACACCTTTTGTACTGTGTGAGAGGTGTGAACACCTTCGAAGATAAAGAAACACACTCCAGTTGAGTATAATTGTTGTGAAATGGGAGCACAGACACACACACACACACACACACACATCATCCATGCTAAACACATTTGCAGATCAACTTGCTGGAAACAATCATGGTCTACACAAACACACACCCACTCACGTCACACAGACACATGTATGTATGCAAATATAGCTTCTGTCATTGTCTAGACATATGCATGCACAAACACACACACACACGCACGCACACTAACACACACAGGTTGTGTTGTGAACACAGTGAGAGGTGTGAACACCTTCAAGGATAAAGAAGCACACTTGAGTTGAGTATAATTGCTGTGAAATGAGATGGAAGCAACAACCCACACCAACAGATCATGCGCACATGCATGGCAAAAGTGTAACACACACACACACACACACACACACACACACACACACACACACACACACACACACACACCACACACACACACAACATCCATGCTAAACACATTTGCAGATCAACTTGCTGGAAACAATCATGAAATACACACACACACACACACACACTCTCACAAAGTCAAAGCTGAAAATCGCTGGGGTTCAAACAAAACGCCTCACCGTTAATTACCCGTGATTCATGTTGGTGAGTCTACTCTTTTTTATGTAAAAAGATGGGGGTTGGGCCATTAGAATTTATTAGCATAATATATAGCGCCTCTGACTCGGCTCGGGGTAAATAAGGAGTGGCTGGCCGACTTGGCTGGCCTATTTCCTGTTCCTGTCAGGGGAAAATCACACGCCTGTGCTCCAGGCCTCAGGGGGGCGACGTACGGAAGGTATGGTTAACAACCTCACGACAACACCCTGGGGGTTTGTTGGTAGGGGGACAGAAGAGGAATAACAACAAGACACCGCCTCCCCTGGCGCCCAAAACCAGAAAAAAATAGGTGTCTGATTTCCCAGTGTTGATGTTTGTTTGCCACCTCTAGAGACTGATATTTCTGTTTGTGACTGAGGTAGGCTCGACACTGATATAAAAATTGGGTATTGACAGTTGTATGAAATGTATCAAGACAGGTGGCAAGACAGAAGGTCTGTGACCGAGGTGCTCTGGAATTTTACTCAATTTGACTCTTGAAATATTGAAGTTGTTGTTACCATGGTATCGAGCACCACGAAGACCTCACTGCTACATTATAAGTCAAACAAACAAAAAAAAATTCAGAATAAATATATTAAAAATTCTGAATAAATATTCAGATAATTATCTAAAAAGGTCACATTATAAGGCAGTGGAATTTGTCTAGTAAAGCCATTTGCAAAAAAAAAAAAATCATATCTACAGTACAGTACATGCATTTTCATTACATAACTGGTGCCCAGCAAACCCCACACAGACACAAAGGCACAGCATAGCTCAGGCCTCAGAAGCTCAATTAAGGCAGCTAAGGCAAAAAAAAAAAAAAAAACAACAAAAAAAAAAAAACTCCAGCCCAGCGGCACTGACACCTTGCTTGGGCTCGAGGGGGTGCAGGTGATAACCTTTGTTCACCTCGGGCTAATTATTTGGAGAATCTCAGCAGACCCCACAGGGGTTGCTCCTTAATTACGTCCGTTGTCGTTGTCCGACACTTATTAACATTGCACATTTTTTGGAGCTCCTTAATTACACCACACGCTCTCTGCCTGTAACTTCAGGGGTGCCACGCGTCAAGTTTCGAGTCTGTCATTGAGAGAAGAGAACTGTTGCACGTATGCCTCTGCTGAAAAAAAACAAAACAATGAGCAACATCAGCAATTATGTTGCAGAGCAACGAGTACACGGAGTACACCACCATACGGCATCCGATGTCGTGTCAGAAATGCATCCAGGCAGATTGGATCTTCTATCTGAAACTCTCCCTGCTGATACCACTGTTATACATCCCATCCTATCACCTCAGCATTCCTATTTTAGGGCTCTCTCCCTCTCTCCCTCTCCATCCTCCTCTCTTTTATCTGTGCTATACATCCCCTCATTTCAGCCTAGGTCTCTCTCTCTCTCTCTCTCTTTATCTCTCTCTCTCCTATACATCCCATCCTATCACCTCAGCATTCCTATTTTAGGGCTGTCTCCCTCTCTCCCTCTCTATCCTCCTCTCTTTTATCTGTGCTATACATCCCATCATATCAGCCTAGGTCTCTCTCTCTCTTTATCTCTCTTTCTCTCCTATACATCCCATCCTATCACCTCAGCATTCCTATTTTAGGGCTCTCTCCCTCTCTCCCTCTCTATCCTCCTCTCTTTTATCTGTGCTATACATCCCCTCATATCAGCCTAGGTCTCTCTCTCTCTTTATCTCTCTCTCTCTCCTATACATCCCATCCTATCACCTCAGCATTCCTATTTTAGGGCTCTCTCCCTCTCTCCCTCTCTATCCTCCTCTCTTTTATCTGTGCTATACATCCCCTCATTTCAGCCTAGGTCTCTCTCTCTCTTTATCTCTCTCTCTCTCTCCTATACATCCCATCCTATCACCTCAGCATTCCTATTTTAGGTTTCTCTCCCTCTCTCCTCATGTCTTTTGTCTGTGCTATTCATTCCATCATATCAGCCTATAGGCCTTCCTAATTTTGGTCTCTCTCTTTCTCTCACTGTCTTTCTCTCTTTCTCCTTCTCTCTCCTCTGTGCTATCCATCCCATCACTCCCCATAGTCCTTTTCTCTCTATCTCCCTCTCTCTCTCCCTCTCTCCCCTCTGTGCCATCCATCCCATCCCATAAACTCCCATAGTCCTTCTCTCTCTATCTCCCTCTCTCTCTCTCTCTCTCCCTCTCTCTATCTCTCTCTCCTTACCTCTTTCCCCTGTCTGCGGTTTTCTCTTCCTCCGTGTGTCATGGCCTGCGTCCCCAGGGCAAAGCAAACATGCCGTATTTCACAGGGCTCTAATGCACACCCAGTAGGAGCAGACTCCGGAGGGCCCCTGACTCCCTGACTGCAGCCAAACGCAAAGGGCTGTTATTTATGGACCTGACCCTTATTAATGACTGCTTATGAAACTAATGGACTCACCTTTGCCTGCTGTGTGTGTGTGTGTGTGTGTGTGTATATGCCACGGACACAGGATGCAAAATAAGCCTGACGTTGCTGGCATTTACAGCAGGTTACACATCCCATAAATCACACTGACACAGCAGTCTGAAACGCACATACAACACACACACACACACACACACACACACACACACACACACACACACACACACACACACACACACACACACACACACACACACACACACACACACACGACACAGAGCTGCGTGATGCAAACACAGCCTCCTCTTCTCAGTGTGTCAACAATGTTAGCGGAGTGGCAGGATGTGTGCATGCATGCGTGTGTGTGTGTGTGTGTGTGTGTGTGTGTGTGTGTGTGTGTGTGTGTGTGTGTGTGTGTGTGTGTGTGTGTGCGTGTGAGTGTGTGTGTGTGCGTGTGAGTGTGTGTGTGTCATGTAATATTGTGCATATGCTTCCATACAACACTTCCTCACTCTGTGTCTGAAATGATGACTATTTCAGCAGGCAGGTGAGGGAGAAGAGGAGCGACAGATGGTCACACAGCAACAAGGAGTCAAACACACACACACACACACACACACATACACAGACACACTCATGGCCACAGAGCCCTTGAGCTCGGCCACATCAATTGCTTTTGCTCTCCGTCCATCAAAAGCTCCTCCCCCTGTCTCCCCCGCACTCTCGTTCTCTACCTCTCCCTCTCTCTCTCTCTCTCTCCTTCTCTCTGCCTCTCTTTCTCCCTCTCTCTGCCCCTTTCTTTCTCTCTCTCTCTACCTTTATCTCTATCACTCTCTTTCTCTACCTCTCTCTATTGCTCTGTCTCTATCATTCTGTCTCTCTCACTCTCTCTCTCTCTCTCGTGCCAAGTAAGACATACTGGCTACTAAGAGATGAACAGTATCTTTATTGGCATCTTTTTTTCTTCCATCATTTTATTCTCTCTTTTCTCCCTCTTTCCGGAGGACTGCGCTCGGTTTGATCCAACAAATCCCTCGGTTGTGATCAAAGGTGAGCTGCCAAGCATCTGAGAGACATGTTCAGTAAGGGGGTCCTCTGTACTAAAGTGGTGTGAGGGAATATCACAGCCACACACACACTCACACACAGAGACACACACACACATACACACACACACACACACACAGAAACACACTGAGAGACATGAACATTAAGCACACCAAGAGGCACGGAAGGTTTAATGGTGCAAGAAAAGAAAGTGTCCTCCTCCACTTCCTCCTCCTCCCCCTGCGTGTGTGCAATGGGTGGGTGGATGGTGGTGATGGTGGTGTTTTTTCCCTGCTCAACTCGCCACTGGGTTTACGTGCCATTTGACAATCTCCAGCAATGACGACACTAGAACGAGCAAATAATTTAAATTAATTAAATTAGCCAATGACTGAAAGGGGGAATTGGTAAAGGAAGGAATAGTGGAGGAATGTGGTCCAAAAAAGGTAATTGGTGGCTTATCTTGAGAGCTAACTCAAGTTACTGCATTTGCTTATAGTAAATAATACCTGTTCAACGTGGAACGTTTACTCATCTCAATGTTTAAGTATAAAAAATGTAAAATTCAGGATGGTTAAGGACCTCAGTAGGAATGTTTGAGGTAAATGGTAAACAAACAGTGTGTATGCACAGATAAACAGTAAACCCACAAGTAATTAGCCTAAGAAACACTAGAAATGGCTTACGGGAATAGGCTTTTTTACTTGAAGGTCACGACTGTATGAAAACAATGCTCGTCATTGAGGCACTTTCTGACTGAACGCACCGATTCAGATGAAAAGATAAAGGCCAGCTCTCCAAGATTTGTCTCCGCAGTTAATGACCAAAAACAAGAATGGCCTCATCTCTCACTAAGCAACATTAACATTCAGCACTTTTATGCGCGAGTAGCTGATAAATAAATCAAGTGTAATCTGCGAGACGTATAGCTGCAAAGGCTACTTGGGGCCGGCAGTGGTGCTAATTAACAGCTAATTAAAACAGAGGTCCTCCAGTGCGGATTCAATAAAGGCCAGAATGGAATTTTTTACATCTCATTAGAATAATTTTTGAAATCTCAATTATGGGACATCAGGGCTGATGAGCTGCTGCTGTTGTTGCTGGGGAATGTAGGACACCAGAGTTTGGGCTACAAGAGAAGGGCAGCGGGACAGATTTGTGTGTGTGTGTGTGTGTGTGTGTGTGTGTGTGTGTGTGTGTGTGTGTGTGTGTGTGTGTGTGGCTGTCTGTGTGTGTGTGTAGGGGGGTGTATGTGTGTGAGAAAGAGGGACAAAGAAATTGTGTGTATGTGTGTCTGAGAGAGGTAGAGAATGAGCATAAGTGAGTGAGTGAGTGAGTGAGTGAGTGAGTGAGTGAGTGAGTGTGTGTGTGTGTGTGTGTGTGTGTGTGAGTGTGTGTGTGTGTGTGTGTGTGTGTGTGTGTGACCATGCTTTGTGCCTTTAGCCCAATTTAGGCATGAAAGGGGGGGTGGGATCTTCAGTAACTGGACTTAATCCATTCATAATGTGCTAAGGCTGTTAGGGGAGTAAGAGATTGTGGCTTTTCTGAGGTTTTTAATGTGGTTGGTGCCTTCAACTGCCCACGCCCACACATCCCTTTCTCTCCCCCCCTTCTCTCTGTGGAACCCCTACAGCAGAGGGGAAACTTTCCCACATGGCTGTCCACCATCTCCCTGCCCGCCAGCGGGCTCAGGCACGCTATCACCTCCCTCCCAGCTCCGCGTAGCCCTGGAGGAGAAGCTAATCCGACGCGTGGCTAAAGCCCACTGCTGCCACTGCCACTGCCACTACTACTACTACTACTACTGCTGCAGCTGCTGCTGCTACTGATGAGCACAACACACCAGCTAATGCTATTTGACACAGTGCCGACAACTGACTTCCACAGTGTATGGCAGACAGAGAGAGAGAGAGAGAGAGAGAGAAAGAGAGAGGGAGAGAAGATAAAAAGACAAAGAGAGAAACACAAAATGAAAGAGATGATGAGAAGTAACATGGGAGAGAGAAAAAAGCGTGAGAGGGAGAAAGAGAATAAAAAAGACAATGAAAAGCAGTATTAGAGAAAAAGAAACAGTGAGACAGAATGAAACGATAAAAGTAAGGATGGAAGAGAAAAGGGAGGAGAGATAATGAAAGGGGGGATGAGAACTAGAATTGAGTCGTTTCGTGTGTGAGCCTGAGTGAGTTTGGAAAGGCCATACGGAGATAGAAAAATAAAATAAAACGTCTTTTTGAATCCACTACACACTGATCACAGATTGGAGAAAGGCGAGGGTTATATAACCTACCTGCCACTCTTACGGGGAGAGGGAAGGTAGGATCTTAAGCTTTCTTAAGCTTTGGGTGTCTGCATAGAGACAGAAAAGTGTGTGTCTGTGCTTAAGGGTAAAAAGCACAAAAAGTAGTTAAGCGTGCACGTGTGTGTGTGTGTCTGCATGTGTGTGTGTGTGTGTGTGTGTGTGGAGGACGATATGTTGCCCAGAAACACATACACAAACACACAAACACACCTCAAAGCCAGTCAAGCCTTTGCATATGCACCCCTAGTGATGTGGCAGAAAAAAAAATGTGCAACATCCCTATGCGTCTTTAGGGCTGAATTCCTTCGAGCAGAATTACCTATTTATAAGCTCCGACGGTGCTGCTGTTGTGCTCTCACTGTGTGGAGTGGGAGGGACGCCTTTTGGGAATGTTTAGTTCCACCGGTGCTGGCTTATCTCATGGAAATCTCTCTTCTTTTTCCACCGGTGCTGGCAAATCTTATCAAAATCTCTGTTTTTCCCCCATTTTCAAAGAAGTAGGACACCTCCGCGCGCTTGGTGAGATGTTTGCTGGGAATGTGGCGCTCCTTAACGTGTCTCCCACATGCGTGCGTGTGTGCGTGAGTGAGTGCGGTGTCGTGAGCGGGGGAACTGTTTATTTTACTGTACGCCAATGGTCCCGGCGATAAGGTCGCTGGCTGATGGCATCGGAAGATAAGAAGATAGATGTCGCCATGGAGAAGTCTGACGGGGGAAGGTCATATGCTCTCTTACTCCCTCTCTCTCTCTCTCTGCCGGTCTTTCTTTCCCTCTCTCTCTCTATCTCCCTCTCTTTATTTCTCCTGCTTTCTGGATGTTAGCCATTATGTGGCTGGCATGATATACCTCCATGTTGCCCCCTCTTTGGTGATAAACACCCCACAGGGTAAAGGAGGCATGGATGGGGAGTGGGTGGATGGTGGGATGAGAAAGAGAAGAGGGGAGAGACAGACATGAGGAGAGAGAGAGAGTGATAGAAGAGAGGATAGATAGAAGAGGGATAGAGGAGAGTGGCAGGGCATCAGTGATGAAGAGAAAGAGAGACAGACGCACAGAGAAAGCGAGAGAGAGACAGAGATAGGCTATATGAAGTGGTTTTGACACAGAATGAGAGTAATTGAGAGAGAAAGGGAGAGAGAGAGAGAGAGGGAGAGAGAGAAAGAAGAGAAGAGTGGTGAAGGGAAATAGAGAAGCTCATACGGGTCATATGCTCTCTTTCTCCCTCTCTCTCTCCCTCTCTCTCTCTCTCTCTGTCTTTCTTCCTCTCTTCCTCTCTCTTTCTCCCTCTCTTTATTTCTCCTGCTTTCTGGATGTTAGCCATTATGTGGCTGGCATGATATACCTCCATGTTGCCCCCTCTTTGGTGATAAACACCCCACAGGGTAAAGGAGACATGGATGGGGAGTGGGTGGATGGTGGGATGAGAAACAGAAGAATAGAGGGGAGAGACAGACATGAGGAGAGAGAGAGAGTGATAGAAGAGAGGAGGATGGATAGAGGAGGGATAAAGGAGAGTGGCAGGGCATCAGTGATGAAGAGAAAGAGAGAGAGACAGAGAGAAAGAAAGAGAAAGTGAGAGATACACAGAGATAGGCAAGATGAAGTGGTTTTCAGAGAGAAAGAGAGAGGGAGAGAGAGAGAGGGAGAGAGAGAAAAAGAAGAGAAGAGTGGTGGAGGGAAAGAGAGAAGCTTGAAGAGGGAGTGAGACGGCCGTGACAGGCCCTCACTGTGCTCGGGAGTAATTGCGGATGACATTTAATTGTCGTACATGCGCCATGTTAATACTCTGGGTCCCGGCACCTCCCATCAGTCTCATGGCTTGCGTGTTAGTGGGAGCCTGTCTTTGGCAAACAAGCTCAGATTTGTATGGTGGCATTAACATACACACACACACACGCACACACGCACACACACACACAGACTTCCTCTTCCCTCCGATTATACACACTGTGGCAGCAAAGGCACAGGGCATCCTTCAAAGCAGTGACTGGTGGGGACAGCAGCTGAGGGAAATGTACATGCCCTTAGAGTAGCTCAGCCTCAGCATCTAAGCCTGGGTGTGTCAGAGATCTGCCCCCCCCACCCCCCTCTCTCTCTCAATCTCTCTCTCTCTCTTCCTTCCTGTCACTCTCCCCCTCTCTTTTCTTCCCTCTTAAGTCTCTATGTCTGTCCATCTCTTTCAGTCTCTTTTTGGTCTCACTATTCCTTTGTAAATCTCTCTCTGTCTGTCTCTCTTTCTGTCTGTCTCTCTTTCGGTCTGTCTCTCTTTCGGTCTGTCTCTCTTTCGGTCTGTCTGTCTCTCTTTCTGTCTGTCTGTCTGTCTCTCTTTCTGTCTGTCTGTCTGTCTGTCTCTCTCTCTCTCTGTCTCTCACTTTCTTTCTCTCTAATTATCTTACAGACACACACACACATACACGCACACACAACCATATGTCTGCAGATACAAGTCTAGGTCACTGGATGCAAATGTGTTCTATAAGGCTTTTCCATGATGAAAGGCAATTCAACTGTTCACAGCCAATAGAAACTTTTAGCACATGGATGGAAACGCTTTCTTGGTACATGACATGTCGCTAATTATGCGGCCCTTCGATCTTTAATGTGCGCACTTAAAAATGACACTCTTCAGGGTAACGGGTGAAGGATCTTCTGCACTTGTGAAATAATGGTCAAGTGTAAAATTGTCAGCCATGTCATGGCTTCAAGAAGTGTGACCGACCCGAGGTTCTCATTTGCATACAAAAAGTTCTCGATGTCCTCAACATGCAAGGGCCTATTCCGGATGCATGTTTAATGGCATGGCTCCTTTCATCATTCCTGCCATTTCCTTTCAGATGGACAAATGGGCATTCAGCGCAGAGAATAGATGTCTATACAGAACCAGTTTTAGTGCAGTGTGACATAGTACAATTAGTATAGAGAAGGAAAGAGAAGGGCATGTTGAAAATATTAAAAGTGACTCTAGAGCTGCTTTCACACTTAGCCTACACTCTTGAATCTTTACAGATTTGTTGTGAAAGGAAACCTCAGAGAAAGTTGTTTTTTTTTTTTTTTTGCAAGAATGTGTTTCTCCTCCAGCTGTTAACCACAAGGTTCGGATCTAAACTTTTCCCCAAAAAAAAAAAAAAAAACAGTTTATGTTTAAAAGCAAGTCAAGTCGGGTGGTTTGTAGGAAAGGGGAGGAGAACTCACCCCACCCGGCTTCGAACCCAGGTCTCCGGGGTACCAAATGTGGGCTCTGACAGTAACACCAAACAGCCAGGCTCCCTGGGATGGCAGTCAGAGCACACCCACAACTCTAGTGATGGTAACTCCATCACATGGTTGCCCACCAACAATTAACACTACCACAAGCTAGAGCCTCAATAAGGTTTGATTAGCTTCAGGTGTTTAGAATGCAACGCCAACACTGGAGTACTGCTCTCTGAACCACAATCCCCATCTCTCTGTGTCATATTAATGAACAGATATGTGAACAGGCAGGCATACACAGACAAAAACCCACCCACACACGCACGCACACACACACACACACACACAGAATTTGCATGCGGCAGGCGCAGCCAGACTCCTCTGTGGCCAGAGATCAAAGCCACTCAAGTGGAGACGGCTGCAGAGGGTGGCTGCATGGAGAGGCTGAGAGGCACACTTGCTGCAGTCACCTCACTCCTCTCTCTCTCACACACACACACACACACACACACACACACACACACACACACACACACACACACCACACGCCAAGTGAGATGGCTGCCCATCACTTCTCATTACATTTAGCCCTCCAGACACACAGGCACACACACACACACACTATGCACAAAAAAATGTGCATTCACAGACACACAGAGAGACATACACACTATGCACACAGAAATGTGCGTATACAGACACACAGAAAGGCACACTCATACAAACCACACACACTATACACAAACACAACACACTCACACACACAGCACATAGACAAAGATACAACACACACTATACACAGACTCAACACACTCACACACAGCACACAGACACAACACACATAGCAGACAGACACACACATACACACACACACACACACACCTTTCTTCTGGCTGTGTGAGAGAGGACACGCTCCAATGCACATTCACCAAGTGAAACCCCAGCTGTGGTGACTCTGTTTGAACACACGGCCATATTGGGTTTTTTTTCTGAGTGATGGGACGATATGATATGAAGAGTGAAGAGCGAGTGAGACTGACAGTGTTGACACTTGGGGACTGACTGTTAGCCCTCTCCTATCTAGCATCCGTTACCATACTGTACGTATCACAATCACTCCCTTTATATATATATATCCTCACAGTATCAGACATCCCAACCTGCAGAAACTAATTTCAGGGAGGTCAACAATGCTGGAGCACCCAAATATCATTTATCAAAAACTGAATAGCCTAATGACAAAGACAGAGGTTGTCTTTTATGTCTGCACAAATGGAGCGGCTGTGGTCTAGTGGTTACAGAGCTGGTCTTGGGATTGGAGGGTTGCAGGTTCGAATCCCATTCCAGTAGAACGATCCATGGCTGAAGTGCACTTAAGCAAGGCATCTAACCCAACATTGCTCCATGGACTGTAACTGAAACCCTGTTCCTAAATGACTATAAGTCGCTCTGGATAACCCTTTATCGAGCAAGTAACCATATTTGGTAACTTCCCCACCTGTTGAAAATGCCCCTCCCATGCCTCTCTATAAAGCTGTACAACCATTTAGGTTGTTCCCAGCCAATTAGTGGAAATAGGCTCTGACTCAGATAGTGACATCATGACATTTGACCAATCAGCAGTGGCAAGGAGCATTTCAAACTTTAGTGTTCACCCGGAAGTTGAGAATAATGTCTTTTTGCCCCTGTCTTCCTCCAAAGGTGCAATCATAACTTCTAACATAAAAATGGTCAGTTAATGAAAATCACATATTTTATGATTGAATAGTTGTGCTAAATATTGAGAGAGTTTTTATTTGTGTAGGATTTTAGGAATTAGTCAAATGTTTGTCATGAAAAACAGGGAAACCATATTTGATCATATGCTCTATTCTGGACATTGATGGTAATGTCCATTTATAGACCTGCGCCCAATGAACTATAAAAATGCTATCATACTTAAATTACATATATTGTTGTTTCATTGTACTGTGATGGTTATTACTATTAAATTAGATTAAGTATTTAAGTATTTTGCATTGTATGTAGTTTTTTTACTTAATTATAAGAAAAAAAAATAAGTTGCACTACTACGGCGCATAATGGTATTGTTCACCTCTTATATAATTACAATTTGTATGCCAAAGCTCTTTGTTTTAGGTTTACTCTGAGGGTCATTATTATTAAAATAGATTTAGTTGATTCAGTATTTTTGATTGGTAAGTGCATGGTTTACTTGATTATAAGAAAAATTAGGTAGTACCACCAGTACGCATAATGGTATCCTATTATCATATAACTAAATTTTGTATGCCAGTGCTCTTTGTTTTCAGTATATGTATATTTCACTGCCACTTTCCTTCACAAACACTGCAAAAATGTTTCTTGTAGCTTAAATGTGTTTTTCTTATATTTTTATATGAATAAACTCTTAGGAAATGTTTTACCCTAAACCGGCAAGGAACCATATATGGTAACTTCATCAAACTTCATTTGCAACATAAAAATGAAAAAAATTGACTAAACTTCCAAATGCAAAAAAGTAGTACAGTATCCTCCTATAAGAATTTAAGGTTGAAACACAGAAATTTTAAGTATTTCAATGAGTGCCCTATAAAGGGATAAGAGCGTCAGCTAAGTGTAACGTAATGTAACACAAATACTACACGGGACAGTCACTTTTACTGTCCCTCACTCTGCCTGTCTCTCAGTCACCTGCTGCTACATCGGTCACTGGTCCTAATTAGCAATTTGCACAAGTTGCAGAAGATTTTAGTACTACTTGCAGGCGTCCGGGCGTTGCTTTTAAGACGCGGGAGACTCCCGGAGGTCGCGAGGGACTTGGGATGTCTGCAGTTTTACGCACACAGGGTCCAGTTATTTATGTGCATGGCCCACCTTGGTTTAACTACCTGTCTGTCCTATTTTTGAGACTGGCCTTCAAGGTAAAAAAAAAAAAAAAAACACTTGTGGTGCAGTGCTTACTACGTATGCAAATTTGAGTGACCATGGGGATCTGGGTTTGGAGTCTGGCCCAAGTCATTTCCTATTCTCTCATAAAAATGTCCCCAAAATGTTGTTTATTTTCGCTCGACCTGGGATGTTATGTGTGTATGTGGGCCCTGAATGAAGATGAAGTCTGTAAAGTGAAAGTGACTCCCATTTGTCATTGTGATTACATGGCACGGCACAGCACAGCACAGCCTACAGTCCGGGGTGAGCTGGCCACTGCAATCGCTCTCCGGTAGTACAGACAGGTGGGTGGGTGGGTGATATTAGAGGGGGACTGGTGAGAGGGGTGGCTGTTCGGGGTGTAGGGGGGTGGCTGCAGAACTGTGAGAGGGGCGGCTGTGGTGGGCCAGGGGGTGGCTGGAGGACTGGTGAGAGGGGTGGCTGTGGGGGTATGGGGGGTGGCTGGAGGACTGGTGAGAGGGGTGGCTGTAGGACTGGTGAGAGGGGTGGCTGTCGGGGTATAGGGGGTGGCTGGAGGACTGGTGAGAGGGGCAGCTGTGGTGGGCTATGGGGGGGTGCTTAGAGGACTGGAAAGAGGAGTGGTTTGGTGGGGGGGGGGGGGGTGTTAGGGGGGGGCTGGAGGACTGGTGAGAGGGGTGGCTTTGTGGGAGGGGGTGGTTGGGGTTAGGGGGGTGGGCTGGGATCCCCGTGGATGCAGCTGAAGGGATGGTGGCAGAGTTCCATCTCCGCACTCAGGAGGGCCCTTCTGTCTAATTACACTTGCCCTCCCCGAGGTTCCTCTCTGCCCCCAATCCCATCCATCTGCACCCCCCATTTCCTCCACACACACACACATTTATAGCAGCCACCCACACACACACACTTCACCTCCCGCTCTTAAATTACCCTCCGTAAGCACCCTCTCCACACCACTCTGGCCCATTACCATTAGCCATAGGATGAGCATCTTGACGTGTGTGTGTGTGTGTGTGCGCATGTGTGTTTCTGTGTGTGTGTGTTTTTTTTTTTTGTGTGTGTTTATCCGTGTATGTGTGTTTCCCTGTGTGTGTGTGTGTGTGTGTGTGTGTGTGTGTGTGTGTGTGTGTGTGTGTGTGTGTGTGTGTGTGTGTATTCCTCCAGAGAGGAGTGTGAGGAGGCGCTGGGGGCCATCCAGGGTCTCCTGCTGCTCGTATTACCCCTGATGGGCAGCACTGGACTAATAAAGGGCAGTGTTGGCGTCAGCACTCTCACCAGACCTTCAAGGGGAGCTCTGCTGGATATTTACCTTATGTTACACTACACACACACACACACACACACACACACAAACCCGAACACACACACACACACAGGCTGGTCAGTGGTGCTGTTGAGAAGGGTGGTCAGTGGTTCTCATCAAAAGATAAAGCCAGTCAGAGACCGAGCCATAGAAAGAAAACATCTTCACCTTATCTGCTATAAGCCAGCCAAAACCTGATACAACCTGTGTGTGTGTGGTGTGTTTGTGTATCTGGGCA
>CM050215.1:12139749-12149749 GCA_027475355.1 Coilia nasus | reverse complement strand
AACCACAACAAAAACAACACACACACACACATATACACCTACACACACACTTTTATATCTACACACACATACATACACAAGCACACACTCACATATATCTGTACAACCACAACAAATACATACACACACACACACACACACACACACACACACTTGGTCACAGTCCAAAAAGCTGTCACCTACTTACATTTGCTCTATGGTTCTGCTAAAGTCTGCTAAACTTGTCATGTTCCACACCAGTTGGCCACATCTCTCTCTCTCTCTTTCTCCATCCCCCTTTCCCTCCTATCCCTCCATCCCCATGCATTTGCTTTTTGTGTCAGGTGAGTCATTTCAGGCCAGACAGGCAGAGGAGTGGGTCGCCGCAGTCTCTTCAGTCCCCAACTCAGTCTCCATGCTGCACTCTCTTCTCCCCGCAACCCAGGCAAATGCGTTAACCCTTTAACAGCCCAGCCATTCAAACAGGGCATGTGGAGAAAAGTGACCTGAGCAATAGATGTGTGCTTCTGAAGAGACGAGTTCCTTTTGGCTCCAACTGCCTGAAGCTTGAAGCAGTACTCAAGACCCCACCCCCCCCCAAACACACACACACACACACACACTGACAACTCACACACATACTCTCACAAGCACACACACACACGTGCACATACCATTACACAGCTGCACACTTGGGGATTGAGTCTCAGTAGCTTAATATAACAGCAGCTAAAAATGCTGGCCCATCATAATCTGATTATACACTCTATTCACAACGTGTCTGGAAGACTATAGCATTACATACTGCTCCTTTCTTGCAGGAGAGCCTATAGCTACAGACAAGTGCCTGCCTACAGAGCTTTTGATGCTTAAGAGCCGGACGCTTTTTTTATACCACACTTATTAACAGCTGCCAACGTTTTGGGCAAGTGGGTTTTAGCATTTTTATGAGCCAATAACTTTGGGAAGAGATGAGTTTTATCCTAGGAAAGAGATAGAGAGTTAGAGAGAGAGAGAGGGAGAGAGAGAGAGAGAGAGAGAGAGAGAGAGAGAAAGAGGTGGGCAGAGAGTGAAACTAGATGAGAGCGAGATGAAAGAGTGTGCAATGGAGAGATAAACTGTTGAGCCGCTCAGCCTTTACAAGAAGAAAAAAAAAAACATCTTTCTTTTCTTTTCTCTCCCACCACGCTGCGTATAGCCTACTTCACCCAGTTAAAACACAGCTCATAAAACAAACAGCAGCAGAGGGTATGGCTGCCATGCCGTGATGTATTGCAGTGTCTTGTGCCTGTTTAGGCAAGGCAAAGCAATTTTATACAGACAAGCAGGCAGCTCTGCAAAAATAAAAGCAAAGAACTGTACAGGCCCGCCGACTGGGAGGGGGCGGACAAACAACTCTCTTGTCCCAGGCCCAGGGAAAGAGGAGGCCCAGAACTGGTCCTTCCTTAAATTATGGAATACGGGAGGGCGGATCTGGAACAGTACTTGTTTTAGCAGTAGTAGTGGTAGAAGTAGTAGTAGTAGTAGTAATAGTAGTAGTAATAGTAGTAGTAGTAGTAGTAGTAGTAGTAGTAGTAGAAATAGTAGTAGTAGTAGTAGTAGAAATAGTAGTAATAGTAGTAGTAGTAATAGTAGTAGTAGTAGTAGTAATAGTAGTAGTAGTAGTAATAGTAGTAGAAATAGTAGTAGTAGTAGCAGTAACAGTAGTAGTAGTAGTAGTAATAATAGTAGTAGTAGTAATAGTAGTAGTCGTAGTAATGTTTCTAATCAAGTGCATGTACTGTATTTGAAGGCTCAGTCATCGCTCGGCAAAGCTTACAAGATACATTTCCTGTTGAACTTCACTTCCTCTGACACTGAATGAGCAGCTACTGCCAGTGTGGAGACATCGTCGGAGGCAGCGTCGCTAACACACCCAGAAATGTGACATCTCCCACGGCTCTACCCATGAGGCACACACA
Source organism: Coilia nasus (assembly GCA_027475355.1). Taxonomy (NCBI): domain Eukaryota; kingdom Metazoa; phylum Chordata; class Actinopteri; order Clupeiformes; family Engraulidae; genus Coilia; species Coilia nasus. Next base: position 12,147,809 of record CM050215.1, on the reverse strand, counting down.
CAGCAGCACGTACTGCACATCACACAGGGGCTCTGATGTGGATTCCTGCTTGAAAGCAAGGCGGTCCCCAGGCTTTTGGGATACAGGCAGCATCCTGACGACTCCTGACGCTTTCACATCCTCAGTGAGCCCCCTGGGCCATCGTCGGGTAGCTAAGCCATGCTCCGCAAAACCCCCTTGCACTGTGGTTTTCTTTCCTTTTCTTCTTCCTCTTTGTCCCTGTTCAGTCACTGATTGTGTATTAAAAATGTGATGTTGAAATATAGTCTTCGACTATGTCTCAGGGCAATGAAACAGCTGAATTAAATCAGGGTTTTCAACTGGTTATTGTTCAGGGCATGTTCCTAAAATGTGAATTAATTGCCTCACTGATAAAGTAAAAAAAGAATAATCCTAACACAAAACCTGGCATGCTGATTCAGTTACAGGATTGGCTGTGATTCTTAGGCCTCATTTACAGTACATCAAAACCTGTACATTTACAGCGCCTACATGTTTTGTGTCCGTTTTTTTTAGAATACATGTTAACAGATTAGACCATGCAAACCGCACGCATGAGCGTTTTCATCGGTAATCCTACTAAAAGCTATAGCAAAATTATACAGTTCATGTTAGATATGCTGTCAATGTATTGATATCCTATGTAATGACAGAGATGTATTAAAAACCTCCCGACTGTGTGCAAAATATGACTTAAATATGACTCGCTTTTGCACCACAGACATGCCTGGTGTGAATACACACATGCAAAAGCGCCACTCACTGCACAGCTTCCGGCCCACACAGCTCACACACAATGCAGTGTGAACGAGGCCTTAAGGGTGCAGTTATGAGCAGACAGGCATGGTGTGGGCCACAGTCTGCCAGCTGAACTACAGGGACTTCAAGCTCCAGCTTCAGGAGCGTATGAGGGGTGGTGGTGGTGGGGGGCATAAGAATGAGAGAGGCATGGGGGTGCAGTGGTGGTGGCGTTGGGGGGTTGAATGAAGAAGTTCCTTCGCGCTCTGCGCCCTGAGAGAAGGAACGGAGACAGAGAAGAGCCGCCAAGGTGCATTCTGACGGCATACTCACAGCTCTGCTCTGATTAATTAGAACCCAGAGGAGGAGGGGGAGAAGAGAGGGGGTTTTGGAGGAGGGGGAGAAGAGAAGGGGTTTTGGAGGAAGGATGGAGGATGGGTGGGGGAGGGGGTCGAAAAGAGAGAGTGTAAAAAGATCGGGGTCACAGGGGAAATTTCCCAAGAAAGGGTGAACTGGGAAGTGTGGTAAAAGTGAACTATAGTGAATATGAAAGAGCTCGTGTGCTCTCTGAACGGCAAGAGCCATGCGCTGGTCTGATAGATCCCGATGCCTCTATTATGCAGCAACACAAGCATGGTGGCATTGGGACTGATAGGAAAATCTATAATTGTGAAGTGGTAATGACTTGTCACGCTATGATCAAACAAATCCAATCTTCCTTTAATGGTATTATCAGATATGCATCCCTGCACACATACACGCACACACGCGCATACACACACACACACAGACTAGATGCTCAACGATCCCTAGTGTTTTATGTTGCTCTGTGCTTTAGTGTTGTAGTATCGTTAGCACCCTGACAAGACAACAGTAGCTGATAGAGCGCACAGCACTGCTGGAGCCGAGCCCTTCAGTAGCCTGAAGGCAACACTCTCTCTTTTTATGCAATTAAGGCCAAGATTATTAACACTAGGGTGTACACTGGCTAATTATCAACACAGACACTTAAAACGCAGGCACACACACAGAGACACACACAGAGACACACACACACACACAGTAGACTTTAATAACAACTGATATGAGAAAATCACTAAGTGTGAAAGGGCTTCCTTTTTAGTCACCTAACAAGCCAAACACATCCCGCTGATTTTCTGCACACTTCTATGCCTGATACAATATGCAAATCAACTGCGAGGCATCTAAATAGCTCCCAACTACAGTACATGCAGATGTGTTAAGTCTTTGCCATCTGAAGCAGTCGTGCTAATCGTGTTTTCGTGTGTACGGTGGCATAAGCCTGCCAAATCCTGCAGGTGTACAACGAAGGTGGCACGGTTTCAAACGCAGAACGCGACACTTGCGGTGTGTTATCGGTTGTCAGCGAGTGCACTGGCTGGAAGGGATACACCCTGGAGAGGGACCTCTAGCAGGTAAACCAAACCGCAGGTGACACCAAACAAGACGCACAAACGTAACATACCCCTAGTGAAATTCCTTGCTTAGTTACCTCATCTCTCTCTCTCTCTCTCTCTCTCTCTCTCTCTCCTTCCCTTTCTCTCTCTCTCTTTTACTCTGTAAGGGCTCATTCACACCAACCTGACCGTGTACAGCACGTAACCGTGTACAATACGTTTGTATAGTAACAGAATACGCTCAGATCACGTGTGCGGTGTGAATAGTCTAATTTGTTAACATGCATTCTAAACGGACAGAAAACGGGCATGTGCTGTATACGGAGAGTGTTTGGTGTCACGGTGTCGCTCTGGACTTTTTTTTCATGCAATTTTCGTGCAGTTTGGTGTGAATGATCCCTAAGAGTATATAAAAGTATTAGCAGAAAGGGGCTGGCTGTAGCATGGAGGGTGTAGAAGCATCCAGAGTTAGTGCCTAAGTGCTAAGAGCAAGGACGATAAGAAACTCAGGCGCAGGCCGTCTGAGTATCAAGGGATGTGAAGTTTGAAGGCTGCAGGCTGAAGGATGTGGGGGTGGAGTGGGATGACAATCTGTAGTTTTTTACCATCCTTCAGCAATTAGCCTGGAGGTGTTGGATGGGGCGCCTTGATTATGGGTTGCCTCAGTAGGGGGATGAAGAAAGGGCAGGAGAGATAAGAGAGCAGGAGGCCTCTGCTCATCCTCACCCCTCTGCCTCTGCCACTGGGCTGCAGGTGCTGGAGATAGCTCAGGCTCCACCCAGCCATGGATAGATAGGCAGCAACGACACACACACACACACACACACACACACACACACACACACACACACACCGATCGACCGATATGGCCGGCCGTCAATCAGGCCAGAGCCAGGCCGCGGGCTTGATTAAAACATAGACGGCTTTAAAGATGGACAAGGAGAAACCCAAAGGGAAATGGCTGCATGATGGTTCGGAGAGAGAGCGCGTCTAGAATCAGAGAGCAAGAGAGAGGGCAAGAGTGTGTGTGAGAGAGAGAGAGAGAGAGAGAGACAGAGAGACAGAGAGACAGAGAGAAAGATAGAGAGGGGCTTCATCATCAGACAATTAATAAGAGTTTGACCATATACAGTCTACGAGTTTAACCAGGAAGAGTGAGCAATAGAGAGAGAGAGAGAGAGAGAGAGAAAGAGAAACAGAGAGAGAGATAGACAGAGAGCAAGACAGACAGAGAGAGAGAGAGAGAGAGAGAGAGAGGAGAGAGAGAGAGAGAGAGAGAGAGAGAGAGAGAGAAAGAGAGACGTTAGAGTCAGACAGAGTTGAGAACAAGCGAGTGAGAATGAGAGAGAGGCTTCAGAGTTGAGAAGGGTTTGACCAGGGAGAGTAAGCGAGCGAGAGAGAGAGAGAGAGAGAGAGAGAGGCTTCAGAGTTGAGAAGAGTTTGACCAGGGAGAGTGAGTGAGAGAGAGGGAGGCTTCAGTGTCAGAAGAGTTTTAAGGAGGGAGAAGGAGACTGAATAATTAGGATGGGCCGTGCAGGCAGCTATGATTTATCTCTGGCCTGGGAAGATTGGTCTCAGCATAGAGCGGCCTGAGCTTAACTACATGTGTTTCTGACTTCAACTTACATCATGAAGGTGTGGCCATTCATCGTCCATGCTCATACATCCTCCTGTGTCAGACACCACAGATTTAACTTCCAGGTAATTTCTGTTGTTGTTTTTTTTTTCACTATCTCCAAACGTCTTTCACCTCAATTTGTTTCAAAGCTGGTCGGTTAGTAAAAAGCACAAAAGCACATGGCCCTGATAAAGTAAAGATGTTAAAATCTACTATGCATAATTTCTGCATGAAAGTTTCTGTTCTTTTAACATGCGGTTCATAATATCACATTACATTTTAAACATGGTACAGCATATAGCACATAATATAACACTGAGAAATTGAATCACGACCGCAATGACCACATCTGCTCTGAGTAGCAACCTACTGATTTCATGGTTATTGCTCACAATCTATCATGTAATCTGAGGTCTCATTACACGAGGTGAATCTGCACTGCTGGATGAAAGAAATCACCACCTCCACCCCAAACCCTAATATAATGTGTCTGTACGCTAATTTAATATCTCTATAACATGGCTACCTGCAGGGCAGGTGATAATTACATGAGTCATATTCTGTGTGTGTGTGTGTGTGTGTGTGTGTGTGTGTGTGTGTGTGTGTGTGTGTGTGTGTGTGTGTGTGTGTCTCGTGGTGCTGAGTGCACTCTCCTCAACCTTCCCGATGAAGAAGGGTCAGAGGAATCAACTTTCAGCATTCGGCCAATCGAGCGCTATGATTCACCAACCCTCAGCAGACTCTTTTGTAGCCTTCCAGGAGGTTGGTGTCAGCTGACATGTGGAGCCACACGAATGCCTAGACGAAGATGAAATGCCTCGACACGAATGCCTAGACGAATATGAAATGCCCTGTTTTGGAGGAGGAAAGTCATTTCATGTCAACAAGCCTTGACTCAAACAGGAGTGCTACTTCTCCTGATGCAGAAGTGGTCAGAAGAATCAATCCTTCGCCATTCGCCCAATTGAACGCTATGATTCACCAATGCTCAGCAGGCTGCTTTATTGCCTATCAGCAGGTGGGCATCAGCAGACATGCAGTGCCCCTAAAGGGTGCTACAGTCACCACACACATGCCTGAAGATGACATGCCCTGTTTTGAAAGAGGAAAGTAATTTGATGTCAACAAGCCTTGACCCAACCAAGAGGGCAGAGCACAGATTCAGTTTTCAGCTGCCTATATACACTCCTACACACACACACACACATAAGCACACACACACACACATAAGCACACACACAGGCACACACACACACATAAGCACACACACCGGCAGCCAGGCACAGTCACAAGCAGCCTAACACACACACACACACACACACACACACACACATGCGCGCGCGCACACACACACACAGGCCTTCCTCTGTCTGTGGCTGAATGGGAGATGAAGTGAAACTCTATCTTCACTCATGCCCCATCTCCCCACTGACGGCATCTCCACCAGCCCTCTGAGGAGACAATTTCACAGAGTGAGTGTGTGTGTGTGTGTGTGTGTGTGTGTGTGTGTGTGTGTGTGTATGCATGTGTGTGCGTGAGCGTGTGTGTGTGTGTGAGAGAGAGAGAGAGATAGAGACAGAAGGGGAGGGGGTTTGAAACTGAATGATACAGTAGAAGACAAAGAAAGAAAGAGACAAGTTGAAGAAGCACAATGTGAGACATGAGGAGAGAAGAGTGGAGATTGAGAGACAGACAGAGAGAGGGGATTATTGAGGGAGAGAGAGAGAAAAAGAAATAAAGAATAAAAGGCACAAAGATGCAGACATATTGCTAGAGGGACACAGACAATAAAGACAGAGACAGAGAAAGAGAGAGAGAGAGAGAGAGCGCGCGAGAGAGAGAGAGAGAAAGAGAGAGAGAGAGAGAAAGAGAGAAAGAGAGAAATAAAAGTAAGCAGAACAGTGAGAAAGACAAAGAGAGAGACAGAAATAAAGAAATAGCAAATCACACACACACACACGCACACACACACACACACACACAGAGGCTGAGTGTGGAAGCTGATAAAGGCTGGAGCGGCGGCAGCTGCCTCTAATCTGGGATGCTGCCGTGTTTCAGCTCCAGGACTGTAGCCAGGATTTTTAAACTACTGAAGTCTCTGCTGAAAAATGTTCACCATATTTAAATAAGTGGGGGTGATTTACGCATCACACAAAAGATCTGTTGCTGAAATTACTTTTAATAGTGTTTGAACACTTTTTTAATGACCCCATAATAATCTTTAATTCAGACAGTGCTGTCTGACGTTGTGTAGCCTAGTTGTGTAAAACACTGGTTATCCAAATTGAGACCAATAGCCTATTTAAAAAAACCTCAACCTTTACTGCAAGGCCATAGCCATGTCAAGGTCATTTCTACATGTGTCAGCCTTCTATCTTAACACCACAGCAATATCAAGTCACAAGGCTTCTTACAAATATTAAACAAGGCATAATTTTACCATGATGGCTACCATGCACACATCCCACCAAGTCCCTTATATCTCATATCACAGTTATCCATGGCAAATATATGTGGAAACTTTGCACTCTATTGCACTGGCAAACAAGTTACAACTATGCTGCTTCAAAAATGTACACTTTAACAGCTTTATGAAAGTGCGCTGATGAGAAAAAACTGTTTCAGTGTCTGCTGGGCTGCGTGTACTTTCCTCTCGCACGCGCATGCGCAAAACAGGCACAGAAGACACAGTATCAACGTTTAGCAGAACTGACAATGCACTCTTCACCGAGACATTTTTAATGTTAATCTTGTTTTTTTTAATGCAGTTGAATATTTCACATCCAAATTTATTTTCAGCTTTTAAAAATGACAGAGTTCCCTGTACGGCCATGACCAGCACCAACAGAGACAACCAGCAGTGCCACTGTCTCTTGCTTACCACCTACTGATAAAAGAACCACAGCAGCAGAGGCAGCAGCAGTTGTGGTGGGGATCAAGATCAGTGAGGATGGATGCAAGAAGCACAGAGCATGGCGACACACAGACAGAGACGTCACGTTTCCAAAAGCAACAGCTAACAACTCCTGGCACCCTGTCATTAAAACATTTCACAGCTGACAGAGGATCTTGAGTGAAAGGATAAAAAGAAGGAGAGAAGTAAAGAGAGAAAGGGGGTGAGAGAGAGAGAGATATATAGAAAGGGGAGAGAGGGGGGAGATAGAGAGAGAGAAATGGGAGAGAGAAAGAAATAGAAAGAGAAAGAGAGAGAAAGGAAAGTGAGAGAGAGAGAGAGAAAGGGAAGAGAGAGGGGGAGAGAGAGAGAGAAAGGGGAGAGAGATAGAAAGGGAAGCGAGTGAGAGAGAAATGGGAGAGAGAGAGAGAGAGAGAGAAAGAGAGATAGAAAGGGGAGAGAAAGAGAAAAGGGGGGAGAGAGGGCACAGAGGGAGGTAGCAAAGAGACTGCCTCCATGCCTCTGAGGAAGTGCAGTGTACCCCATCTCTTCTACTCTGGATGCTTATCGCATCACTTCCTGTCTACACACTCATATGTAACGTGTGTACTCTGATATACACATGAGCACAGCCCTAGACGGATGAACCCGAAATGTTTTTAGCACACATAAATGAACTCATATACATTCACGCACGCACATACATGAACACCCCCACACATGCACACACACATAACACTTTTTTCCCTCCCCAGTCTCATATGCACAGCTCTAAGCTCTAAATTATTCATCAGCAGGTATCTTTTCACCATGCTCTGAACCCTGCACATCTCTACAGTGTTCCTTTTTCTCCAACACTCCATGTCTTCAGGCTGTGAGGTAGATGGTGTGTGTGTGTGTGTCTGTGTATTGCTTGTGTTTGCATGTGTGTGTGTTTATGTGTGTGCACGTACACCTGTATGTGCATGCGCATGCCTGTGTGTGTTTGTGGAAGAGGGCTCGAGATGGAGTAAGGGGTTAAGGCTTGTCACTCAGCTCCCAGCATGCTTTGAACTCACCCTCGTGATCCTCACCTCACGCGAAGCCGGCTTCAAACGCACACGTGATGCCACACACGCCCTTTCAACCCCCCCCGGAGCCACTGTGACCTGACCACATGCTGCCTCCCTAACCCCGCAAACACAACACTTTCATGATGCCCCCCCTTTTCTGCTGCCTCATTACTCCACTGAGTGAAGGAGAGAGAGAGAGAGAAAACACACCACACCCACGCACTAACACATGATCATTCACACACACAGACCATATACATGCACACGGTCACACTCACGCTCACACTCACTCACTCACTCACTCACTCACTCACATACACACCATTTTGCTTGTATGTATA
>CM050215.1:12082249-12127249 GCA_027475355.1 Coilia nasus | reverse complement strand
TGTCTGAGGGTGCTGCGGCACCTCATTAGTATGGCCGCCTTGTGGAGCCGCTGTGTGCAAACGGTCGAGTCTCCGCAGTGAGTGACCCAGGTCCCCGGGAGGAAACTGCGACGCAGGGAGCCAAGATGGAGGACCGCGGACATCTACTGACACTCGGGGAAAGCACACAAACACCAGGGTTGGTGCCAAAGCTGTCACCTAAAGACAACAAGCAGAAACGTGTCCTCGATTTCTCACATGAACCAGCCGTCATGGTGACTCCAGCCAGCCCTGAAGTTAGCAAAGTGATTGTGCACTCAGATTCATGGTCGCAGATTTAGTTTAAGATTGTAAGTGCGTTTGGCATACATTAGCTTGCATTAATGCTGTTGCCAATCATCAAAATATGCAGGGGAGACATTGGCTTGTATTAACACTATTGCCAATTATCGAGTTCCATTAGTGATACCTTTAAGAGGATAGCATGACTCATTTCAGCAGATTTGTATTGATGTCTCGTGCCTCCATCCATTAACAGTGGCCGCTGGATTAGATGGATGTGGAGAAGCATCTTAAGGCACACATGCTCAGTGACACCTGATCTGTATAACTGCCACCTCCATTTTAATGATGCTCCGTCCATTAACGCTTCCGATAGCTTCAGAAGGAGGACATCAGGAGCCGTGTTCTTCGTCTGGAAAACTCCCTGCCTCAGCCGTCAGAGAAATTTCAAATCAACTATGATAGCATTAGTGTTATATTCCCACTGCAACGCGTTATCTCCAAACCCTGCCACATCAGTGCAACTGGTGACCACCAACGCAACTAGTAGTTGTAAGAAAAGTGCAATAATTTCATAATTTACTAAAGTGACCGCGTCAGCATTAAGCCAAGCTTGGCCTCTTTGTATTTACTTATTTATTTATTTATTTGTGGGCAGATATATACGTGCGCCATAATCAATAACGTTCATGTGGGCTGACCTGGGTGAGGGGTGAGCAAAGGATTGTGGGCAGGCAGGTTTGTCCCCGTGAGATGTGTGACATTTGAGGCGGCGTGAAGGTGAGGAGCCGTGGGGGCAGAGGAAGCAGGCGACAGGTGATAAATGCCCCCAGCTTCCAGGGGCCCGGCTTTGCCCTCAGCTCTCTGTGTCTGTGTGCTTCTTTGTGTTTGTGTGTGTGTCTTTGTGTGTGTGTGTGTGTGTGTGTGTCTTTGTGTGTGTGTATGTGTGTGTGTGCGTGTGTGTCTTTGTGTGTGTGTGTGTGTCTTTGTGTGTGTGTGTGTGTGTGTGTGTGTGTGTGTGTGTGTGTGTGTGTGTGTGTGTGTGTTTTTCTTTGTGTGTGTGTGTGTGTGTGTGTGTTTTTCTTTGTGTGTGTGTGTGTGTGTGTGTGTGTGTGTGTGTGTGTGTGTGTGTGTGTGTGTGTGTGTGTGTGTCTGTGTGTAGGCGTACATCAGGGGAAATGACTTGAGTCAACCCCTGGAGCGTCTCTCCTTTACCCGCGCTCCACAACAGCAAACACCAATCCCAACCCCTGACACCACCTCATCCACATCACACAAACACACACACACACACACACGCACACATATACACACACCCACTACCCCACCTCCCTGTGGGCCATGCCACTGATCCATCTCTAAAATTAGCTTTTCAGCTTTAATTACTGAGCCCCACTCCCCATGTGATGTCCATCCCCATGTGATGTCCATCCCCATGCCACTCCGAGCATCGGGAAAGTGAAAGGTGGAGGATAAGAGAGAGAGAGAGAAAGAGACAGAACGAGAGGGAGAGTGAGAGAGAGAGAGGCAGAAAAAAAGACCTGATTGTCGAAAAACAAATGTCTTCTCCCTCAGTTTCTGAAGTGCGCTTAACAATGTCCTCGAGTCTCCGTTTCCCAACGTGTGAGGAAGTGCCAGGAAACAAGACATCCATCACGCTGACAGACAAAACAAATTACATGCCGAACAGAACCTTAATGTGTCAGCGCAGCTAATGGTGTCAAGCCTGGCTGCCAGCGAAGCCAAGAACTCTTTGCCTCTTCCTACACCTCTCTCTCTTTCTCTCTCTTCGCTTCTCCCTCTGCGTTTCTCTTTACCTCCCTTTATTACTTCCTCTCTCTGTCTCTCTCTCTTTCTTACTCTCCTTCCTCCCTCTCTCTCTCTCTCTCTCTCTTTCCTTTTCTCCCTCCCTTGACCTTGTCTTTCAGATTTACAACAGGAGAGCCATGTAAATGAGAACGCTAACATGTAATCAAACGTGAACAAAGATGGGCTAAATGAATTCACCTTGGGCACACAGGGCTTAAAAGTTAGGCTCTCTCTCTCTGTGCGGCTCTACATAGCAATATATGATCTGTGATGTCATGTAAACGAGAAAACTAACATGTAATCAAACGTGAACAAAGATGTGCTGAATGAATCCACCTTGTGCACACAGGGCTTAAAAGTTAGGCTGTCTCTCTCAGTTGTGCTGCTGTAGATAGCAATTTATGATCTGTGACCTCATGTAAACGACAACACTAACACGTAATCAAACGTGAACAAAGATGTGCTGAATGAATCCACCTAGTGTGTACAGGGTTTAAAAGTTCTCTCTCTCAGTTGGATAGCATCTATCTGCTCTACTGTAGGTAGCACCGTACAATCTACAGTTGTGGGAATGGGGTGTGGGGTGGGGGGGTGGGCTGAGACACAATGAATGGACGAGCCGTCTTAAACCCAATAAAAGTGTAATTACATGCTTGGGGCCTCGGTGACAATGCTCCGCGCAAGTGACAGCGACGGAGAAGGAAGGCAGGAAGGCAGGCAGGCAGGCGGGAAGGATTACCTTCAGTTCTCATCTGTGGTCGGAGTGAGCACAGCACGGCGGCTGGGTCACCTTGAGTGGAGCGCTACAATTTTACCAGTCATTAAACTCTTAATCCCGGTCCGACGCCGAGCCTCCTCGTCATCTTTCAAAACTGACAAGGGCTTCATATAACTTTCCCCATGTCATTACATCCCTTTCTCTCCTCTCTCTCTCTCTTTCACAGACACACTTCCTCTCTCTCTCTCTCTTTCTCTCTCTCTCTCTCTTTCACACACACACCTTCTCCCCATCTTTCTCCCTCTCCCTCATTCCCTCACATCCCCATAATCCTTAGCCTCTGCACTGAGATTGGATCTGAATTGGACTGTGCATTTCACTGAGTCTCCCCTCCTGGCATTTGGCAAATATTATCACTTAACACCAACCGTGAGGCTTTGTTTGCGAAAAGACCCATCTTCCTGAAAATTAAACATGTCAACAAACATAAATCCCTCCTTTTCTTTTCTTTTTTTTGTCTTCTCGTCTTAGCCAGGTGCATGCTGGGATTGTTCATAAGCATTGTAGTGAAGTCTGCTTACTTAACATTCTACAGGGCAGCAGCCATTGCATATTCAGAGATGGGGTGATATTTTCTCTTTTCTTTTTTTTCCTTTCCTCTCTCTCCTCAACGCCAGCAATCTGAACGTGATAAATTGGACAATAAACACTCTAATCCAACATCACAAACGTGTGCGGAGAGCTAATGCCATGATATGTATGAACTCCACGCAGCCATTTTCTCCAACGGGCCAGTGTCACTGTACACGAACACTGGAGGCAGGAAGATATGATCGAAGCCATACTTTAGGTGTTTATTAGCGAACACTAGCACTCCTCTCGCCCGTAATTGAAATTCAGGGAACATTAAACAGAGCAAACATCACGCCGGAGGAAAAACTACAAATGCCTAGCCTAGTCTTGGGGGGGGGGGGTTGATTTATTTCAGCAACTAGAGTGTGATCAATTTAGCTGAGATTAAAGCATGTCGAGCAGCACAAATGTCAGGCTAGTTGCCCACAAACGCAACTGACAAAAATTTGCAGAGAAATAAGAGAGATTTTTTGTAACATGTAAGATTGATATTAAGGTAAAAGACTGACAACTCTTAAAACAGCTAAACTAAGCCTACAGACTAAGCTGTAGTTCCAAGCCCAGTATATGTAGTCAAAGGAGCGAAGTTGTGAGCAACTACACTTCTTTTGAGAGCTTGAAGACATTTCACCTTTCATCCAAAAGGCTTCTTCAAACCTGGATGAATGAGAATCTTCACAGACACCCAGTGTATGTAATGATAATTTAAAACCCAGCAATCAAAAAGGTAGGGGCTCTCCTGAAAAGCTAACACAACTGGGAAAAGATTCCCTATTTAAATATGAATGATAACAGAGCCCTTCCCTTATCTTCATCTATCAGCATGACTACTGATTGCATTAAGTTAATCCATCATTACGGCTATTAGTGGATAAATGAAGGTCTAAGGGGTTAATTATGTACGGCAGTAAGGACACAGTTAATAATGCAGGACTATCACGGGGCACAGAGTAACCTCAGCTTGGATTTAATTTAAAGAATAATAATAATCTCGATTAACTCAAAGAAATATATTCTGTATCCCCGTCAGTCAGTTTCTCCTGGTGCTGCCCATCGAATTGGTCAAGTTAGTTCAAGTTCTGTCTAGGAGTATAAGACGATGCTGCCAGGTGCTGGGTATATTGGAATTTGTAAAAAGGGGCACGGAAACTTCTGGAAGTTTCATTATGGTTTGCTGCAGACAGTATGAATCCTGAGATCCTGAGAGCCAGGAGCTGGTCTGGAGGACATGCTGACCCATTTTCACCTCTGGTTCCTAATACTCCGCTTCCCTCACAATTCTACTCTCATCCGCTGGCCCTTCCTCAGGGAATGTTAAAAAGAAAATTACTAATATTACTCAATAACACCATAACCCTGAAGTATAGTGTACTTTGGTTTTTAAGCCTGGGCCATAACTCCGATCTCAATCTCTTAAACCTCATCCCCTTTGACCTCCACTTATTCTGGTACTTCTATGCACCCAAAAATGCCTCTCTCAGCATTGTCCTCCTCGGTCCCCAAATCCTTCGCTCTCACCATTCAATCACCACCACCCACCCACACTCACACCCTCACACCCACGATCCCCATCCTCACTCCTGTCCGTGCCTGGCAGCGGTCGTTCCCCCCCCCCACCCCCACCCCCACACACACACACACACACGATATTGGACAAGACAGAAACACGGGGCATTTAGGGAGGGTAGGGGAGGGCGCTAACCGCCACGCCAGGTTTGCCAGCTGTGATAATGATGTATAATTTAATTGAAGCCTGTGCTCTCCCCCCCTCTCTCCTCTGCCGAGCACGCTGTAGCTCCCTCCCATGCCGATGCATTATTCAGGCTAATGGTGACCCTGAAATAGAAAAAAGCCTCTTATCTTTTAAAAGTTTTATTGCAGTGGGAGCAAGGACAGCAGAGATGGGGGAGCTTGGGTAAGAAGACATTCGTAGGAGAGAGAAGGAGAGAGAGAGACAGAGAAATGGAGAAAGAGAGAGAGGGAGAGAAGGAGGTAGGGTTGAGAGAGAGTGAGAGACCAAGAGAGACAGAAAAAAGAAGGGGTGGAGGGTAGAGAGAGAAACCTAGAAAGAGAGTAAGAGAGAGAGAGAGAAAGAGAGACATAGGGGTGGAGAGAGAGAGAGGTGGAGAGAGAGAGAAAGAGAGGAGGTGGAGAGAGAAAGAGGTAGAGAGAGGTAGAGAGAGAGAGAAAGAGGGAGCGAGAGAGAATAAAGTGCATCACTGTGGCGCACAGTCTCCTGTCTACTCTGATGCAAAAGCGACTGTCTGCCATTTTTGGCTTGGGCGATGCACACTTCCCAGCAACAGTAGGAATAAAAAAAGAAAAAAAGTAGAAGAAGCAGTAATCCAGACACACCGTTGTGTGCTTCCAGGCCTTGTGGGATGCTTCAGCTAGACTACTTAGAAAGAAAAAAACTCCCCAAAGTTCCAGCCAGTGCAGTGATGCTCTAAATGACCACACTAAATGAATATCTGCTTGGTAACAAGACTGCATGGAAATGCTTTTTTTCTTGAAAATGTTGACACAACTATGGGGCAAAATCAAGCAGAATTCCACACTCCGTTTAGCCTGGTAAACCCGCCCCTCGTTCATTTCATTTTGAACAGAGGGTCTGGACCGGAATCTGTTGAGGAGCATGTAAGAGGACCGAGCAACTCCGATCCAATCAGCGAACAGAGGGTGTGTTCGTGAGCCATGATGTTGACTTTGTGTGCTACATTTGAATTGTAGTGCGTAGATAGACTAATTGCATACGTGACGACCAGGCGTTAGCGATTGGGTAAAGGCTGAGGCACTTGTTTTAAACTTCAGCAGAGTCCACACCTCCAGGAAGAAATCGTTTCTCATGGCCTCCGCTTCAGACCCTCTGTACAAAATTAAAATGAAGTATGAGGGAAGTATGAGAGAGGTGTCCATCTTGGCTTCATGAAGTAAACACCCTGCAAACATATTTGATCCAACTGCTTTCTGAACCAACTGATCTTCATGAGCACATGACTCATCAGACAGGTAAATCAGCTTATTAGTCATAGTCACCTGTGTTAAGGGCAGAAGAAACACATGGCAGAGTTTGTTTCTGAAGCTGGGATTCCCACCTCTGTCATCACACCTCTGGTAGTGAAGCCTAACATAAATCCTGACAGCCTTAGATGCCCACCTCATGTGCTTAAGTCAAGTCGAATGAACTTCATTGTCAATTACAGATGGAAGTGTAAGGGATAACAAAATGGCCGAACTCCAGGAGCAGTGAGCATACATGAAGATAAAAAGCACAGGATGTTATATTCACACAGGATACTCACATCCAGACACCTCAGTGTCAATGGATCAAATTTAAATGTAAAGAATATGTTAGCAGGTGCTGCTCTGAAGCACTAAAGGAATCTGAGCACTAAAACTCTATAATTTGTATCAAGTTCAGAAGTTCATTCAAATTTCCATGTCTGAGAGCAAAACTCCACTTCCACCACTTACAGAAAGGCAACATGAACTCCAGCAATCCTCTCAGGCAGAGTCTGTGCAACTTGAGAGGATGGGATTGCTTTTAGTCATGCGGGTCAGTCCCAAAGTAATGCAGCGTGAATCTAGCAAAGAGGAGGATCAAGTAAAGTTGTTATATATTGGCAGCCTCTGTGTGTGTGTGTGTGTGTGTGTGTGTGTACGTGTGTGTGTGTGTGTGTGTGTGTGTGTGTGTGTGTGTGTGTGTGTGTGTGTGTGTTTGTGAGTGTAGCTTCTTCATGCTTGACACATCTATGAGCTAAGCATGAGTCATTGCACAAGCATGTCCTTGTTTGTAAGTGTGTATGCATGTGTACGCAGTGTGTGTCTCTCCATCTGTGCAAAAAGTGTGTCTGTGGTGTGTGTGTGCGCGTGTGTGTGTGTGTCTGCTGAGCCGGCAGTGAGAGGGTAACTGCTGTGGAGGTGGAGGGAGGGAGAGAGGAAGGGAGGGAGAGAGGGAGTTGGGGTGAGAGGGCTTCGGCAGTAAAATCTACCTGCTCATATCCATCAAGCCCAGCAGTCATATTTACAGTCTGAAACTCACCCATAAAACACTGTTATTGTTGGGCGTCATTTCCACCGCAATTAGACCGCGGCTTCATTAGACTGAGTGGGACTAAAATGTGGCAATTACGCTCTCCGGCGCTAGGGAAGGAGAGAGAGGAGGAGAGAGAAAAAGAGAGAGAGGGAGAGAGAGAAGGAGAGAGAGAGACAGAGAGAGAGAGAGAGAGAGAGAGAGAGAGAGAACACACAGGAAAACTTCAGTAGAAGGTAAGGACATCTTGTACACCCCACACCCACCCCCCCACCTCACCACCACCACCACCCCACCCTTTCCAAAGGATGACCCTTCACAGTGCAGATGTAATCGTCTAATTTAATGAAATGACTTCTTTATGGGTCTAATATACTGTGGGGATTTTTGGTAAGGGAAACGGCACTCTCTGGCCATCACTAGGGGTCTGTGTATACATACAGTATACCGCAAGCTGCGGTGACTTCAGCTAAAGAAAAAAAAAAAAAAAACTCCCGTGGATGACAGTTTGCAGAACTCCCCATTTAAAACTGTTACCTGCGCAAGGATAAGAAGTGTTAGACAGGGGCCATTTAAATCTCCCCTAGCACTGCCTGTTCAAGCAGAAAAGGGATATAGGGATGTGATGTGACGGATTTTAAAAATATGAAATAATAAAAAAAAGAAACTGCTTCCCTGCCGTAGTGGTAATGCTAATCTATCCGGACAGAGATGCAGACACTTACATGGGCCTCAGTTTTGTGGAACACAATGGGCCATCCCAGGAACTTATTACCCTAACTGGAATAGAGCTGGCTCTCATTTCCTTCCTTTCGCTGACACCCTCATATTGCTTTTCCCTCTCTCTCTCTCTCTCTCTCTCTCTCTCTTTCTCTCTTGCTAGCTGTCTTTCTCTGTCTCTCTTTTTTGTTGCACTCGTCTTCTTCTTCGCTTTCTTGCCAGCTCCCCCTCTTCCCGCTTTCTTGTTCTCTCCAGCTCTCTCTCTGTCCTTTCTGTGTCGCTCTCTCCCTCTTGCTAGTTCTTTCAATCTCTTTCTATGTCTCCCCGTTCCTTCTCTCTCTCTCTCTCTCTCACTCTCACTCTCACTCTCACTCTCACTCTCACTCTCACTCTCTCTCTTATACACACACACACATACAAACTCTCACTCACTCTCTTTATGGGTTTATAGTATTGAGCAATTTGCAAGGTGATGAGGAGGGAACTTCACGAGATTGCATCATGCTTACTCCTGTAAAGAGCTACCCTGAAAGCCCTAGCTGAGCAATGGCTGGGGTTAGGGGACGGGGGGGGGTGGAGGGGGGTGATGGAGGGGTTACTGAGGGAGGGAGGAAGGGGCAGGGAGGGTTTCTATCTCCACTGTAACACACACATTCATGTGCACCCGCATCCTTTGCTGTGCTGGTGTGGAAGTGCTCTGGCCTCTGAGGCCGGCTACCCAAATGCGCACGGGCAGCAAGTTGGGTGGAATATTAATTACTTCTGCAACAGGAGCGGCGGCCATCAATCTCTCCGTGGCGTTGCCACGCCGACGTCAGTCACGCTCCACTCTCTGGGAGGCAGAGCACGGCATAGAGCAGAGCCGCCCGTGAGAAACATGGAACAGCTGAAATGTTCGCACCATTACACTCTCCCTCTCTTTTTCCCTCTCTCTCTCTCTCTTTCTCCCTCTCTCTCTCTCTCCATATATCTCTCTCTCTCGCTCTCTTTAACCAAGCGGCCCAATCCAGCCCCTGCTCACCTGAACTTCCATCTTCTTCTCAGCCTTTCTCTCCCCCTCCATTCACTCACACACCCACCTACTCCCCACAAGCCTGGGGGCTCCATAATACACAGGGAGGAGGACAAATTACAGTCCCGAAGCGCAATCCTCACAACCTCTACACCCCACCATATACACACAACCACACACACACACTCACAAACACAACCACACACACACACACACTCACAAACACACACACAAACACACACACCCACACACACACAAACACACACACTCACACACAAACACAACCACACACACACAAATACACACACACACACACACTTACACACACACTCACACTCTCAAACACACACACTTATAGCAAGCCAAGCCCTTATAATGCTGCATGTCACGCATCTTCCCCCTCATCAGTCTGAGTGCAGTCGTCCTCATTGCCATTCCAGCAGGTGTTTCACGTGGCAGTGGGGCCATAATATCCACCACTGCCCTTTTCTCAGCCCCCAAGCCCCCACACTCATCTCCATCCCCACGCAGCCTGCCATGCGTCGCTCGCCCACCACCCCATGACCGTGTGTGTGTGTGTTTGTGTGTGTGTGTGTGTGTGTGTGTGTGTGCGTGTGTGTGTGCGTGTATGTGAGTGTGTTTGTGTGTGTGTGTGTGTGTGTGTGTGTGTGTGTGTGTGTGTGTGTGTGTGTGTGTGTGTGTGTGTGTGTGTGTGTGTGTGTGTGTGTGTGTGTGTAGCTGTGATAGCTGTGGTGAGATGGGTCACGTGTCATGGAGAGAGCGGAAAGGAATCTTCTAGAAGTGGGGCTCAGAGCCAAGAAGAGTCTAAGGAAGAAAAAGGGTGTCTTAAGTACACAATGGGGGTGAGTGTGAGCATTGGCCAAGGGGCTGTGTCTCCACATATTACCACATGATACACGTACGTGTGTGTGTGTATGTATTCTTTGGTTGGGGGCGGCGGTCTATGTTGGTTGATGGGTATGTGAGTGTGTGTGTGAGGATGGTGGGTGGATGTGTGTGTATGTGTGTGTGTGTGTGTGTGTGTGTGTGTGTGTGTGTGCGTGCGTGTGCATGTGTGAGAGTGTGTGAGGATGGTGGGTGGATGTGTGTGTATGTGTGTGTGTGTATGTGTGTGTGTGTGTGTGCATGTGTGTATGTGTGAGGATGGTGGGTGGATATGTGTGTGTGTGTGCATGTGTGAGTGTGTGTATGTGTGAGGATGGTGGGTGGATGTGTGTGTATGTGTGTGTGTGCGCACGTGTGTGTGTGTAGGTGTGTGAATGCCCACATGTGTGTGTGTGTGTGTGCCAAACCCATGACCTCTGCCCAACCCCAGTTCCATCCCTTATATCCTCCCTTTGTCTGGAGTCCTGCTGTGGGTGCTCAGATGTCTCGGGCCCCTCCGTCGGGAGGGACCGGACACACACACACACACATCCCACATGTTAGCTGCTGCTGAAGGCTCCCCGTCAGCATGAAGGGCACACAGAGGGCATCAGGTCTGTCTGCTGTCTCAGGCATGACGGCTCAGTGTCTATGCTCTTATCACTCTGAAATGCAGCGGAAATGCATTATGGGATAGCTATATTTATGGGATTAGCATAGATATGTGTACGTATGACTGTGCTGATGACAATAATGTTCTTGTGTGAGTGGTAGCGGATTTGGTTTATACCTGGAGTAAGCGCAGGTTAATGGCCACATTTGCCTCACCCTCACCAATATCATTTCACTGAATTCAAGAGCAAAAATCCATAATTACTCTCGCTCTCTCTCTCACACACACACACACACACCTCCATGTGCACATATACAGACACACACACACATACTATATGCTTAACTGTTACCAGAGGTTAAACTGGATTCCCTTCTGTTAATAATGGGTTTGGCACAAACATATACCCAGCCATCCCCAGCAGATTTTATCATGCGCTGCTGTAAAATGAGCCCTTCCCAAAGTAATACACCACACTGGGTAGCAGTAACTGTGGAGGGAGGGAGGGAGTGAGGGAGTGAGGGAGGGGTTGGTAGGCATATGGCCTAATTACACTCGGTGGGGGGGGGGTTGGGAAGGAAGGAGTCAGTGCCCTCCATTTCAGAGGGAGGCTAGTGGCGGCCAGGGTTTCTTCATTTCCCCTCATCATCTTGTCTCGTAGGAACGCATATTAGAATTCATGAGCGATGATGAACGTCCCCGTACGCGTAGGACATCTCGGGAGGAAATGAGTGTTTGCTTATCCGTTTAGTGCTGCTTGCCCACCAAGCAGGAAGTGCTATGGTCCAGTCGCAGGCTACTAGGCTGGGCTGGACTTTAGCGAGTTTGTGTTTGTGATAAAAATGCAGAGTACTGTATCAGGCAGCAGAGTTGGAGGTAGATGAAGCAGAGGTGGAGGTCTGTGTGGATTTCTGGACGTGAGTTTGGCAAATTTTTGTTTACGATGAAGGTGTGGAGTGGCAGACAGTAATGGTAAAAAAAAAAGGTTCATCGGCCACAGGTGACCACTGGCTGCCTTACAAACCCAGCAGGTCTTTGGACAACAGCGATTTTACAAGACACAGCAAGTTCACAAAACACAGCAATTCACAAGTTTTAGAAATGCCCCCCAAAGACGAGAGGTGGCAATTTACTGCAACAACAGATCCCTGTGTGTGTGTGTGTGTGTGTGTGTGTGTGTGTTGTGTGTGTGTGTGTGTGTATGCGCGCATGTATGTGTGTGTGTGTGTGTACACGAGGCACAAAACCAATGGCAATAACTCGAGCATTGTCAGCCTTAATGACACCTGCTGGGTGGCAGAGGACTGGCACATCAAAGTGTGACAACAACAAGAATGAGTGTAGAAACAGATGAACAGAGAGAAAAACAGACAAAGAGAGGGATAGAGAAAAAGAAAGAGAGAAAAGAAAGAGAGAGAGAAAGAGAGAACAATGCATGTGTGCCCATGAATGTCCCTGAACACACATGTGTACATGCATGTGTATGTGTTTACATACATGTATGTGTGTTTGTGTGTGTGTGTGTGTGTGTTTCTTTTGAAGTAGTGATGTAGAGCATGGGTGGTGTGCTTTGGTTTGGCGAGCTGTGAGATCTGATGGCAGCTCTGAGAGAGCGTTTGGCAAGCTGTGGGATCTGATGGCAGCTCTGAGAGAGCGTTTGGCGAGCCTGTGGGATCTGATGGCAGCTCTGAGAGCGCGTTTGGCGAGCTGTGCCACGCCGCTCTCCACTCCGCGCATCGTAGCAATGTGCCGCCACGTTAGCGTTAGCCAGCCCAGCCAAGGCTGTAAAGATTAGAGGCTCTTTTAATCCAACAAAGGAGATTAAACACACTGCGAGAGAAAAGAGACAGAGAGAGAGAGAGAGAGAGAGAGAGAGAGAGAGAGAGAGAGGAGAGAGAGAGAGAGAGAAAGAGAGAGAGAGAAAGAGAGAGGAAAGAGAGAGAAAGAGAGAGAAAGAGAGTTTCTGTGTCCGTGTGTGTGTGTGTGCGCACCCATAGAGCACCCATGAATTATTAACACCTCTGTCTCTCTTCTCTGTCAGATAACTGATCTGGGGTCTTTAACTCCAAACCCCAAATCCCCTATCCACACACACACCCACACCACCCATAGCGCACACACACTCACGCGCGCACACTCACAACACCCCCACCCCCAACAAAAAAATCACAGCACTGTCACACAGACATGGCACGAGACAGGAGGTCTGGTCAGAAACACTCACACACACACACACACAGTCACACAGTCCCTGAATGGGACGTACAGTATATTGCTCTTTAATCACAGCTACCAGGTGTTCCTGAGGGATGACAGGCATAAGCTAACCGAGCTACCTTTGAAATACCTGAGATGAAAGTGACAGTCTCTGTATCTGTATCTGTCTGTCAGCTAACTGTTACATCACTGTGTGGGACAACTTCATTCCCATGGATATATCACCAGAGCTAAACGAATATGCCATGCCAGGACGAGAAAAACAAGTTCAAGTCTTCATTCAGGTCTGCTATTGATAGCCAACACACACTCAATACAATCTTGGCTCTAAAGAAAAACATTTCTAAAGTTAGCAGTACAAGACAGACTCTGCCTCAAGTTCATCCAAGGCGTGTGAGGAGAGGATCAGGTGAAGGTGTTGCGAAGCCTGAATCGCAACATGACCAAACACTTCTAAACCAGCTTCATTTTGATGCCCAAGACTTTAACAACAGGAACACTCCCCCCGCCCAGACACACACACACACACACAGCAGGAACATCAAACAGCTTTTTGAACTAGTCACTCAGCAAAGATGCAACCACCTCTGACAACCATGAAGTGAAACTCTAAGCAGATGATTCACTCCTTTAACCCCAAGACATTGCACCCCCCACCATCACCCTCCCCCCCAACACACACACACACACACACACACATAACACAATCCCTCCCACACACACACACACACTCACACACACACTTTCCCCTCCCGATTACTTACCCCCCTTGTTCCATCTGCCTTTATTCCTTCCCTGGAGCGAGGGCTGTGGAGCCCCGCAGAGCAGCAGGCAAAACAAAACTAACTCAAACTGAGAGAAAAATCCAGGATTCGCCCGCGACATCGTCTCCAGGAGTTCTTCAAGAGTGTCGCCAGCTGGCTCTCACATGGCCGTGCGTGAGTGAGCGGGGTGTGCGCGCCGCGGACAGAGTGTGAGCGTGTGTGTGTGAGAGAGACCGTGCGAGTGCGGGATGCGCGGAGAGCACCCAGCCCGCGTGGGCTCGGGCTGGCATCGGTCGCGGTCGGCGAGTCGCGCAGTCAGACGCCAGTCCCGCGCTCCGCCATCCCGCTGTCCTCCGGTGCTACCGCCACTACCGCTGCTGCTGCTGCTGCTGCTACTGTTGTTCCCGCTGCCTTTGCTGCTGCTGCGACTACTGAGGATGCTGCCACTGCCGTCACAGAGCCGCTGCTGAGCTGAGCTGGGCTGAGCTGCTACTCAGAGCTCAGAGGAGACTCATCACATCTCGTCTCATCTTGTCTCCCTCACACTCTCTCTCTCTCTCTCTCTCTCTCTCTCTGTCATTCTCTCTCTTCTTCTCTCTCTCTTTCTCTTTTCCCTCACTCTCTCACTATCGTTCTGTCCTAATCTCTCTTCTTGTCTCCCTATCTCTCTCTTTTTTTTTCTCTCCAAAGAACTTGCGCTCACTCTACGTCTCTCTCTCTCTCTCTCTCTCTCTCTCTCTCTCTCTCTCCCTCTCCCTCTCCTTCACTCCCTCCTTTGTGCTGCTGAGGCTTCAGCCTCGCCAGAGCGAGAGGGGTGTGTGTGTGTGTGTGTGTGTGTGTGTGTGAATGAGTGAGTGTGAGTGTGTGTGTGTGGAGGGGGGGGTGACAGTAGAGACGCAGCATGCCACTCTCTCTCTCTCTCTCTCTCTCTCTCTCTTTCTCTTTCTCTTTCTCTTTCTCTCTCTCTCTCTCTCTCTCTCTCTCTTTCTCTCTTTCTCTCTTCCTCTCTTCCTCTCTCTCTCTCTTTGTCTGTGTCCCTCCCTCTATCACTCTCCCGTTCTCTCACATACATGCACAAGCCACACACACACACGCACGCATGTGCATGCACACATACACACACACACATGCATACCCACCCGCATGCACACACGCTATTCTGCCAAAGATGTTGCCGCCTCTACAGCGGCTGCTGCTGCTGAATTATTTCCCCTCACTCTGCGCCCCGTCTTTCTGAGGGAATCTACCTCCACTCTGGCACGCTTCCCCCCTGCTTACAGACGCGGGGCTGGCAGCCAGGAGGCACGAGAGGAGAGAGGAGAGAGGAGAGAGGGGAGAGGAGAAAGGGTGTTGGTGGTGCTGAAGTGGGAGAGAGAGGGAGCGTATGCCAGGGATGTGAGGATGGTAGAGTTTATAGTGCAAGGTGGGGGTGGTGAAGACAGGGAGCGATGGGAGGTGGAAGGGAAGGGAAGGGTTGGTGTCTGGAGGCTTGAAATAACAGATAAACAAACATCCAGTTTGAGAGCACGCGTGCAAGGGAGATAAACGAAGAAGAAAGAAATAAAGTGAGAGAGAGAGTGAGAGTCAGAGAAAGAATGAAAGAAAGAAAGAAAGAAGGAAAGAAAGAAGGAAAGAAAGAAAGAAAGAAAGAGAGAGAGAGAGAGAGAGAGAGAGAAAGAAAGAAAGACAGAAAGACAGAGAAAGAGAGAGAAAGAGAGAAAGAAAAAGAGATGGATGGATGGGTAAATAGAGTGCAGAGCGGGGAGACGGACTGTGTGCCGATGGCTTTTCTATTAAAAGCAAGCCCTCCATGCACAGCAGCTCTTTAAAGAGTAATAAGGCTTTTGGCCATCGCTCACAGCACTCACAGCACTGAGTAAGGAGGCACAGAGTAGTGGAGAGAGAGTGGGAAAGAGAGAGCAGAGAGAGAAAGAGAGAGAGAGGGGGGGGGGTGGAAGTAGGGAGGGAAACGGAGAGGAACAGAGAGAGAGACAGATCGAGAACACAAAGTGCAAGTGAGAGTGCAAAAGGGAAAAGAGTGGAGGCACACAGAAAAAGAAAGAAAGAAAGAAAGAAAGAAAGAAAGAAAGAAAGAAAGAGTATGAGAGTGAGAGTGTGAATGAGTGAGGAGAGAGAGAGAGAGAGAAGGAGTGAGAGGTAGTGTGAGTGAGTGAGTGTGTGTGTGCTTGAGAGAGAGAGAGAGAGAGAGAGAAAGAGAAAAAGTGAAAAAGAGAGAGAGAGAGAGAGAGAGAGAAAGAGAGAAAGAGAGAGAGAGAGAGAGAAAGAGAGAAGGAGTGTGCGTAAGGTGTTTTGGGAGGAGAGGCAGACCCACGGGGGGCAGACACCTGCTCTACACTACTGCCCACATGTAGCCGGCCAAGGTGCAGCTTCCCTCTGACCGGGCCGGGTGCTGGAGCACCTCATCAGCAGTGAGAAACCACAGGACTTCCTTAGGGGAATCCAAGCCTTCAGCTGTTCCAGCCCCCCTCCAAACACACACACACACACATACACACACACTACCAGTCCCACCTAGTTTTGCCCTATATAAGGAGAGTGCTCAGTAAGGTAAAGCATTAACCCTTGCCCGCCCACAGTCCTCTGCCACACAAGCCCATGGCTGCTTACATAAATGCCCATATATAATTAACAGGGTTTGTTGCATTTTTTATGTGCCGTCCTCCCCCCCACACAAGTAGAGTCAGAGTTATTTTTATCCTTTGCTCCACTGGGTGGTTATTATTTATTTTATTTTTTTTGATTGTGCAAACATGGCTGCTTTTTCCTCTTCTGCATTTTTTTTCCTCTTGGTTTATAAAGTCTATTTACATTGTTAACACAATGATCATTTCCTGTCAGTAATTTTTTTTTTCCTATGTAAAAAGTTTAAAGGTTTATGTTAAGCCCTTCTGTACAGTCAATATTAATATAGTATGGACGGTGATTGTTTACATGGTCAACATATCATGCAATTATTGATTTAGTGTTCACCTGGCTTAACCTTTCACACAAATATTTTGAAGTGGGTGAAGATGGTCCCTGTAATTCCAAGCCAACATACTAATGAGTATTATTATGACCTCATCAGATGAATTAATTCCATCCTCAACCTCCCCCATCTATCTTTCTCTCTCTTCCTCTCTCTTAAACATTCAAACACACACATACACACACACAAAACACACAACCGGTCCGTCTCCACACACAATCTGCTTTCAATACATTAATTATGGCTTCAGACGGAATCACTGATTACGTCTATAATTTCCTACACAACCCAATTAATATCCTGAAACCATGTCTAATCTTAATTTGCAAGCCCCCACCCCCATCCATCCATACAGTACCTTACACTTCCTCAGTCCCTCTGGCTGTGCAGCCTACAGGATCACAACACCCCATAATTACGGCTTAAGAACCAAAATGATTCACTCAGCGATTTACAGGGCGACTGTTTATGGAGTAAATCATCCCCTCTTTTCTGTACAGATGCTGTTCTGGCTGCGTATTGCTTTGGTTTCCTCACGTTTACCATGCCTTTGTATTTTGTGAAATGTGAAAAAGTCTGCACTTTACCACTGACATTGCTTAGCAGACATCTTCAACGAAAATCTATTTTTCTTATAATGATACTTATGTCCTTGTGCATCACTCCCTGTTCATTTACTTAAGATTCCACACAAACTTTCTGTTATAACAAATAAAGCATCTGTGCAAGCAAACGCTGAATGGTCAGTAAATGCTAAAATTAACCAATAATTATACTTTCACAAACACAGATATCTGTTTATCATTATAAATCACAGAATAGCCGCTACGTAAATCACAGGACAGCTTGCCGTACGCAAACCCTACATTTGCATTTTTCTAGTTAGTGCCTCCCTGTGGTTGTTCTGATGGGTTGGAACCACATCCCAATAATGACTATAACAACATCCTAGTTTCACAGAGATGCATGCTTTGCAACCTCTGATTGCATATTGTAGGGTAATAATAACAGAATAAGTGAGGCTTAAACCCCATTTACAGTACATGCACAGACAGACACACAGACAAAGACACAGACATGCACAGACACAGATACAGACACACACACACACACACACACACACACACACATACATAACATTTTACTGAAGTAACAGCCTTTTGAAAGGGAGATAATATCATTAACGCACATTGTTCAGCAATGTTTTCCTCCATTCTACTTGGTACAATTCATATAGATCATCTAGTTTGATGGTATGACAGTCACTGATTGCAGTGCCAGAGATTCTTAGCCACTGCTGTGTACTGATTGACTTTACTGTTGCTTAGCCATTCCAGAGTCACTTTAGCATAGGACTTTATATGGCTGTCAGACATGTAGGTACACACTACTGCTCTGAGTTTTACAGCAGACTGCAGCACCACCGTTCAGTCGCAATTACGTAGGGGGATATGCCTCCTGAAGGTCCTAACCAGGCAATATTTCAGCACATTTTGATGCAACTGTTGTTAAGCCATCTCCAAAAAAATCATGAAGAGACAAATCTTGTGGAGAAAAACTTATTCATAAACAGCCTTGTGTGGGGGTCACATACACTCCTACTTTGATGTGCACAAGGGACCAAGGCATCATGTACCAAAAATCTCAATGAAAGAAAAAAACAAAAAAAAACAAAAGCAGTAACGCAAAACATTCGAAATATTGTGTAAGGAAAGTTATCAACTATAAGAATTGTTACTTTCCCCTTCACAGGAGTGAAATATGTAGGAAGTTAGAGGGTAAAGTAAAACTCAAGGCTGAGTGCAATATACTGTAAGTGTTATTTCATTCTGTTTCACTCATTCAGTCTACATGAAGGACTATAACAGAAACCATCAACAGGACTACTCTATATACTAGCATTAGCAGTGGTCGTAGAAATTGCAAATTAACTTCAGTGGTGGACGTGCTACATGCCAGCAAATCAGCAAAAAAGCTGTGCTGTACTCTGCTTAGCATGTAAAGACATCAATCATGATATTGCCCAGACCCAACACACACATGCACACACTTAATCTGGATGCACATTGCATGCATGATTACTCCACTTGCTGTTTAATCTGATTAGCTAAGACGTGCTGGCCTGAAAAAGTCCTTGCAAAGCGTAGAATATATATGTGCATGTGTCCACATCTATTGCATACATCTGTGCAAATGTGCATGCCGGCATTTCTACTGCATGTAGACGTATGTGTGTGTGTGTGTGTGTGTGTGTGTGTGTGTGTGTGTGTGTGTGTGTGTGTGTGTGTATCTGGATAGTGCATGCATACATTCACTATATGGACTGAAGTATTTGGATGCCTGCCCATTATACCAACATTCAGTGTACAGTAATGACATTCTTTTCAAATACATAAGGTACTTTAAATACCTAAGGCACATTTTAAAGTATAGAATGGAACTTCTACTCTTATATTAAAATGTACCTTATATTTTTAAAGTATGTTATGGAATCATGTAATTACAGTCCCTGTTGGGGTAATGGTCAGGCGTCCAAATACTGCTGTCCATATACAGTATATGCGTGTGTGTGTGTGTGCGCGTGTGTGTGTGTGTGTGCATGCATAAGATGAGAAATGCCATTGGCTCCATGCCCGAGCCTTGCGAGCAAGCTGAGGGTGCTGGTGTGTGTCCGGTGGCCGTGAAGCAGATGGCCGTGTGTACTGTATGCAGAGGGGCAGACGGATGGGCCGTTCACTCCACAGAGACATCCCACGCCACGCCACACCGCACTGCACCACCATCACCATGGCATCCCACGCAACACCGCACCGCACCGCACCATCATTACCACCACCATCACCATGGCATCCCATCCCACGCCACACCGCCATTACCACCACCATCACCATGCCATCCCATCGTATCCCACGCCACGCCAAACCACTATTACCACCACCATCACTATGGCATCCCATTCCCATCCCACGCCACACCACACCGCACCACCATTACCACCACCACCATGGCATCCCATGCCATCCCACACCACACCGCACCGCACCGGCATTACCACCGCCATCACCATGGCATCCCATCCCATCCCACGCCACAGCGCACCACCATTACCACCACCATCACCATGGCATCCCATCCTATCCCACGCCACACCGCACTGCACCACCATTACCATGGCATCCCATCCCACGCCACACCGCACCATCATTACAACCACCATCACCATGGCATCCCATCCCATCCCACGCCACACCACACTGCACCACACCAGTCCCACTACCATCCCCACAGCCACAACAAGCATCTACCCCACACAGCTGTGGGGACCAATGCTCCACATCAGCAGCCCTTGACACGGCCCAGCAGCTCACACTGACACATCAGCAATAGCACACACACACCCCAGCAAATCACACTGACACATATACACACAGCCCAGCAACTCACACCGACATATCAGCAATAACACACACACAAGCAACTCACACTGACATAACAATGCTAACACACACACACACACACACATTACCCACCACTAACATTGACACATCAGTGCTAACACACACATGTGCATGCACACACACACACACACACACACACACACACACACACACACACACTTGTCCCTGCTAATGACGCTTGGTTCAGCTTCTGCAGTGACACAACCACTGCCTGCCAGACAGACAGAGAGATAGAAATAGAGAGAGAGAGTCAGAGCGGGAAAGAGGAAGATAAAGAAAGAGAGGGAGGGAAACCAAAAGTTAAAGTCTTAGCGAAATGCTTTGGATTTAACAGCGTAATCTTTAGCAGTGATTGTCTGATAATTGAACTTGTCATTTGCATAAGCAGCCAATCATTACCACAATGGCGGACGCGGCAGAAGAGCAATTAACAGTTTCTAATGGCTCGAGAGAAATATGCTGTTAAATCCCCCATTCACACCCCCTCCGCATACACAGACGCAGGCACACACACAGACGCGCACACCCACACACTACTAGGCAGTCCACCGCAAGTGAAAATGGCGTTGAACTCATACTGTACAGTACACCACACATACAAACACACACGTTGCAATCAAAGAAGACACTAACCATACACACATACACACACACAAACATTGAATCAACAAGTTTTTTTTCTGCACAAGACTCTATCAGTTGTTGTTAGGCAAGACAGCTTGGGGGTGTGGAGAGGAGGCGGGTTCAGTGCTGAATAAGTACAAACGCAGGAATCTAGTATGGCCAGGGGACAGTGACACAGGCACAGTAGGTGGAACAGTGGCACAGTGGCACGGGGCTTAGCTTAGCATTCTTGTTGTCTTTGGCTGGGGTCCCTGCGAGCCCATTATCCAAACTGCTCGCAGATGTGTCGACAGCAAAATACATTTTCTCTTCTTTATTGCCTTGCTTGCAAATGAAGGTGGGAGAGTGGGAGGCAATGCAGCGTGTGTGTGTGTGCATGCTTGTGTGTGTGTGTGTGTGTGTGTGTGCATTGGTGTTTCCATGTGTGTGTGTGTCTCTGCGTGAGTGTGTGAGTGTGCACACATTTGTGTTTCCATGTCTGTGTGTTTGTGAGTGTGAGTGTGTATGTGTGTGTGTCTCTGTGTGCACGCATTTGTGTTTCTCTGTGTGTGTGGGTGTGTGTGTGTGTGTGTGTGTGTGTGTGTGTGTGTGTGTTAGCTTATGGTCTGTGTGTATGAAGAGAAAGCTGAACCAAGTCCAGCAAATGAGGAGAGAGGGGTGGCACTAGCTGTTTCACTCCTGCATCCTGCTCTCTATATATCTTCCCCCCCAGTCTCTCTCTCTCTTCCCCTCTTCCCCTCTTCCCCTCTCCCTCTCTCTCCCTCTCTCTCTCTCTCTCTCTCTCTCTCTCTCTCTCTCTCTCTCTCTCTCTCTCTCTCTCTCTCTCTCTCTCTCTCTCTCTCTCTCTCTCTCTCTCTCTCTCTCTCTCTCTCTCTCTCTCTCTCTCTCTCTCTCTCTCTCTCTCTCTCTCTCTGTTTGTATTTGCTGGAGCCAGAGAGGGGGAAGTGGAGGTCCCAGATCGAGGCCGGGGAGCCTGCCGGCTTATCACCCCCAGACAACAAGCGGCGGCATGGCTGCGGCTGAGCGCGGGCAAGGGGAGCAGGCCCGGCAGTGGAGGGGTGCACCACAGTGATAAGCAGGAGACGCTTCCATTGGGCATGTAGAGCGAGTGACACAGGATAAAGGGAGAGAGAGAGAGAAAGAGAGAGAGAGAGAGAGAGGTGGAGGCAGGGAGATGGAGGGAGAGAGAGAGGAGGGAGGGAGAGAAGGATGAGATGCAGTGGGGTGGGGGGTGGGGGGTTGGGATGTTGGAGGCCTCAGGCTGAGAAACTCGAGCCAGCAGTGATGCTTGTTCCAGCTCTTACCCCCTACCCCCTACCCCCTACCACCTTACCCCTACCCCCTTACCCAAACACTCTTCTCTCACTGGCTTGTTCCCTCTCCCCCTCTCCTCCACTGAAACTGTTAAAACATTTACACACAGGTATTCGGCACCGGTGGCAAATGTAGGTTATGTTGCAGCTCTGTGTGTGTGTGTGTGTGTGTGTGTGTGTGTGTGTGTGTGTGTGTGTGTGTGTGTGTGTTGATGTCAGTGTATTTTGAGGCAAAGTGAGTGAAATCAGAATAAAGACAGGAAGGTTAAGTAAGAATGACAAAGAAATACAGAGTTTGAGATACAAACTGAACATGAGGGGGAGAGAGTGAAAGAGCGAGAAAGGCATCTCCCAGTGCAGAAATCATAAAAACGGAGTGAGTGAAAGAGAGAGAGAGAGAGAGAGAGAGAGAGAATATGCAAGAAAGAGAAAAAAAGCAACTGAGCAAAACAGAGAGAGGATGAGTGAGAGAAGGAGAGAGAGTGAGCGAGGGAAACAGAAACAGAAACGCCCTCTGTCATCTCCCTGCCACAATAGCAATGAGGCAGCCCTTGAAGGCTCACCATGAAATGTGCTTCTTTTTTTTTTCTCCTCCACAGGAAGTGGTGAAGCGCGCGCGCCACCAATTGATCCCCTGATGGATATCTGGCGCTTTTGTGCTGCCCACTTCTCATCCAGCACAGCTGTCTGCCCAGATACCGGATAATCTACTCCCATTTCATCCCCACAACACCCTTCCCCTCCCCTGCCCACCCCACCCTCCGCATTCTCAGTCCAAATACCCATCCTCTTCCCACCACTCCGCCTATTTGTGGCCTTGGTAGGACATGGGGCGACGGTTCGGAAACAAAAGGAGAGAGAGCGGGAAAAAAAAAAAGAGAGGAAAATCCATACTGGAGTTGGATACATTTGGGTTGTTTGTCTTCTCTGAGAATGACTGTTGGGAGGCCTCGTGAACGACGACTCTCCAGCTCTGCTACCATCTGGCCGGCGATGAACATTCCAATTAGAATCCGTCGGCAACGAGACCCGAGTGGCTTTGCATGAACACAATAAACACACGCTCATACATCCTCCCATCACCGGCTCTCTGCACTCTCTGCTGTGTACGGGTGAATCTTAATGCTGCCACCATCACACCTAATGCTTATACCTCCAAATTTTTTTTCTTTGCGAAGCACAACTTTTCACATCATTCTGTGTGGGCAGAGAAAAAAAAAACACTGCATTCAAATACTTTTTTTTTTTTTCCATTCGAGTTAAGATTTCAGCTCTGTGGCTTTTCCGCCAACTCGCTTTTATGCATCTCAATTAGAACACACTCAATATGGACAGTGAAAAGCCCACAGTTTCGGGTCAATAAGCTCAGGGCTATGGCGCTACGCTGACAGCCGAGGAGCTCATAAGCATTTCAATTAAGTGACAGTGGCACCGACTAGGTCCCTTCCACTACCGGAGACCACTCAGCCTTCACAGGCGACTATAGTGCAGCTCCTTTTTTTTAACCTGTAAACCCGTCCGTGGTGAAGCCATTTCCACCCAGACTAGTGGGCTTTGTCCTGTACACCACGTGCATTATATAGCCTTGCCTTGGACAGAGGAACCCAAGAAAAGAGGGGACTAGGAGGAAAGTGTGTGTGTGTGTGTGTGTGTGTGTGTGTGTGTGTGTGTGTGTGTGTGTGTGTGTGTGTGTGTGTGTGTGTGTGTGTGTGTGTGTGTGTGTGTGTGTGTGTCTTATTCATGCATGACACATCCCTGAGCCAGGCATGAGTCACTGCACCACTGCATTGTGTGTATGGGACATGGCATCACATGTTTGGGGCCTTAGTTGAAATCAGTAGGGAGGGCTGCGTGCGTGCGTGCGTGCGTGCGTGCGTGCGTGCGTGCGTGCGTGCGTGCGTGCGTGCGTGCGTGCGTGCGTGCGTGCGTGCGTGCGTGTCTTAGCTGAGGACTGTAGGGAGAGCTGAGAAGTCAAAACACCTGAAGTGGCCCAGGTCCCCTCACTCAAACAGGTCCTGCTTCAGTGTTGTGACACATCATTAGGAGAGCCACCCGACAGCACTGGTAGAGTTATAAAGATGTGCGAGCGTGTGCGTGCGTGTGTGTGTGTGTGTGTGTGTGCTTGTGTGCCTCTGTGTGTTCACGTATACGTATGTGTGTGTGTGTTCGTGTGAGCATGTGTGTGTGAGAGTGTGTGTGTGTCTGTGTGTGCGTCTGTGCATGTGTGTGTACGCCTACATGTACATGTGTGTGTGCACATGTTGTCATGTGTTTCTCTGTGTACAAGACTGGAAGGCTGCGCATGTCATGGAAAGCTCTGGCATGTCTGACAGCACTAGGGCCAGCACTGCTGCTGCAGCAACCCCACATTAATAACACATCAATTCTGCAGTCAAACATAAAATATAGATCAGCATTCTCAGGGCTGCCAGTGTGACAACACCCACAGTATACAACACATGGGAGACCCTGAGCAACCGCTCACAGGAAGAAAATAATATATTGACACTGGAGAGCACCTCAGCACTGCGAGCAAGAATAGCTTTTTGCACACAATGCTAGCTGAACAGATGCAAGGATTCACCAAACATTTAGAATATTTCAGAGTGATATTGAAAGAACAGATTAGAGCGTATGTGATGTGAGTAAATTGAGTAAATTTAAAGGCGTACTCAACATGTTCCATGTTGCATGTGACGTTTAACTTATGTGAGAACTGCTGGTAAAAACATTATGAAAATGTGCATTTTATCAATAATGTATATGCCAAAATCTCAAGGTTATAAAATATGGTTAAACACTAAATCCTGCACATTGCATGCATTATAGTTCTGAACATAAACAACCCCACCCCCACCACCAAAACAAATGGTAGAATGGAGCCCTCAAGAGGTCATGGCAAGATCTTTTTTGGATATCAACAGCATATGCTTTGCTTACTAAAATAATGTATTAATTTGGGTAAGAGAATGCAGTAACGTTATTGAAAGCACATTCATTTTCCTAAATTGTTCACTCGTTTTGGAAAAGCATGTGCTCACTTATCTAAATTGTGGTCATTTTATTTCTTACAATTTGGTTAAAAAACATGTGTGCACGATTTAATTTAGTGGGAGCACTAACTGGATGCATGATTTCTAGAAAATATTCACTCATTTTAATAAAATATTACTCTCATGTTTATAAGTCATGCATTCACTTTTTAAATTGTGCATTATTTTTTTTTAAATCATAATTTAATTTTATGAAATCGACCTCTCAATTTGCGAAATTGTGCTCTCCTTGTGCTTGTTTCCATTGTGGTAATAATACATTTTAATAATCACGGCCATGCTGAAGTAAATCACGATCGCATTATGTAGCGTGCACAATTAACCTTAATGTGGCCATGAAGAGAATTTTTGGTAACACTTTATTTGACGGTGTCTACATAACAGTGACATGTGCATGTTATAAATATGACATGACGCATGTCATAAACATGAATGACACTTTGTTCACGGTTATGACTGCTGCCATTAAGTGTGACTCGATTTTCGTACTGTATAGCTGATATTTTTTGAGATGCAGACCATGGAAAAACCAAACGGCAATGACAACAGTCATAAACATGAATGATCATTAATGTTCATGATATGCATCATGTAATGTTTACAAAGGGCTCATGTCAGCCTTATGTAGAAATCCTCAAATAAAGTGTTTTTGTCATTTGACCTCTTAAGGGCTTCATATGGTTTATGTCTTTAAGACATTTCAAGATCTGTCACGATTCCAAACTCATCCTCTTCCTACTCATGCTCTGAATACTCCCGTCTCCCTCTACAAAGAAACAAAAGGTCGCCTCTTCTTACTCACGCTCACTCACTTCACACCCAAGAGTGTTAACACTCATATCATGTGTATAAAAACAGCTATTGAAGTCAATACTGTTGAATGTGTTAAGGGCACAACACTGGGAAATAAAATTTCTTTACAATGTTCGCTCTGCAATGCTATTTACGCCATGCAGCGGCACTGGCATCCGGCACACCGCGCGGAGGGAACAGAGTAATAAGAATCAGAATGAGTTAGTGATGGCTGTCATAAAATATGGCTGGGTGTTCTATTTACAACCTGTAATAAAACTGTCTTCCTGGCATATTTATGACAAAAGCCCCACACCCCCACCCCTACCCCATCCCACCCCACCGCACCCCGCCCTGCCTGCCTTACCCCGCCACCCCCGAGAAGCTAAACCCCTTTTTGCCAAGGGCATGTTAATAACCTCCGCGACACATCCGAATGTATCGGCAGATGGACATTCTGTCTAATAGAGCATTACAAAACAGTGCACATGAGTAGAGAGAGAGAATTGTTGAGGGGGGGTGGGAGGGACAAAAAAAATAGAGGGGGCAACAGTCTGGTAAGCTAGTCAAGAAGCATTGCTGTCGTTCATGAATACCTTCTGTCTCTCCACCTGTCCTCTGTGTCTGTGGTCTCCCACAACACACACATACACACACACACACACACACACACACACACAACCACGACCACTCCCTCGCCAGCACACACCCCTCTGTCATCGGCGGCGTTGAGCGAGGGATATTAATGGGGTCACGACGTTAAGTAATGGCAGCAAACGCGAGGTGAGTTATGGCGCGAATAGTTCAGGCACACCAGGCCTCCGTCTGCCAGCGCATCCCCTGAGTTATGATATTGATTTCCGGGAGCCCGCACTGACTTATGATGCAGATTAACGCCGGTTGACAGATTGAGTTTGGGACCGACGCGGAGACTTGGGACTTCTTTTTCCGAGCAAGTTATACCTTCGTGTATACGTGACCTGCCTCACAACATAATGTGGGAGTAATGTGCCGTTATCACTATGCCGTTGCACATAATCTTCGGTGTGTGTCGGAAACTGTCAAAACGGCAGATGAACAAACATTAATCTGTGTCTGTACGGTGTTTAAAATGTTAACCTGAGGCAACATGTAGAACTACCGATCACTTAAAAAGACGAACCGTGGGTCAGACATGTAGGTGAGGGTGCGAGAGTGACGACTAGAGGCCAAAGGACAGAGACAGAGAGACCTCATAACACTGAGGAGGAGCATTAGATGAACACGCGGACCTCAGAAAACCACAGAGTAGTAACAGGAACACATGCTCGTTTGATGATGCACCAGCGGACCTCAGGGGAAATGCTGGTGTGCAGCCATCAGTGGCTCGGCAGTAATTGAAAGGCATTACTGAGACATCAACATGGAGAATCGATTGATTGGCGGGGGTGGGGTTTGGGGTATGGGGTGTGTGTGTGTGTGTGTGTGTGTGCGCGTGTGTGTGTATGTGTGTTGTGTGTATTTGTGTGTATTGGGGTGGGGGAGGGGGGGTCTCTCCTGCTCACCTGAGCAGCCGTCTGTAATTAACAATGGCGTCTCGGCGGCGGAGATCGTCGAGCTGCTCGGCCCGAGAGCAGTCGGCGGTGCTCCGTCTGGCGGACTCAATTAACGACCCCTGACTAACGCGTTCCCACACTGTCCCCAGCTCCCTACTCGTCTGCCTCTCTCTTTCCCTCTCTCTCTCTCTCTCACCCTCTCTCTCTCCTTCCCTCTCTCTCTCCCTCACACTCTTTAACGTAAACGCGTAGCACAAACTCCATTACAAAGATGATGTTCCATCTGCGAGAAGCATTCCTAAATGACTGTGTTGACATCGTGGCAAATATTGCTGTGGGAGAGAGCTGTTCCCCATTTAGCGACCCCACTACAAGCGCTGCTGTAGCGAAGGCAGTGAGACGAGAATTTCTTGATACAAAAAAAAAAAACATTTAATGACACATCGTGTTCCAAACGAGAGCGTTTGTACTTGTTCTTTCCCCGATTTCCCCCTGAAAATAATGGGCAGGAAATAGTAAAACTGTCAACATATTTCTCCTGGAGCACAATGTAATCTATCACTTTAGCACATTCCAGCACATTGATCAACACGATATGAGGTGCTGAAGGTAATAAATGGGATTCATGAGACTTGGCTCACCTGTTGTCAATGTGCCACAAGAGATACATCACTCTCCATGTTAGGCTGCAGGCCCTTCACCAGTTCGATTAATTGCTTGTTCACTCCGCACAACATACATGACGAGAGTCTTTTCGACTTTCTTTGGACAAATATTTGAAGATCCTCTGAAACAGACCCTGATAAAGAAGCTGAGGACAAGCTACCAAGAAGCAGTGGTATGCCATCAAGGCCAGGAAGACAAGTATCAATTTAAGGCTGCTCGATTATGGAAAAAAATTAGAATCACGATTATTTGGGCCAAAACTGAAATCACGATTATTCAAACAATTATTTTGTTTTCCTCAGTAACATGGTTCATTTATTGAAAATGTATTCAAAAACATTTCGAAAAAACATTCATGTACCTTCAGATTTTCCCTAATACCTTTCTTCGTAAACATCTCCTTTGATGTCTAATGTACAAACAGTAGAAATGTCTAATGTATACATCTAATGTACAGTACAAACAGAAGAAAATAATAAGGACAAAAACATTGTTTCCCTCGATTTTATGTCTTGTGAGAATGTTTGGCCCTGAAATCGTTATTACGATTAGAATTCGATTAATTGAGCAGTCCTATATCAATGTATTCATTGATGCCTAATAAACATACACTGACTACATGCAACCATGACCATTCTTCCTACAACCTATTTATAGGCCTCTTGTACTTACAAATTCTTTGTTTACTTGAGATGCGCATTCAACCCGTCCAAGTTCTCCTCGCTGGCTCGCCAACTTGGCACTAAACTTATGCGCCTCTTAGCTGCCGTTAGTTCCCATCATCCCCGGCAATCATATCATCTTCTTCGGGGCACTCTGCTAAGGTGCTGTTGAGGCCTCTCCAGACGTTATTGGCAGATGCCTGCATGGCATCCAGGCGGAAAGCCCCTACTGAGTGCCAGGGCCCCAGCGCGGCTCCTCAATAGCACTCCAGATCGCTGCAAATTGAATTGAGCATAATATGCCCGTCAATATGTAATTTACTGCCCAGCCACCAAAAAATGGCTCGAGGGGAATGAGGAGAGGAAAGGGCATGAGTGAGTGAG
Source organism: Coilia nasus (assembly GCA_027475355.1). Taxonomy (NCBI): domain Eukaryota; kingdom Metazoa; phylum Chordata; class Actinopteri; order Clupeiformes; family Engraulidae; genus Coilia; species Coilia nasus. The sequence continues at coordinate 12,098,108 of CM050215.1, read as the reverse complement.
AGAGGGAGAGGTGGGTAGAGAGAGAGAGAGAGAGAGAGAGAGTTTAGGTGTTAAAGAGAGGGGGAGAGAGAGAGAGAGGGAGAGGTGGGTAGAGAGAGAAGGGAGGAAGAGAGAGGCTGTGTATTAAAGAGAGGGAGAGGGAGAGAGGGAGAGAGAGAAGAAGAAGCACTCAGACTCAGTTTTAATGAAATCTTTTCCCTCCCCGTCTGTCAGTCAAGCACTCTCCTTCTCTCTCTCCCTCCCGCTAGAAACTTTTTTTCCCCAGGACATCTCATCACTTTATGTGAATGTGCAAATGACTGAGGTGGACTTGGATGGGCCTCTAACTTAATATTTCTTCATGCGGAAGCGTGCGCCTGTCTGCACTTCCTCTCCCACACCTTCACCAGCAGTCGCTCAGCGGCAATGTTTTTTTTTTACAGAGGAGAGCCAGTGGGGCAGAACCAGGGGGGTATCCAGGGAGGGGCCACTCAGAATGATTCTAAGGGCCCAGCATTGGCAGAGGGTCCCTTTGAGGACACTGTGAATATTATCATTAATACTAACGGGGTCCAAAATTTTATTCTTTCACGGGGCCCAAGATTTCTAGCTGCACCCCTTTTAGAACAAAGACTCTTTGTTTAAGCAAAAAAAATTAAATTAATGATTTTTAATTTCTCCAACAAACTTCACAGGTAAAAAAAAAAAACAAATAAACATGAGTTTGTATAATCTGCTAAATAGTGCAGCCCATTAAAGGTTGGCAAGTGTTGCTGGAGCAGATGTTTGCGTACATTTTAACAGGAGCCTACAAAAAGACAGTACAAGTGGGTTTAATTAAAGGTAGAGCTCCCAATTTGCAGAGGCCTTGCATAACACTGTAATAAAATTAACTGGTTAGCAGAGGCCTTGTGTAACTTTGTAATACAATTAGCAAACTTTAATTAGCTGTTAGATAATCATAGATGTGGGTTAGCACATCTGATCCTTCCATACCCAAACATATTTTTTTAATTACAGGAGGGTGGAGTATGAGTCCAAAAGATTGTCTTTCAAGTGGTGGCGAAAACCCATTTTCATCTCAGTTAAGAGGTACACAAATTCTGAAGAGCTCTTTCATAGCTTTACCACAGAGATGTCATTAGCTGATTCCATTGTTAAACGATGTTATGTACAGTATGAGACTGGAAGGGGTCATTATCACACTGGTAATGGCAATCTGGAAATTGTTGTATTTCTTAAAGTCGTCTTGCTATCGCTGTGCATTCAAAGCATTACACTGAAAGAAGATAGGTGTATTATTAAATATAAAATATATCTCAGTGTTCTCATACCAAAAGTGTTGCCAGGAAAATGTTTTTAAATGGACATCAGCATAAGTGAGAGGACATGAATTTCACTCGCAGTCATAGTCCAATGCTAGCCAACACATTTTTATTACTTACTGCAAAACGCTTTACATGCCAGATACCTTCTACTGCAACTACAGCCTACTTCCTCCATTCCATTCCTACATGTCCTACTTCACTCCAGTTTACCATTCTTGGTTTGCAATGAAACAACATCTATACTTAACCACAAAAGGATGACACATTCCTACTCACCTCAAGCCAGGTGCTGGAACTGACTGTTGGGATGTTTGGGAATTTCCCAGTGGGCTGCTATGTTAGCTATTGCATGTTAGCTATTTTTCACCCAGGTCTATAAATGTTATTCAGCCTATTGGGTAGCTGCAGTACTGTAGCACAGCAGGTGTGACCTGCCATCACAGTTTGTATTAAAACATCCCATCCCATCCCATCCCATCCAGTGGTGCGTACTGAGGCCACTAAAGGAGTTGTCTTAGGTAAAGTGTGCAAATCACCTGATTTATTTAATCAGTCTGCCAAACCTGATGAGGTGAATGAAGAGCAAGTAATCGCTCATGCTAGCTATGAGCTATAAAGCAAAATGTAAATCTGAGGATTAAAGTCCTTTACAAGGACCTCTTTGGAGACCTCTTACACATTTGTGTGTGTAGACCAACCAAGAGTAAGGGGAAATCTTAGGAGATGGGTTTAACTATTCATATCAACTCAAAGAAACAAAGTGATTTTTTGACACATATTGTGTGTCAGTTTAACTTGGCTTATCAAAGGCCGCTTAACAATATTCACACTTTTTTCAGTCTACAGTCTACTGTCCTGTCACAAAGAACGATGTTGTGCTGCCACAACACTGCCTAAAAGTCCATCTAACTATTTTAAGCAAATTAATATTTAAACTTCCCATCAAATATCTTAAGTCACATAAGATCTTTATTTGATGAAAATAACTGATTAGCATAGGGGTAAAATAACACTGATGGAAATGGTTTTAGGCACATTAACAGGGGTTTGCCACAAAACTTAATGATGTATTTGACCTGGGCAAGTTTTAAACCCACAGCTGACACAACCCTAATGAGAAGAGGGTACCCTTTCTGAAAATGCTGAGGTAAATGTGCACAGACATTTCGTAGTCAAATTTTAATGAATGTGCTCAAACTATGCTAATGTGTTGGGTGTCAAAACCTTCCACTGATAATATACACTGCTGGAATTAGGCTAAAAAGTCAAACCTAAACTTGAGAGTATTTACCACAGCAACTACAACTAGTGTAAGTAGGGCACACACAATACAGAGTACACTGTTTTACCAACAGCCTATTAAACCCAAATAGGGACTTGCAAATCTCAAGAACAGTCATGAGTCTTTACTCATTAACCTTAGGTTAAATACTCTACAGCATCTCACATACAAACACACGGGCACACACATACACACAGACACACAGAGAGACACACACAGAGAGAAACACACAGGCAGACACACATGCACACACACACCTGTTTCTCTTTGTTAAAATAAGCATCAACCTAATAATATTTACCGAGACATTAAAAAATGCTTTTGGTATGTGCACAACTGTGAAACAGCTTCAGTTTTTCAAATTGTTGCACTTGTATATCAATTTGACAAGTTCGTTATGAAGTTTCTAAAGTTCATCAGGAGTCATGTCACAGATTTAACAAACAATGGACGTACACAGAGTAGCAGCATGACAAATACATCTAAAATTGATTTTAGCACCATTATGACTCAAATGCATTTAGGATCAGGACCACAGTGGATTTGCTAGGGTAAGGCTCAACACAACACTGGGATATACTAATTAACAACCAACCTCAGGTATGAAACTACAAACATCCCTCACTTTTATTTAGTGTTGTGCTGTGTCATCAATTCTCCCTCAAGTAATTAATAGGTGGTTTGTTTCCAGAAAATGAAAGTTTCATGAAACCTGTGGCTGACATGTACAGTATGTTGTATCTATATAAATGAATATTTATTGTAATGCAAGATCTTTTGTGATACATTATAAGTAAATGAACACATACAGTCTAAAGCTGAATGCTATTTGTTTTGCAATCTTTTCCTGAATATTCAGCAGGAACATTGAGTTCTCGATCTGCTGCCTGTTTTGTTAAGCTGACTCAGGAGTGGGCAAACACACATATTGATCGCTTTTCAATAAAAGTAAATTAAATGACTAGTTAGCGAAATCAAAGTCCCGTGTTGCACAGTAAATTGACATCCATAAAGATGTGAATTGATCTGAAGAAACGTAATGGCTGATCCACAGCCATAACAATCACAGAAGAGCCCATGAGCAGGAACTTCAGGAACAACGAATATCCGTTTCCATGCCATTATTTGTTCTCTCCTGAATAAAGCATTCGGATTCGGGAACATCCCTGCTTTAAACTACTGTTGGTGCATTTTAAATTCAATATCATGCCACAGGCACACACACGCACCCACACACACATGCACGTACACACATGCACACACAATCACACATGCACGTACACACATGCACACACAATCACACAAGCACGCACACACACACTCATGCACCCATAAACGTACACACACAAACACACATACACACACAGAAACGAGGACACACATTCTCTCACACACATTAACACACACACACACACACACACACACACACACACACACACACACACAGCCGCCTTGTGTGTAATTCTTGCTGGAACCACTGCCCCGAGGAGGGGTGCATGGGTGGGGGTGGGGGGTGGTGAGCTTTAAATCTGCCTGGGGAGGGGAGCTGGTGGCAGATTCAGAGACAGCAGCCTCAAAGCACTTTTTGAAATTTCATCAGAATGACAAGTTTCCTCCACCTCTCAGCTGCCGCTGACAGGGGTGACAGGTCGCCGGCTTTTACGAGTCCGACTCGAGGATAGCTGAAAGTCAGAGGAAAGGAAGAAGGAGGGGGCAGAGAGGGAGACTCAAGAGGAAGCTGACTGCTCCCAACACTGTCTTTTCTGATTTAAACCTGACTGGTTTTTTTTTTTTTTTTGGGTTGAGTTGGGTCGAGCTATTTAATAAATGGCCCGGCTCCCTAAAATTCAGGATCCCTCCTGCTAATAAATATAGCTGCGGGCTAAACAAATTCATCTGTTGGGAGAGATTCATTTTCCAGACGAATGAGGAGTTACAGACAAGACAGGGTGCCTGTGTGTGGTGCACAAAAAAAGGAAGAGGAAAAAAAAAAAAAGGAGCAACGAGGAGTTGCGTTTAAAGTTGCGAGGAAGTCAGAGACTACAGCAACAAACACAGACTGCAGTGGCGCACCCGCCTGAGGGAATTCCAGAGCAGTGCAACAACGAAAGCAGCAGCAGTAGCAGCAGCAGGCGAGGCGGGAGAAAGGTTAGCATGGAACCATTCCCTGGCATGTCATTTCACAGCCAATCTCCACAACAAATCCCCACATCACATTCATTCATCCATCCAGCCATCCAGCCAGCCAGCCAGTCAGTCAGTCAGTCAGTAATAGACCACGGCCAGGCCTGTTTACCTCCCCACATTAGTAATGCATTAAGATCCCGTGCCGTGATCAACACATGTGGAGAGGAAAGTTCACGTTTGATAAAATGCACGTCTAAAGCCGAGGACCCCATGCCGTACCGCACTGCCATCGACCGGCTGTGATTGATTCAACCTGGCAACTTTGACACGGATCAATTTTGTATTAAGAATTTATGTTATTAGGTCATTTCAAAGCAGCCGAGATACAGGGATCCATTTATGAAGTGTAATAACTGAAGTAAAACCTTAAGCAATGGCTGGGTATATTTTACCAGCTGACAAAGAGTGACTGGGACAGGGAGCGGGAACAGGGAATACTGGTTCCAGGTTGTTAACTGGGGAGAGAGAGGGAGAACGAGAGAAGGGAGGAGAGGGAGGGGAGGAGAGCGCACATATTCAGGGAGATACTCGAAGGAGGCTGAGGTTAGCGCAGTTAAGATGATGAATGAACCACACTGGAAACTGGTTGACCCCTGTAGAGTAAAAAAAAGAAACGACCATCTTGATGAAACAGAGAGTCAAGACTCGCTAAAGGCCTTAAACATGGTGAGGTGATATTACTTCCTCTTGCATGAAGCTCCTCAGAGAAACGCAATGCTGTGCATACCTCTAATGTCTAAAACAAACTCACCTCTTGATTTTTAACATGCATTAGAGACTAATAGCACAAATCTCATATTTTACCATGATCCACACAAAACTACAACGGAATGCCACCACTAATTGGGCATTATGTGTAGATGCCTGTGACACTCAGCCCACCTCCATGACTGCAACATCTGCCCAGCAACAAGCAGTGTTGCAGGGGACACCCAAAGAGGGCCTTGCTCCATCCACGCGCCCTACCCCACCCATTTCACGGCTGTCCCATGGGTGCGGCGTCCGTCCCCCCGGATGGTTTGGAGATAGATTTACGGGGATCGTTGGGCATGAGTGAGCGTTGGAGATCATCCACATCGGGCCATTTGGAGCGGACGGGGGCAGGATGGAGTTGGCGGCAGCTCGTCCATTTGGAAGATGGACAGTACAATCAGAGGGCTGTTAATCATCGCCGCATGTCCCGTTAATCAAAGGAAGTGTCGTCGATAACTGTTACAGCCCCTCCCATCCGCCCACATACTTACCCCCACCACTCCCACCCCCACCCCCAACCCACCTCCTCGGTTCGTCTTATACTTTCTTTGCTCACTTTGACTTGCAAAAAAAAAAAAAAATCCACCGTTTGGAGGTTTTCCAATGTGGCAAGAGTAAAGTGGAGGAGCTGTATCTATATGGAGACGGGTAAGACGTTGACAAAGCCAAATCTCCCACTCTCAACGTTCTTTGTTTGCTGCAGAATTGGGAAGAGGGGAAGGCAATACATCTTCTTTTGAAAGGACTGTTAGAAAAGAAAGGGGGAAAAAAAGAGGAGGGCGATCCTTTTCAAGTGATTTGTTCCAGGCATAATGAATAAAAGAGTGAGCTCTCTTACTTGCTCCGCTCTTGAAGTTGTGCATAGAAAGTGGTATTAATATTTCATTCGCTTGAAAAAAATTTGCATTAATATTTGCCATGCTTTAGTCTAGCATAGAGCTAAACAACCGGCGTGAGGGTAAATCTGCAAGTGAAATCATGTTGATCAGTATGTTTTTTGTTGTTTTTTTTTTTTAAACCATGTGAGGAGCAGGACTCCTCATACAGACACACACAGACAGACAGACACACCGACATTCTCAGCACCCACACACTTTCAAACATACACCCCTCATGCTTTCAGAGGATTTACTGCACATTGGAACGACCAATGTTTTCCTCCCACCTCACCTCTCTGGTACATACCTTGACATTCCATTCTTTGCTGAAAGGTCACCGAATCAGAAAAAGGGATGGAGTGTCCTTCACAATGAAATGAACTACACGCAGGTCCACATTCCCCATAACACTTGTATTGTCAGCATGCTACCTCACAAGGACATGACGGATCAGCCTACTGTGGGGGACTACTTTGCAACATGCACACAAGCACATCAAATTGCTGTAGTGACTACCATGTTAAATCTGAGCATAAGTGGCTGTCTTTTTTTCGCCCAAGCCGATAGCAATAAACTGTCCAGGAACATAGCATCTTACATTTCATCAGAATCACAGACTCTCTGTTACAAGCCGCCTTGAAATAATATCTTAATAACACTATGTTGACTGAGTTCACATAAATACGTTTGGTGCATGTTTAACATGTGCATGAAACTGCATGGAAAAGAAACAGATGTACTGAAATTCATCTATGGATTGATCACTTGATCACCAAGTCAAAACTTTTACAAACCAAAGAATATCCAGTGCTTAAAGCTTAGTTTCTATGAGCTCCTGGACTTAAAAGACAAAAAAAAGACAGGAGAAAAACAAAACATCAACCCAGTTTGTTTGAAAGCGGCCATGGCAGTGCTTCCATCTTTGGTGTGTAGACATGGCAGCCGTCCTCCTTCCTAGCTGTGGGATGGTGATAATCTCTGAGTGGCTCTGGTTCTCTCATCATCCTCTCCCTCCTTCCCTCCCTCCCTCTCTCTCTCCCTCCATCCGTTCCCCTCTTCTCTGGCTGGAGTGTGGTGTTTATTGCTAAACAACTCCACATCCAATCACAAATGGTAGCACTCTCCATCAGCTTCTAATCCCTGTCACACAGCTGTTCCAAAAAGATTAACACACAGACACAAGAGTCTCTCACACAAACACACACACTCGCACACATAAGCAGGCACACAGACACACACACGCACACCAAAAATTAAATAAATAAATAATCACAAGTTTGATTAAACACTGCTCAGAAGGATTTTGAAAAATAAAAAATCAGTTTGTTTCACAAAAACAGGCAAAACAGCTTTTCCCTTTTTACACTGTATATGCTTTCAAGTCCTTCAACCCAGCTCCCAAAAGATGTACACAAATGAACACCATCAACTCAGATTTAAAATCCTCTTTCAGGAGGACAAGCATCTTTATTTGTCGGAGGTGAGGGCGAGGCCCACCATTTCACAGGCATGAATCTGCCATGACAGCCTGGCCTTTATATACTGCTCCCCCACTGGCACCACCACCACCACCACCACCATCCCTCCACGCCTGTGCATAGCTAAGGTAAACACCAAGCTAATCAATTTCTCATCATGGCCTGTGGATCGCCATGCCTGCATCTGGAGGTGGTGGGAATAGTCAAACAGCCTGATCCTCCTCTACCTTACTATTGCCACCCCCCCCTCACACACACACACACACACACACACACACACACACACACACACACACGGTGCAATTCAACCTCACCCCCACCCTCCTCACACACACACACACACACACACACTCACTCATACACACACACAGATGACAGCATGAAATATACACGCGCAGAGGAAATGGATGATGTTTTCACAGAGAGAGTTGTGTTGCTGCTGCTCGAGCAGTCTGGGCCCACCACCAGCCAGCGTCCAGCAGAGACTCCTGTGCTCTGGTGGTAATAAGCTCCATTCTTCAGATGTCTATTACCTGTTCCACTCTCAGCCACTCCTGGCTGCTTTTATGATGTTTTCACACATTCAGATTGTTCAAGCAGTTATGATGTATCAGTTTACACCTTACTTTCACCGTAGCTGGATTTATGAGCAGGACACAGTGAGAAACAGCTAGACAGAGGGTCAGAGTGATAGGAAAAACACTTTGTGAACAAGCAAGCAAACATCTGAGAAGAATAAACAACCAAAGCTTAAAACCTTAACCACAGTAAACACAATCCTGTCTGGCATTTCAGTACGTGTGTGTGTGTGTGTGTGTGTGTTGCCAGTTAGTTAGTTAGTTGCTTTTTTCAAGAATATGTCTCCGTAAGTACTATTAAATTAACTAACAGAAAGAGCTGTGTGTGTGTGTGTGTGTGTGTGTGTGTGTGTGTGTGTGTGTGTGTGTGTGTGTGTGTGTTGCCAGTTAGTTAGTTAGTTGCTTTTTCAAGAATATGTCTCCGTAAGTACTATTAAATTAACTAACAGAAAGAGCTGTGTGTGTGTGTGTGTGTGTGTGTGTGTGTGTGTGTGTGTGTGTGTGTGTGTGTGTGTGTGTGTGTGTGTGTGTGTGTGCACGTGTGTGTGTGTGTGTGTGTGTGCACGTGTGTGTGTGTGTGTGCACGTGTGTGTGTGTGTGTGTGTGTGTGTGTGTGTGTGTGTGTGTGTGTGTGTGTGTGTGTGTGCATGTGTTTCTACATTTCGAGATGCTGTAGAGTATTTAACCTAAGGTTAATGAGTAAAGACTCATGACTGTGCTTGAGATTTGCAAGTCCCTATTTGGGCTTAGTAGGCTGTTGGTGAAACAGTGTACTCTGTATTGCGTCTGCCCTATTTACACTGGTTGTAGTTGCTCTGGTAAATACTCTCAGGTTTAGGTTTGACTTTTTAGCCTAATGTTAGCAGTGTATATTATCAGTGACTACGGGCACATGGTAGGATCGGATTGGATTGGGATTGGGTTGGGTGTTGCTACCCAACGGGTGGTCTGTCCCAAATGTCTGTGCACATGAGAGTTCGTGTTAGCGGATAATGGTCAGAGATCTGGCCGTTTCCGCTACGCTAGATGGCGCTATATTCCTTTCAACAAGTGGTGTTAGAACTACTTCAGGTTAACGGCTGCTAAAAGAAAATAAACAAACTATCTGGCGGCATACAAAACAAAGATAGCGCTTGAGGAGGTTGACAGAGCAGCATTTGCATGCATGCTGTGCATTCTCCTTTGTTTGGAAGTCCGTATGAAAGAACAAACAGCGTTTTTGGTTTCCTTGATACGACATGAACTGTGCCGTCGGCGTTTGATATTACAAGCAATTGAGGACAACGAGACTTGTTGAGAGCAGGCGAGGCGCACGTTTTTTTAAAACCTGGAATGCTCCGAGCGAGCTGTAGTGAGGTAGGCCTAAACATGACAGTTTTCCCTGACATGAAACTATAAATAAACAAACCAGTGCAAGCCTGAAGTGCACGAAACTGTAACGTTAGAGGTTCATAAAAAATAAAGCGCTATTAAAAACGAAAAGGCTACTTACATTCTTGGTACTTGCATAAAAAAGAAAAACTGTCACCGTCGTGTCTTATTGGCCTGAAGACCTACAGGTTATTTGCCAAAAACACAAGATCCACATTTGAAGGAGCCAGCGCCGATCTCTTTTTATTTACTATAGCCTATTCCCAGCGGAGGAAAAGACGCGTTCAGAGCGCACTGAAGATCCGGGGATGGAAAGATATTTCTTCGCAATCTGGCGACGTGAGGGTATCTCCCAGAGCCCAAAGTTTTTTTTTTTTTATAAAGTGATGTAAATGTCATCGTTTTTATTGGCTTGCCATGGAATTTACTGTGTGGGCGGATTTTTTTACTCTAAGCAGACACCGAGTATCTTTGCCTCTGACATTCCAAAGCGCAAGTGCACGTTTTTTCACATTCCAATATTAACTTTCACCTTCGAATTCCTTTTCTAACTAAAACTATTCGAATATATATTCGAATTTCGAATATTCCTTGCCAGCCCTAATGCGCAGTACACGAATCCAAACCAATAACCGTGCACAAGGCGGCACCAAGCGGATTGTAACCGGCTCAAGCCAGGGGTTGCAATCGGATTCGCGAAACCAATCCCTATACGATCCTTAGCCTGGGCACATGAAGTCGATACGATCCCAAACCATTTCCAATCGGGTTCAACTCCTCCATGTGCACGCAGTGATAGGCAGGTTTTCACCCCCAACACATTAGCATAGTTTAAGCACATTCATCAGAGTTGTGTACAGCTGTGGGTTTAAAACTTGCCCAGGTCAAATACATTATTACATTTTGCAGCAAACCCCTGTTAATGTTCCCGAAACCATCTCCATCAGTGTTGTTTTATCCCTATGCTAATCACGTATTTTCAGCAAATAAAGGTCTTATGTGATTGAAGATGTTTTAAATAAAATTGCACAAAAAGCATAAAACATTAAGCACACTAAACACACGCCTTTTAACTGGCATTTCAGTGCAAAATATAATACATATATGTGTGTGACAGTGTGTGTGTGAATGTGTGTGTGTGTGTGCGTGCGTGTCTGTGCGTGTGTGTGCATGTGTTTCTACATTTCTGCTGAGAGTGTATGTACTAAAGTCACTTGTTTGTGTTGATGCAAGACAACTGATTAATTACATGAACTCTGGCATTATTAACAGCACCCACGTAATATGTGTGAACCTGTGTCCCTGGCTATGGGTTTCTGATGATTGATGACAGCTGGAGACATTGTTTATTCACACATCACCCTACCTGCACCAATAATTAATCACCGCAAGCTCAGGAGCCAGAACTGACAAACTTATTCTGACGCCGGGTCAGTTTGTGAAATGAAAAGTCTTCGGGGTGTAAAGACAGGGGAAAAACATGTGCCTGTAGTTAAGCAAAGCTAACATGTCCAACTTGTCACGCGGAGTTAAAAATGGTGTGCTGCTATTAATAAGTCGTCTTTAGGCACTGCGAGGGATCGCTGGCAGATTTAGGAAAGCCACTAATGAAGAGCGCTGGAATAACTTAAGAGTTATTTAGAATATTGAAGATTAAGCATTTCCTCCGGTTGTAATTCTTCAGCGGGCGGACGGAAACGGGGGAGAGCAGGAGGGATGAGGACGTGGGGATGATGGATGGAGCTGGGATGGGAAGCGGGAGGCTGGGAGCTGGGAGAAGGAGTCCTGCTCTGGGGGAGGCAGGCGTTGGTTGGGGGGGGGGGGGTTCGATCTCCAGCCCTCAGAGAGATGGAGGAAACAGCAGCCAGCCAATGCCATTGGTTGCGTGATGCCTTACTGTTGGTTTAAGATCATGAGAAAAAGATGGAGATTGAGATGGTATAGTAGAGGATACAATAAAGGAGAGAGTGAAAAAGACTGAGAGAGAAAGGGGAGAGGAGGGTGGGGGGGGGGGGCGAGAGATAGTATGCTATTATAAACAGCATGTTTCATTTTCAGTGAAAGAAAGGAGAGTTTGAACAAAAACAGACAGTGACAGAGATGGTGAGAGAGAGAGAGAGAGAGAGACAGAGACAGAGAGACAGAGAGAGAGAGAGAGAGAGAGAGAGAGAGAGAGTAGGCGGCCAGTGGGAGAGTCACAGAAGCTGAGGGGAGGGGAGGAGCAGAGGGGCTGCCAGCGCTGGTTTAGAAGGCAAAGTGAAACACAGCCTGACAGGTAGACCCAGGAGGATTGACCAGCCTGCAACCAGCTGTCAGTGAGAGTGAGAGAGTGAGAGTGTGAGAGTGAGAGAGAGAGAGAGAAAGAGAGAGAGTAGAGAGGAAGAGAGAGAGAGGAAGAGAGAGAGAAAGAGAAAAGAGAGAGGAAGAAAGAGAGATAAAAAGAGAGAGAGAGAGAGAGAGAGAGAGAGAGAGAGACAGAGACAGAGAGAGAGAGAGAGAGAGAGAGACGGATGGGAGTGCATGTGGACTGAATTACATATGTGAAAACTTGTACAGCTGTGGCCTGCATATCATTTCCATCTCCCCCAAACGCCATGATGGGCGCTTGACATGATGATATCAGTGATTACGATCATGATTTTGACGATGTCCATGGTGAGGACGACAGTGGTGATGGTGATGTGTCTAACAAGCATGTGTTTTTACCCCCAACCCAGATAGGGGCTAGCAAGCTTTAACAGACACTCTGCTCTCTGGAGATATCACTGACAGGCCATCATGTTCACTACTAGGGGCTGTTTTTCATCAACTCACTGGGAATGTATGAATCTCTGATCAAAGTCAGTGTGTGCTTTTTCAGACATCTGAAATTACTCCGGTTGTTCAGAATCTTCCCCAAGCACAACACATAGAAGAAAATGATCGTTAATCACAACCCACCCCGGCTTGACTACTGTTCCTTAGAGGCCTACATAAGTTAATACGAAAACTTCTTCCTGCGCAAAAACCCTTTTCTGTATTTACAACATGGCCTTTAACACGAACACCGAGTACAAATACAGTACATGCAAGCTATGTGGCCATTGAGAATAAGGACGAAAATGGGTCAGAGAGGCGTTCCACCAAATATAATTAAGTGCTTATAAAACAGAGAGGGGAAAATGGATTTTTTTCGCCCCCCCAAGAACAAGTTTGCCTTTCTTCCCATTGATCGTGGTGGGTATTGATTTGTTGCTGAGCCTTGTAAGTTTGTTTAAGATGGATCTGCAAGGCCAGAAGGAGCAGGACTCTCTCTTAGTAGTGAAAAGCAAACAAGACAGATAATGGAAGCCCGGGCCCACTCTCAAATCTTTAACACACAACGCTTCAAGAGTGGACCAAAAGAGAGAGAGGGGGAGCAATTGAAAATGAACTTGGATTCACTGGGTGACCCGGTCAATAGATCACACCTGCAATTATACAAGAGATTGCTCGCAGAGAAAGGAGTTTTTAAAAAAGCGTCCACAGGCAGCACAGGCAGCGGCGGCGGCTCCTCTTCTTTCTGGGGCTTTGACTCTTCCCCTTGTTACGCTGAACTGCGGGGTTCAGCATATAGCTCAATGGCCTGGGATAAAAGACAACAAGTCAGCCCCTCTCCCTTTGTACGTCTCAGGCTTTTGATCTAGCAGGAGACTGCGTTTCACGCGCAGAAACTCAGGGAAAAGGCATGGTAAAGGAAGGAAGGGGAAGAAAGAAAAAAAGAAAGACAGAGAGATTGAGAGAGAAAGAGAGAGAGAGAGGGAGGGAGAGAGAGAAAGTCACTAGGAGGAATCTGAAAGGGGCCAAGTTTAGACTATCCCCGTGGGGAAAGCAGGCAGGCAGTCAGGGAAGCTTGCCAGCAGTTCTCTCCACACGAGCGGATTATCAGAGATGGAGGAGAGAGACAAACACTCACACTCTGTCTCTCACTCTGTGTGGAACTTTTTCCCCCTAACTTGCAAGCTGATGAACTTTAGTGGTGAATTTCATAACACCAGCAATAGAGCTCAGAGTAGCTGGATTACATGGACAACAACCTTCAGGTCACAGGTTAATGGTTAATCCTCATTTGAAACTAGTCAGACAAACAGTTAAAAGCCAACAAAGCCAACTTGGTTTGACAGCACTAACGACAGTGTAAAAGCAAATTGCCCTGCCAACGTTTATGTTTTAGTGATGTATCTGGAGAATTTAACGTTGACAGTTTTAGTGTTTCTGTCCCAGAGTACAAAAACAATCCCATTCATAAACCTGCAGACCAGCGAATGGCTGGGGCAGTTATTAGGAGCAACTGGTCAATTTGTCTTTCCTGTTACCATATGCCATTAGGATGAATTTGAAGATGTCATCTTCAAAAAATGTCATCTGACTTGTGACAAAAACAATCTTCAAAAACCACACTTCATTTGCATGGTGCAGACAGGGAGACTATTAATAAACTCTGTGCCTTGTTAAGGTTAAGGTTAGGGTTTGATTAAGGTGATGAGTCAGCAAACAGTAAACAAGATGAAAATGATCTTCAACTGTGGGTAGACTATTCAAACAAACATTCTCTAAAGATAAGACAGTGTTATTCAGAAGATGAATTATTACCTGTTTCATAGTCATCAAATGCTTGTTTGTATCACTTCTTTGATGAGCTATGTCTTAATATGTACCTTTGGTAGATTGGAAATGATGATATGGTGGATCAGGACAAGCAGGTAAGTATGTTAGGCAGGCAGGCAGGCAGACAAGTAGGTGGATAGGTAGGGGACAGCAGGATAAAGCAATACAGACAAACAGATACAAACTAGATACAAACAGGTGGACTCCAGTAATTAAAGTGAGTGGCTAAAGGTAAGATTTAAACTAAACAAAGTATAGTCTAATGCAGTTAAGTATTGTCCAAATGTTATTAAAGGTGGGCGAATTACCCACAAGTAACAAAATTAGCCAGAGAATTAGCCAATCAGTCATTAGCCAAAGAACCTTAAGAACACAAGCCTTCGGTTTCACTAGTTCTAGTCTAGTGTTCAGGTCAAACGAGGCCATTTTAACTACAAGGCCTACCAAAAGCTACCAAAATAAAAGTCCTTCACTTTACTAATAATACAGCCATGTTCCTGTAGCACACACCATTTCATCTACTTTAATCAAACTAAGAAAAGGCTGCTATACATAGTTCTCAGAGGTTGTGTTTGAAAGTGCCTATTGTTGACTGCAGTTCCCCAAGGGCCAAGGCCATGCAAAACCAGGCCTTGACTGAAAATCTACATGACACAACACAGAAAAGGGTATGATTCACCACGAAAACATTCTGAAAGAATATGTGAAGTACTCAATTTTACACTGTCAGCAGCATTTAAAGTTTTCAATAACTAAGCTGTAATATAAAGCAGGCTTATAAAAGAATTCACCATGAATTCAGGCTGTAATGTCAAAAATAAAACCTGACAACAGCTATATCAGCAGCCTTGAAGGCTCTCCTTTGCCTCATGCTGCGAATGTTTTTATTAATATCGGTTAATAAAGGTCTCATTTAAAAATACGGAGAAGCACTTCACTGCAGGGCTTGCTGAAACCACAGGCAGTCCTTCTGAACGGCAGGCCTGCAAATGTAATTATCTGCGCAACGACGGGCTGGAGACTCCCCAAATAAAGCAGTTGTTTGCAAGGCGTTGTGTGTGCACGCAAACACACACAGACATTCTCACTATCACACACACAGGCACTCACACACAGGCACTGTCACCCACACACACACACATTCTCATCCACACATGCACATGTAAGTCCGCACCCACACACACACACTCACTCTCACATGTGCGCGCGCGCACACACGCACACACACACAGAGACACACTTACACACATTTGCACATCCCACTGTCCTGACATGACTTGTCAAGGTATCACACTCCTCTGCCGACTGGATTAGCCGCTCTCGAGTGTCACTGTGTAAATTTTCCCCCTATTCCTCTCCCCATCCGTGCAATGAGCACAGAGCACAGCAGAGCAGACCT
>CM050215.1:12059749-12079749 GCA_027475355.1 Coilia nasus | reverse complement strand
CAGCGTGGGTGCCAGGACAGTGGAGCCCCTTGCTGCGGGCGAGCCAGTGGAGCAGCGCGGAGACAAATTGAAAGTGGCCTCCGTGTGTGACTGAGGGCCACGCACGGCGAGACAGGGGCAGAGGCGCATGCTCCAGTTAATGAAGACTGAGAACTTCTGGAAAGTCACACACACACACACACACACACACACACACACACACACACAAGCACACACACACAATAACACACACACACACACACACACAAAACATACACATGCGCAATTACCCACGCATCAGCACACACTCACACACAGATTGAATTACGTGGAATTCCCATTGTAGTGATTTCAGTGGAGGAGGGTTCAAGATTTAGTTATCTCACCCAAGCACATCAGCAAAACCAACACGCACGCACACACACACACACAGCACATCAGGAAAACCGACACACACACAAACCAACCAAATACACCAAGGAAAATGTATTAGTGATAGTTCTACATGAAAATGTGCATTTACACTGTGTACAGACAACTGTCCTAATCCACAAATACTACCAAAAGTTTTTATGTGGACATAAAAAAACACATCGTACATTTTCTTTCAGTTCTCTTCTTTCTCCCCTGCATCCCCCACCCCCTCCACACACACACACACACACACACACACACAAAACACCCATGGTAGCTGCGCCTCTGTGTTCCTGCCAGCTGTGTCTCATGGGGCGGGCAATGCGGTTTCACCCCGGGCTAACACAATCAGACTCAGCAAATCTGTTTACCCAGGTGAAGGCCCACTGCACTGCCCGCGCCATCTGGCTGGGAGCAGCGGCGGCAGCAGGTAGCCCCTGCAAACTTATTAACTCCTAGCCTAGCCTTCACGTCTAGCCACACACACACACAAATACACACACACATGGACACGCGCACACATGGACACGCGCACATGGACACACGCACATGGACACACGCACACACACACGAGAGTACACACACACACACGTACGCACACACACACACGCATGCATACACACACACGCATGCATACACCTTGGGGAGGTGGGAGGGGAAACCAGCTGACACCTCTGCAAACCTCAACCTATCATGAACCCCCACCATCTCCCTCCACACCAGCCCAGCCCAGCCCAGCCCACCCTACCCCAACCCCAGGTGCCCACTCCACCCCAGCATCTCCGTGCCCAGATCCCACATCCCATCCACCTCTCCCTCTCACTGCCTCTGGGCCCGGGGCCTTGCCTGAGTCCCACCCACCTCTCTCTCTCTCTGCCTCTGGGCCCGGGGCCTTGCCTGAGTTCCACCCACCTCTCCCTCTCTCTGCCT
The DNA here is from genome assembly GCA_027475355.1 of Coilia nasus. Taxonomy (NCBI): domain Eukaryota; kingdom Metazoa; phylum Chordata; class Actinopteri; order Clupeiformes; family Engraulidae; genus Coilia; species Coilia nasus. Next base: position 12,078,426 of record CM050215.1, on the reverse strand, counting down.
CTGGGCCCGGGGCCTTGTCTGAGTCTGGACTGGCAGGGCAGCAGACAAGGGCGACAGAAGCCGAGGGATCTGGCGGCCTACCGTTGACTGGGTCGACAGCGAGAGCATGAAAGGTGCTCGACAGGGCAGCTCCACCTCCTCCTTTTCCTCCTCCTCTTCTTTCCTCTTCTGCACGTCCGTGGGCGGCTAGGAAGGCAGAGGTGGATGGAGAGGTGGGAACAGGTGCTTCATCACCTCTGTGGGTGACGGAGAGATGATGACAGGGACAGACACTCTACTGCTGACACCCGTTGCGCTGACATTATTACTGTGCGTAGCGTATAGTCAATGTCAGCAGCACCATACAATACATACAGTATTAGGCTAATATTCCCCCAAGCACACCAGCACCTTGGCATAAAATCAGTCCAAGTGTTGTTGGCACTGCTAACAGAAATAGGTCTCCCTTTCTGGCATTCGCGGAGAAATGGGAATCCATGTGTGAGTGGTTTTAATTAAACTCCCCAGTGCACGTTTTCACTCTGACATTCATTAGGTAGATGTGTTCACGTGTGTGTGTGTGTGTGTGTGTGTGTGTGTGTGTGTGTGTGTGTGTGTGTGTGTGTGTGTGTGTGTGTGTGAGAGAGAGAGAGAGAGAGAAAGAGAGAGAGAGAGAGAGAGAGAGGGGGGGGGGGTGTGTGTGTGTGTGTGTGTGTGTGTGTGTGTGTGTGTGTGTGTGTGTGTGTGTGTGTGTGAGAGAGCGAGAGAGAGTGTTTGTGTGTGTGTGTGTACGTGTGTGTGTGTGTGTGTGTGTGTGTGTGTGTGAGGGGGAGAGAGAGAGAGAGAGAGAGAGAGTATGTGTGTGGGTGTATGTGTGTGTGGGGTTAGCGAGAGGGCAGGTTGGGTCGGCTGGCGCGCTCACTAATGACCCGTATGCCGCTGAGTTTTGAGCTGGAGCAGCAGAAGCACAGTGCAGGGTGATCTGGCGGGATGCTGCAGCAGGAGAGATGTGTGGTCAATTAGGACAGCCTCACCTCTCCTGGTGAGCGTCACACAGCCCCTTGGCCTGGCCTCAGAGGCAGAGCAGAGCGGAGCAGAGTGGAGGCCATCTTCCAGCCCGCTGGACCATCCGAGGTAGCCATGCCATGAGCATGCCATTAAGATGTTTGTAAACAAACAACAGCCATTAAAAAAAGTGCAATAACCACAATCGCTCCACAACTGCATCTTAAAAAACACAATCGCCCATCACATCTGCTTTCCCTCATTATCACTTTATTTCTTCGCCATTTTTTCTCCATGACACACTCTCCCTCTCTCTCTCTCTCTCTCTCTCTCTCTCTCTCTCTCTCTCTCCCTCCCTCTCCCTCTCCCTCTCCCTCTCCCTCTCTCTCTCTCTCTGAGATGTCTCGGCCCTCTCCCTGCCAATGGCCCTAATGAAATAAAAACACTTTAGAGGCTCAGAAAAAGAGTAGCCAGAGTTTCACAACCCATCTGTCCCCAGCAATACGCTCTGCACTGTGCACTGCATTGCTTGTAAATGAGAGGAGCTCACAGTAGTAACGCCATATCAGCAGGGGAGGAGACAGAAAATAGAAACGGAAGAAAACGGTGGACTGCTTTCCACATTAGCCTTTCTTATAGAGGTCTACAGTAAAAATGGCAGAGGTGACTGTGGGAGGTTTTGTGTGTGTGTGTGTGTGTGTGTGTGTGTGTGTGTGTGTGTGTGTGTGTGTGTGTGTGTGTGTGTGTGTGTGTGCGTGCGTGTGTGTGCGTGTGTGTGTGTGTGCATGCGCATGCTCACATGTGTGCACGTGTGTGTGTGTGTGTGTGTGTGTATGTGTGTGTATGTGTGTGTGCGCATGCATGCGCACGTGTTGGTACGTGTGTGTGTGTGTGTGTGTGTGTGTATGTGTGCATTTGTAGTGCGTCCACGCATGTGATGTGTCAACGGCAAGACTATAGCGTGCATACAGCTCAGACTTGGACTTAAAACTTTCGGACTTTGACACTTTGACACCTGCACCTTGCACCTTTGTGGCCTCGCTGTCTAATGTTGTTGTACAGGGCAACTGCTCAATGACAATAAAGTCTTGAGATCCTGAAAGGTCCTAAAGGTCTCGTCCTGAGCCCTTAGTTGAAGATGAGGATTTGCTACTGCTTTTAGACACTGCCCTAGCTCTGCTCTCCGGTCTCAACAATGGGCTCTTATGTGCTGCGGTTGCTGCAGATTTATGAGTGGACAGTGTCCTGTGGCCACTGCACCTCACCCCATCAGAAGACTTTAAGACCCACACACAGACAACTGGAATCTGTCTTGCTGCGGTAATGTACTTTTGCCCTGCACTACCCTGACTTGTATCTCTGCCTTTTGTCTGGAGGGAGGCACTTAAATAAGCAAAGGAAGCACAAAACCTTCAGACATATAGCATTTGCCTCAAGTACTCCGAGGGGTCACCCTGTGACGGCTCTTGTGTAAGCTAGCACAGTAAATTATGGTAGGGCAGGGAAGGGTTGTAGTTTAGGAGGCGAAAACCCCCATCCTTGCTCTGTGCATTACAATACATGTACATTACCTGGGGGGGAGGTGGGAGTCTGGGGACATATTTGACAATAATTCCATTCGTGGTGAGTTCTGGCAACTTCTGGGTTAAAAGGACAGTTTGAGACTTGAAAGGTTTCCGCGAGAAACTTGGTCTTTTTTGAAATACGATAGGTCACCCCAGTTGCATATGCATGCTGCACATGAAAATGTTATTGCACCCCAATTGCCTCCCCAATCAGTCAATGGAAGAAAATAGGCAGAAAAACAAGCAAATAATAAAAACGCAAACACAACTAAGTTTGTTAATTAGAAAAAAACAAAGGAGTCTTGCACAACATAAGTAAGTAGGTGTGTTTGTTTTGAACGGTTAAATCTTCTGTTTGGTGCTATGACCGAAATGGCTTTGAATGATTTTAGCTTGTGACTAGCATAGCCGAGAACCTGTCAAAAAAAATATCCAAAACAGGTTCTTGTTGAGAACCGGTTCCTTGTGTTTCAATTACTTGGAATTGTTTTTGCAAACGATTCCCTTATCAATTCCAGCGAGCATGACTAACGTGACGTATCTTACGCAAGTTACACAACGTGCGTAGCGACGTGCAGTCAGCAGGAAACAACAACATCTAGGCTGTGGGTCTCTTTTGACCTCACTGTTGGGTTTGTAAGGTCATGTTACTTCTAAACTAAACAAAGTTGATGCTAATCGACCTGCTTGTTCTCCTTTTTTTTTCAAATGAGAATCGATAAGAGAATCGGTAAAGAACCAAATCGTTTAGCAGAATCGAAAATGGAAACGGAATCAGAAAAATCTTATGAATTCCCATCCCTATCTGCAGATAAAAGGCACCATTTCAATCATAATCTTACTTATCTGCCACAGTGCTCGTTGTTTTAGCAGTGGTGGTGCACCTCTGCTGAAAGCATATAGTGAAAACACTGCATTACAATATTACATTACATTATTACATTACATAAAACACTGCATTACATTGCATTTATCAGACATTTTAATGCAAGTGCAAGGAGAACAGGACACACATATGGTCTGATCGTGCAAAGATGCCAAAAACAGTCCAGTTGAAATGATGAAACAGGCAATGACTTCAGCCTCAGCTCTAAACTCACTGCCGACACATTTGGACTCATACCTTTGGACTACTACACATACTTCACAAGAATGTGTGAAAATTAGTCCTAAAATATTTTATCACGAGCATTCATGGGCACTTTCCGCAGCCATTGAGGCATTTGGTTCCATTATTCACCTCCTTTTAAGCACACTGCCATAAAGCTTTAGCCATTATGTTGCCGTTTAAGAATGAGCCCTCGTTCGAGCATAACAACTTAATGCCTTGCCTTCGACTCAAATTTAAAAGCCCTGTGTACAACAAATCTGACCCAGACGCAGAGGCGTGTTTCAAAGGCTAAGGTTTGCTGTTACCAGAGGTTTTTTTTCTGCGCTGTGAGCATTTCTATTGAAAAAAAATGAGCCCATCTGGTGAACTATTACAAAAAAAAGCAATAAGGGGAACCTTTGCATGATACTCGAGTAACACCTTTTAATGTGGTGTGGCATTAATTAAATAAAAGGGAAGCTGTTTTACCCCCACTGATGCAAAAGGTTTTGCAAAACCCCTTCATGTATCTTCATAAAATCCATGCATTACATATTCCAAATCCTTTCAATGCTGCCATCATTGTAAGCCCTCATGAAGTGGAGGCAGGCATAGGAGCACAGGAGCACAGGAGCACATGAGCGTAGCATGGTTTGCATGCAGTGCATGTTCCATTTGGCAGCAGAAGACTCGATCCCTGCTGCATCCCTGTGAGGAGGGCTTATTTGTGAGGAGAGAGGCGAAGCAGAGGGCTACTGCTCATTGAGTTTCGCTCTGACATGAAATGCGATCAAGCCTTACACACACACACGGATACACACACACACACACACACACACATGTGCGCATACACACACACACACACGCACATAGACACACTTTCACATACACACAGATACACACCTCTGGGCTGCTGTGGACACCACTGCTGGGTGAGATGGGACAGCATGGTTCAGCAGCAGTCTTGGCGCTGCTGCACTGGACATAAATCACATTGCTCTGCCTCATTTATTTGGTGCCAGACCTTTTATCAACAAATGACTCTCCACAGGGCTGCTTGCTCTGAGCTGGCTGTAGAGGGACTTTTTTTGTGTTCGTGTTGCTGTTCATTTATAGACACGTAACTATGCTTCACTGTCCATGCAGGTGTGTGTGAGTGTGAGTGTGATGCTCAGGCTTTCCAATACTTACAGTTTGTGAAAATAATCCTGTGAGAAATTTGTTTTGCTGAGCCATACGTATTGCAGAAAAAAACTACTAAATTTACAACAGTTATTTACAGTATGTGCAGCTGTTAATTATTTGAAGAGTATTTAGGCCCACATGTATTTAGTCCTGGAGGTGGGGTGAAGCTTCACAGGATGAGGCTTTGGCTCAGACATTCCAATTCTAGATTTCCAGAATATTCTCTGCATTCTCATTCCAGAAGGTTCTGTGATAATTCTTCCCTTCATTTAGTGCTGTTTACTCCATAAACTACACTCACAGATGCTGAGAGATGTAAAGTAGTTCCAGTACGTGGTAGTTGTATGCTGCTGTAGAGCTGGCCTGCCTTGAGAAACAGAAGGAAAAGAAGCTAAGATGGAAAACTCAATGCTTCTGACCTACCACCTACTGGTACTACCTGTGCAGTTAAAACAGATACTTTTACTTATTAGTGCAGAGCGTGTTATGTGTCGGTTCTTCTCTGTGTTTTGTACAGTTTCGTGCCTCCCTTCTGTGGTGAAAAGCGGATGATGTCATAATTCTTCAACATTCCGATTTCAAAATTTGAATAATGGCCGTTTGCTAACTGTCTCAGTAGGAACCACAGAGATGGCCACTGAATGCAAGAACTTGCCTCAAAAAGGACTTTGGTTTTACTTTCTAAATGCAGGGGTTGTCCACCTCAGAAAACTAATGAATGAAATCTTTTTTTTAAAAAGTTGGAGTGACATCTCTCACTCTTTGGCTTCTCTGTGGGGCCCTGTCTGTGGCCCGGTGATCGCTGACAGGCCGAGGTTCTGTTGTCTGACAGCTGGCACCTCGGCTGCCGTTCTGACAGGGCCACATTCTGTGTCAGCGAGCAAACACTCAAGAGCTGACAGATGCGGGCAACCGGCTCAGACACCCTGGGTGACCCCAAACACACACCCCAGTGTTTCATGTCCAGCAGAGTGTGTGAAGTGTGAAGAAGTGTGTGTGTGTGGCTGTGTGTGTGTGTTCTCATAGTGACAAAGACAAAGAAAAGTAACTGAATGTTTATGAGAGATTGTGTGTGTGTGGGTCTGTCTGTGTCTGATGTGTGTGATGGCAGCTAAGATAAAACAGAGAGAGAGGGCAAAATGTGTGTGTGTGTGTGTGTGTGTGTGTGTGTGTGTGTGTGTGTGTGTGTGTGTGTCGTGTGTGTGTGTGTGTTCTCATAAGTGGCAAAGACAAAAAAACTAACTGAATGTTTATGAGAGATTGTGTGTGTGTGGGTCTGTCTGTGTCTGATGTGTGTGATGGCAGCTGAGATAAAACAGAGAGAGGGCAAAATGTGTGTGTGTGTGTGTGTGTGTGTGTGTGTGTGTGTGTGTGTGTGTGTGTGTGTGTGTGTGTGTGTGTGTGTGTGTGTGTGTGTGTGTGTGTGATTCTCAGTGTCTCAGTGTGTGTGCATGTGATGCATGACTGCTTTCCTGAGCCACAGGCTGTGATGGCATGTCACAATATTGACTTGCTTCCCCTCCACAAAAAAATCCCTGGAGTCCGTGATGGATAGATACCACGCACTGCCATGTAATTTTCACACCGTTTAGGAATCCAAATGGGCACCAAATCCATCGATGCTAATCAGAAAGAGCATTGGGCTCAGTAACACATCATTCCTCCTGGCAAAAACAGCTCAGATCGTTGTCATACAAACACACACACACACACACACACACGTCATAATCTCTGTGCAGGAACAAGAATTGGGTTGGTAAATGCCCCTAGTTTGCCATCATTGCAATGGCGGTGTGGGAGGTATGGTGACAATGAAAGACAGACAGTCAGAAACGCCTACGCACATTGCACCTACTGTCATCATTACAACACCACATAGGCTCACTAGCGTGTGCAGACCTTGAGAGGACAAAATCTATGAGCAAAACAGGTCAGTGAATCACACTGGTTTAATTGTTAGTGTTTGTTTTTTTGTGTGACCTTGTGTTTTTTTTTTTTTCAGGTAAGTTAATGTAGTGTATTCTCATTTGACTTGATAGAGGATATCCTAATCCTAATTTTTCATCATATGCTCACCACTGTGTCACTCTGTCTTATTCTGGGTGACTTTTTTGTTATGTGTGTAACATTTTGCTTTTTTTACATTTAGCTGACACTCTTATCCAGAGCAACTTAAAGGAGAACTTCGGTGTAAAATGAAAATGTGCATGTTAAAACATCATACCGAGTTGGTATGTGTACTGAGGAGCAAAATTGATTTAGCCTGTTGCATTCAGAGTTTAACTATTTTTATCGTTTGTCCCAGAAGGCTAACAATGGAAGTGGTAGGTGCCCTCAGACGAAGCATGACGACTACGCTATTTTTAAACCATTAAAACAGCTCGAAGAAACTCCACACTCCATCGGTAGTACAACACAGGTCCTGACATTGCCGCCAAAGTTTAAACAAGTTGATTGTACTACCTCTTCTCCTATTCTTCCTGCTGGTTCGTGTTCGTCAATGGACTTGTGCAGACTTTCATCATGGCGGCGACGTTGTGCGGCGGCTGCGATGATGTTTTAACATGCCAATTTTAATTTTACACCAAAGTTCTCCTTTAAAGTTATTTAGACACCTTGCTCAAGGGGATTTCAGCCATGGGTAGGGCGAGCTTCGAACCTGCGACTCTCTGATCCTAAGGCCAACTCTAACCCCTAGACCACAGCTGCCCTTTTTGTTTTGTTAGTTTTAGAGATTATTTGACATGCTGGAGCTTGTATTATCCAAACACATCAAAGGGAGAAAATGAAACAATCTGTTTTAAATAATTTAACAGAGAACACAAGCATAAAACATCCTGAAATGCAAAGATTGACCTGTTGGTGGCACTGAAGTGCACCAAGAGGAGGGTGCAAAAAATGGGCTAATTAGATTGCCCTCAGCCTGATGTCAACATAAAGCAAACTATGGCAACACTTCAAGGCACTGCTACAGACTGGCAGACGGAAGAGTGATGGCAGCAGAAAGCGCATACTATTCAAACAACACGCGTGAGTGGCCCTTGTGATGAAAACGGCTCCAGGAACACATGGTACATTTCCAGACATGTAGTTTCAGTGCCATAGACATGGATGGAGGCATTGTGAAAACTCATGCGTGCACGCACACACACACACACACACACACACACACACACACACACACACACACACACACACACACACACACACACACACACACACACACACACACACACATTCACATACTAGTGACTGCTGCCACAGCTGCAATACGCATAGCCATTTGGGCACTTTAGGGCCTTGCTGGCCCAGATGGGTTTTAGCGATGGCCAACAGCTCTTTCCTCCACTTTTCCCTTACAGCCACTGGGGAACTGCAAGAAGGACAGTCTGCTCCAAAACACCAAGCCCCACACACACAGACACACATACACACACACACACACACACACACACAAACAAGCAAGTTAGTAACAGCACAAATGACACCCACAATCAATACCTTCCCAGGTCGGTAGTTAAAAAAAAAAATGCCATTTCCATCTGGTAGTCAGTCGCTGAAAGCAGGGCTCCTGCCACAGGCCAGGGCCACATATCATTCTCAGGCTCGCAACCGGGACGGGATGAGAAATTGCGGGGAGCTGTCACGAGAGCAATATTGACTATGAGTGAAAATGTGATCATTTGGTATTAACTCGGTCTCGCAAGCCTCACTCCCCCCATCCCACCCTACCTCAACCCCTAGATGACAGTCCCCGGCCCGGGGAAATGATTGCATCTGCCGCTGCAACCACTGCCACTGCTATGCTACGCTCTTGCCATTGTCGCGCTTAAGAATAATACGCGCTCGCCCCAAACCTCGTTCGCTAATTTTGGCTAAGTTCACGTCCCCACACGTACCTTCCCTACCCAGCAACAACGCCCCCGTGCCCCCACTACAAACCCCCAACATCTCACACCCCAGGACCTAATGGTGAATGAACTGCCAACACCACACTAATGGTGCTCAGAGAGAGGCGGGTGTCGGGGACACATGATCCCGGAGAATTAGATAAAAAAGTCATTATAACCTCGCTGGGCTTCTTTTGTCTCACAGCCTTCATCCTTCCTTTCATGTTCGTCTTCATTCCTCTTCGTTCATCTTCCCTTCTCCGCCCGGTGCATTTGTTATTGCGACTGACACTCCCCTAATCAGGCCCTGGTCTTGGCATTTAAAATATCAATTCGGAGCAATTTCAGCCGTCACTGGAAACAAGACGGAGTGAGTGGGGGGGGGGGAGAGAGGGGCGATGAGGCGCCGATACAAGGGCAGGTTGTCGCTGGAGAGACAGTCCATGCCTCCTTAAAAGGCTCCTTCGCAGTGATAATGGACCTCCTCTATAGACATCACAGACAGATGCTCAAACATGGCTGATGAAAAGCTCGCGCTGGGGTGGGGGGGTGGGGCAGAAGGGAGGAGGGTTCGTTTAGGATCTCACTCTGAATGCTAAGGGATAGTGGTGGTCAACTAGGGTCAAACCACATGCAGGTTTGAAAAAACAAAAAACACAGAGGAAGCAGAGGGAAAAAACATTAAGAGAATCCAATGAAGGATGGCCATGATGGATATGTCCACGTCGCAGCAGATGAAGAGAAGATAAATGAGAGAAAGCAGGTAGGCCTGACCCAAATAAACAAAGGAGCGGCGTGGGGGGAGAGACAGATGTTCAAGACACCACGTGAAGGAAGGACAGACAGGACAAAGGCACGGCGAGGAACAGTTGAAGACTGTGCGAGACAAATGAGTGCGAGACAGGTGCGGGAGGGAAGGACGGCCGGTGGACAGATGAAACTATAACAGATGAGACGCAAATACGGATGACAGGCCAGATGAAAAGAGAAACAAATCAGCGTCTGCGGCCGTGGATGACGAGGACGGAGCGGATGACTTTGAACGCACAGACGAGGGAAATGACTGCGTAACCGCAGAGGTGTGAGTTTAGCGACAGTCGACAGCAACGATATTGCTGAGGCAGTAATTACAGGCTGGTGTTGGTGACACTCGATACATGTGTCTGTAAACCTTGGGCGCAGTCGTGGTAGGCTGCATTTGTAGGCCAGAAGGCTGTCCAAAACGTATGGCTACTTCATTTCCACAGATTTCAACAAGGTATTTTAGTTAGAGGTCAGAAGGTTATTGACAGTTCACCCTTATTCAGCAAGTACGGAATACAAAGGTTATGTGCTTCTTTAGTTGCCACATCAGGAATCAGGGAGACAGAACTACATTTTTACATATAAATACAATTATACACAAATAAGTATATACAGTGCATCTTTGCAAGGGAAGACAGACATAGTACAGACAAAATGACCCTCATTTTTTAAACAGCACAAATTTGAGCAGACAAAATCAATGTACAACAGGGCTCATGCGAGATTTATGAAACATGCATATCACTCTAATCCTAGCATGAAAGGGTGGAATTTATAAATTAGACTTTCTTTCCAAGTCAGACCAAAATATTTGCTGACGTAGGCCTACAATGTCAAATGCTATCATTACAAAATCACACTGGACCCTTTGCAAATGCCCATACAAAATGTAGACGGCATGCAGTATTGTACTCTTAATAAACTCAATATTAATATTTAATCAACTTAATTCATTAAACTCAATATTAATATCGATATTAATTCAACGCCATCCTGCCTACATGACATAGGCCAATAACGTAGGCTACATTATGGGAAGGTAGTAAGTGCTTAGGGAAGGTTTTGTATATTATACACTACTAGACATATTATGATTTAGGCTATATTACTTTACAATTCTCCAACAGGAACACTATGCTCTGCTGCAAGCCCTATTCTCCACAACTGCGTACACAAGCTTAGACCTAAGGTGAGATTTCATCACAGCCTGCAATCACCTTCAAATAAATAAATACCACACTGCGTAAAAATCAACATACGCCCCTTTTACGGTCATTTCCTGTCAGATGTTTGATAAATAAGGGCCAGTAATACCACAAGACAGTAGACAGTAGTTGTGGGCAGCTGTGGCCTCGGGTTAGGGCTACGGCCCGAAGGGTTGCGAGTGCGATCCCTGACTGGAGCATGGCTGAAGTGCTCTTGAGCAAGGCACCCAACCTCATACCTCTTCCCGGGCACCGCTCCAGGCAGCCCACTGCTCTGGGTGCTTCAGTGTAATTCACTAATCCAGGAATTGGGATAAATGCAGAGAACCAATTTCACTCAAGGGATCAATAAAGTAAACAAGTTTAAACTTAGTAGTGGGACACTTCGCAGACCAGTACTCAACCTTTTCAGGCTTTGTCTGAGGTTTTCACACGTATCCTCCATCCTGATTTATTACATTACATTACACTTAGCAGACGCTTTTATCCAAAGCGACTTACAAAAGGAGGACATAATAGCAAACAGATGTGTAGAGAACATCGAAGGTACCTATGTAAAGAAATGGTTAGTAGAATTTATAGCAGCCATAATGTGTGTGTATTTAAAGCCTCAAAGTCATCTTATCACCAGCACTCATTTCCAGGACAAAAAAAATAGATAATTTTAAAATTTCAGACTCAATAACATTTCCTTCAATTCTTTTCACCCCAGAGTTACCTCAGAGGCATCAGGTTGCATCTTTCCTGTGGCATGGGTGAGGTAGAGCTCTCCACAGAGGTGACCAGGAGGGTCTGGTAATATTGCAGTTTTATTCACTGCTAGGATATTGCGTGCGTTCGTATTGGGCCCATGGCGCTAATACAAAATAAACTCTGAGGCCCTTGATTAATAAAACATGGAGAGCACACAATATTTGCTGCTGGCATAATAAAAAACATTCCATAAAAGCACTCCATTTCCATCAGATATTGCTCTTGCGCCTTTGAGTGGGGGTTTTTGCGATGGTAAGGGTGGCTATAGTCTTCAAAACAAAAAGATTGAAAAGCAGTGATGGCAATTTTTTCTGTTTACCATCTGCATTTTACAACAACTAGTGCCATAAGTAAGTGATAGCATGGACGGAATTCAACAAAGAGACACAAATAGGCCCAGACAGATCAGGGATTTGAAAACAGGTTAGCAAAAATCATAAATGACAAATCACAATCAATGGGTCAGTTATGTTTAAGCTACAAGAGTGATGCAAAATATTTATGTGTGTGTGTGTGTGTGTGTGTGTGTGTGTGTGTGTGTGTGTGTGTGTGTGTGTGTGTGTGTGTGTGTGTGTGTGTGTGTGTGTGTGTGTGCATGCATATGTGCGTGTGTGTGTGTAATATGTGTTGCACTTATCATGATTTTATCATTTTTCTGTGTGTGCACACATGTATGTGTGTGTGCAGTGTGTGTGTGTGTGTGTACAGTATGTGTGTGTGTTTCACATATATTTCTGGATTGTGTTCATGATTTTGTATGTGCGTTTGTGTGTGTATGTGTTTTGGGAGGACAGCGATGGGAGGAGGAGTAGGTTTATCCACCACGGGGTCATAATCCCTCCAAACTGCAGTGAAGCCAATACATGAAGCCAATATGTGCAGTAAGGGTGCAGTTCCTTACAAATGGGCTGAATTACCCAGAGTTCCCGGCATTGACACATGCATGTCACAGCACATCGCCACCAGTGTCACTCTCAGTCGGCAGCCGACAGGTGAGAATTGCCCTCCAATCTACAGCTGATCAGCTGCTGAGAGGGACTAATGCCTTGTCAAGGCAGAGGAAGGGAGAGAGGACGAGGGAGAGAGAGAGCAATGCTGCCTGTGTTCTTCTTAATGCAATTTAACTCCCCATTCCCACCATTTTCTCACTGCACAGTATCACAGTATACATATATGTCTATATGTTCATATGTTAATATTCTTCATTTGATATTTAAATGCTTATTTTATTACTAGTAATTTTGTGAGATTGGGATTTAAGTACTTGCTTTTCACCTTGCTTTATCTTATCTTTACAGTATGTTATCTATGTTATGTTTTCTGTGACACACTTGCACCAAGACAAATTCCATGTCTGTCGTACAGACTTGGCAAGATACATGTTTCTTCAGTTGTAAGCCACACTGCAGGGTCCACTGTTCCGCAGCAAAAACATGCCTATAAAGCATTTAACTGCTTCTGTGCTTTAATGACATTTTAGAAAGAAGCAAATGCATTTGCATTCTGCGTGTTCTCATTGACATTTAAAGTCACTGCAAAGCGGCAGACCCATATTTTCCAACTTTTCGCTGAAATGTGCTTTTGTAAAGATTCAACGACTTGTTCAGAATGGCCAACATCAGAGGGAACATTCCACTCTACATATGAAGGCTCTGTTTCCACACCACAGGACATGGGTCATATACCCCAGCACACAATCATTTCAGAGAATCTTTGCACTGATCTCTTTGATCTTTAAATCATGGAGGTTTACAACCATGTGTGTGAGCTGCTGAATAAAACCATCACTAAACATCATCACAGACCACCGTCACCAAAAAAACTGTCTGACAGCCAACCATTAGAGTACTTTCCATTGCCAGGCGCCTGTGTCCAACTGTCCATACTGTTTTCAAAGCATAAGAGGTCATTTCTGAAGTAAACATTAAAAAATATCAGCACACAAGCCAATTAAGCTGCTGGCTCCCAGCAAGATGGAAATGTCATGGATGAAAGGGACACTTGTAACCACTGTGGTATCTCAGGACTCATCCACAATCTGTGAGAAGGAGACGGCAGCCAAGATACTGTATGTGTTCATCTGTGTGCATGTGTGTATGTGTGTGCCCATGTGTCCATGTCTGTGTGTGTGTTTGTGTGTGCATGTGTATCTCAGTCTGTGTGTGTGTGTGTGTGTGTGTGTGTGTGTGTGTGTGTGTGTGTGTGTGTGTGTGTGTGTGTGTGTGTGTGTGTGTCTCAGTCTGTCTGTCTGTCTGTCTGTCCATCTGTCTGTGTGAGAGAGAGAATGTTTTCCAGCATTGCTGTATATGCATGTGCCTTAGAGAAGTGATGTTCAAATGTATTATCTTTCATTGGAAAGCTTTTTTGCTTGCATCTCATGTAACTATTGTGTGATAAGTATAATTTTGATCTTTTTTTTGCACTCCTTCCAGGATTTTATGGTGGTGCATTTCCACAAATTCTAGGATTTCATACAATGCCTACTGAAGTCATGGGAGCCATGAGATTTAAAGTCACCTGTTTTAACTGTGAGTCAGAACATCCAACAGCAAATTCAGCTACTTTGCCTGCAGCAATCACAACAACAAGCCCTACAGAGTTTTGTTTGAATCATTGAATCACAGTGGAATACCTGCAGGAATGTTAGCCACAAATCTTGAGAATTCTTGCAACAAAGTGTCACTTTGGGCTGAAACATTTCCAACAAACCTTTGCCCCAAAGTGAGACTGGTGTAAATCCTGTGAGTCTGTGTGTGTGTGTGTGTGTGTGTGTGTGTGTGTGTGTGTGTGTGTGTGTGTGTGTGTGTGTGTGTGTGTGTGTGTGTGTGTGTGTGTGTGTGTGTGTGTGTGTCTGTGTGTGTGAATTTGAGCTCTCCTACCTTGGAGAGCTCCTAGGGAAAGCCTAATTAAACAATCGTTGCAAAGCCAGTTCTTTAAGCCCTGATCCTCCTGTCCCTCTGACTTTGTGAAGGGGCTCATCCTTCCATCTCAGCAGAGCCAAAAACACACTGAGAACAAGGACTATGTGGCGTGGACGAGAGAGAGAGAAAGTGAGTAGAATTAATGATTAAGAGAAAGAGAGACAGAGAGAGAGAGAGAGAGAGAGAGAATGTGTATGTGTGTTTGTTAGTTTGTTTGTGTGTGTGTGTGTGTGTGTGTGTGTGTGTGTGTGTGTGTGTGTGAGAGAGAGAGAGAGAGAGAGTGAGAGAGAGAGAGAGAGAGAGAGAGAGAGAGAGAGAGAGAGTGTGTGTGTGAATGCGTGTGAGTGTGTCCATGTGTGTGAGTCCATGGGTGTGTGAGCATGTGCGTATGGGTGGTATCTGTGTGTGTGTGCACACAAGTGTATGCGATGTGTGGGGAGAAAAAGCATGACAGAGAGAGAAAGACAGAGAGAGAGAGAAGAAAGGAGGCCTTTTCCTTGTTTGTGCCCCTCTTCATCTCTGAGAAGAGAGACTAGACATCAAAGCAGCAGGTCCAGAGAGACGGCGACAAACAGATAAATCCCAACGCCATTTGCCTTTTGCCTTCCTTGTTCTCAGCAAGTGTTTCTGATTATGGAGGGGGGACTGTATTTCTATGACAAAGCTCTCAACAGCAGGAATGTTCTCAAGCTATCCCTCCAGCAAAACTAATAGAGCATATACACAATTTCGCATAACAGAAAAAAAGTTTTAAAAAAGCTCTCCAAAAACAACACTTAATGAGACAACCAACAACAGCTTTCTTTGTGATGGTACAATACAAGTATTTTGGGTTGGTCTGGAGAATAGCATAAAAGAAGTGACAAGCTATTTATTTGTCATGAAAGAAAACAACCCAAGTGTGAGGTAGTTGGAGGAAACAGACAATTTAATGTGGCCATGGTTATGAAATATGGTCTCCTCTCTAAGAGGGGCATAGATTACATCTGTTGTAAACCATTCGTTTTTCACTCAGTGACACCACTAATACTTTTAGAAAATGCAGAATGAAGCCTAATGATGACAAATTTCAAGTGATACAGAATGATAAGTGTGTAAAGTCAAAGAGGATATTGTGTGTCTGTGGTTATGTCTTTTCCTCACCTAAGTAAAGAATGCCTTTATATTCTAATCCATTGCACAAAATACAGATAAAAGACAAAAAGATTAAAAAAAAGATGGAAATCCTCGTTTGTATGAACATTGGAGGTAGGCAATTGTCCGACAGCAGTACCAGACGTCTTCAACTACTTGCTTGGATTCAGCAAGAGGATTTATGAGTTCCCAGGCGAGTGAGTAGCAAAGTTATTGTGAGTAGCCATTGTACCGTACTGTCATCAAGGTTCTGATCCTGACTGGTGGATCCATTGGTGGAAGCTTCACATACCTGTGGGACCTGCTTTCAAAACAGTGGTTCATCTGTAGCCTAAAAATGGTGATACACTAAGAAACATTTTGGAGCCACTCAAAGTTACTATTGGGTGTTGTTCAGGCACTTTGTCACTGGAATTAGGCCACACAATTTTATCAGGACAACTTAGATCAGCAGCAGGCAACCTCTCACGATCAAGCCATCAGAAAATTAGGAGCCAGACATTGCTCAAAATGTTACCCAGTGTATCATCACCCTTTAGAGTCCCAGAGAGAGGGACAGTGGAGGACAATGATCATCTGACGCTGAGCAGCTCAAGTCTATCTCGTCTTTTGGTTCAGTCCAGCTGAAAGAAACTGGATAGATAACAATAATATTGGTTCAAGCCATCCACTCAAATGTCTATCCAAGTCACCAGCCACTTCACCAAATTACACACACACACACACACACACACACACACACACACACACACACACACAAAGTATTCTGAATCAAGGACCCAAAGTCTTTAGAGCTCAAGAACGCAATGGTAAAAAAGATGACAAAATCAGGGCCATCAGCTTCAAGGTAGTCTTTTTGAGAACGCAGTAAACAGATTTATCACTTATTAAAATACTTGATAGCTCACACAATGAATGCCCTTGGGGCTGACTGAGTATCCAAATAGGAAATACACCACCCTTGGCTTTATCTTTGTGTAGAACGTGTAGTTTTATGGTTTAGTGTTGTGTTATAAAGCCAGCTAGATCACTGTTGCAACTGTTCAACTTAACAGTTTGTTTAGCGGCCTTTCATATCTATATTCTCTCTCTCTCTCTCTTTCTCTGTCACACACACACACACCCCACACACATCACCAACCTCAGTCATGTCTGTGAACTTATAGACTAAGTGGCATACACTACAGTACATCACAGGGCCAGACAATATTCAGGTATGCTTTAAATCACTCATGGAGACTTTCCAATTTCATTGACATTCTTGTATCATGCTACACAACATGTTGTGCGTTGTGTACTCGTGTGTGTGTGTGTGTGTGTGTGTGTGTGCGTTGTGTACTCGTGTGTGTGTGTGTGTGTGTGTGTGTGTGTGTGTGTGTGTGTGTGTGTGTGTGTGTGTTTGTGTGTGTGTGTTTGTGTGTGTGTGTGTTTGTGTGTGTGTGTGTTTGTGTGTGTGTGTGTTTGTGTGTTTGTGTGTGTGTTTGTGTGTGTGTTTGTGTGTGTGTTTGTGTGTGTGTTTGTGTGTGTGTTTGTGTGTGTTTGTGTGTGTTTAGGTGTGTGTGTATACTGTAGGTTACCATTTCCAACTGAACCAACTGAATGACCACATGTTGGAATATACAGAACCAACAACAAACATCCCTTCATTTAAACAAACACATGAATTAACCATTAATTCACAGTTCCTTGATCTAACGCTAGTCTCCTGTATTATCAATGTGCAAGTCAATCCCAAATCATACAGTATGCAGGACCCCTACCACACTCCAAAGCACCGAAGTGCTCTCATGTCTTTATGCGAGGGCTCATGGCACTTGTGTCGGTCTGGCAGTCGTGACCACAAGGCGGCCACACCCAGAGCCACGCTGCTGATGGCAGTGGCAGCAAAAATAGTGTGTATGTGCCAGCGATGGATGTGTGTGTGTGTGTGTGTGTGTCTGTGTGTCTGTGTGTGGTGTGTGTGTCTTTGTCTCTCTCTCTCTCTCTCTCTCTCTATGTGTGTGTGGTGTGTGTGTCTGTGTGCGTCTGTGTGTGTGTGTGTGTGTGTGTGTGTGTGTGTGTGTGTGTGTGTTGGGGGGAGGGGGTGGGGGTTGTAGAGCGATGGGCAGGATCAGGATGGATGTTTCCCATCATGCAGCTCAATCAGCCGCCCAATGATTCATTTCACAGACACTTGGGTAATTATAGGAGTCAGCTCTTCACCTCCGGGATGAAACCAACAGAAGGGAGACGCACAGACAGAGAGAGGGAGAGAGAGAGGGAGAGGGAGAGAGAGAGAGAAAGAGAGAGAGACAGAGACAGAGACAGAGAGAGGGGGGGGGGGGGTGGAGATGTACAGAGAAAGGGAGGGTGGCAGAGGAAAAGAAAGAGTAGGAGCCAATGAGAAGAAGAGCAAGGAAGAGAGAGGTTGCTGAGGGAGTATCATCAGCCTGTGAGAACAAGATGGAGAGACAGAGAGCTTGTGTGTGTCAGTGAATGAGCGAACGGGAGAGTGACTGAGAGGGAAAAGAACCAAACCAAATGAAGATGAGAGAGGGAGCGGGAGATCGACAGAGAGAGAGAGAGAGAGAGAGAGAGAGAGATGGGGGGAAGGAGAGAAAAAGAGCTAGAAAGACAGAAAGAGAGAGAGAAGTGGGAAAAGACTCTAGCTGAATGCAACTGCAACAAAGGTTTCCAGCATATAAGGGGATGAAGGCTTGTAGGCCATCAGCAATGTCAACAAAGTTCAAAATCAATTTCGAGACACACACACACACGCACACACACACACACAAAATTGATAACAAAAGAAGGAATGGAGTGAGCACAGATTAAAGAAGCCTGAAAGTCACAGCCTTACGACTTCAGTAATGAATGACATTGTAACGTCAGTATGTTAATGAAGGTGCAGCGTTCTGGACAAAGGTTATAGCAGACACCACAGATGAAACTATGAAAAGGGGAAGTTTCTAGGCAGGAGATCTGACGGGGAGAGATGAAAAGGGCGCTGCCTGGATGAGGCTAAGGTCAAATCAGGAGTTACATCTCCCCCTATTGGTGAAGTTAGATAATGTGCAACACCCAAATATTTGATGGAAAAAAAAACATTTTGTTTGTTTTGGTTTGTTTTTATTCTTTATGCATATTTATGCAGAGCTAATGTTTTA
>CM050215.1:12004749-12054749 GCA_027475355.1 Coilia nasus | reverse complement strand
GCCACATGTCCCATCACACCTCAGGGTGTTTACCCAGGGAGGGGGTACGTGAGCACCAATCACATCCGTCACATCAAGCTGCTTTGGCTGAAGTGGAAAAATTCCTTCTCAGAGAAAACGCCAGAGTAGGGCAAAAAATGATGTCAAATCAATAAGGAAAACAAGAAAAAAAAAAACTGCATTACCACCCATCGTTCACGGTGGATACAGCTCTGTAATATGCCTCGTAGGTGTGTGGGCAGGTTCTGTTTTGTTCTGTTAGCGGTACGATTGGCCTTGCTCTAACAAAAGACTCCCAGATACCTCCGGTGTTCATATTAACTTGATGCCGTTCGCCACAACGTCCTCTCTCCCTCCCTCCGTCGTCAGGCACAAACACATCAGCCCGAGGACGACCTTCATGTTTCGTCTTTGTGTGGCTGTGTGGCGCGGCTCCTTCATTGAATTGGAAATAAAGATCATCACAGACGCCATTAGGAGGAGAGGCAGAGCAGCGCTGCTCAGAATGCACAACTGCGAGGGGGGAAGAGTTAATGGGGCTTGGCATTTGGCGCGTGTTAGGAGAGACAGTCGCCAGTGTCTGCTGGTGGGTCCCTTACACTTACACACGCACAGACACACACACACACACACACATAGACACACACACACTTTGAGACATGCCCTAACATACACATTCACATACACAAGCACACACACACACTTTGAGACATGCCCTAACATACACATTCACATACACAAGCACACACACACACTTTGAGACATGCCCTAACATACACATTCACATACACAAGCACACACACACACTTTGAGACATGCCCTTGCATACACATTCACATACACACACACACACATGAATGCATTTGCAGACATACATGCAGAAGTGCATTCACAAAGACACACACACACACACACACACACACACACATGCAGACACACACAACAGTTTTAGATGCATGTAGGTGACAGTGAGTTTATGGCCGTCAATAATGTTTCATGAGGCTGGGTGCAGGCAGAGCAGGGAGAGGAGAAAATGAGATCTTGTGTCCTTTCAAACACTCACAGACACACACACACACACACACACACACACACACACACACACACACACATACACACTGTCCTCGGTATGACTACAGCAACCACTGACACAAACAAAACCACTGAGCACCAAATGAAGTCCACAGAATTAGATGTGAATGGTTCAGGCCACTGGTGGTTAACCAGTAGTGCCTATCTCACTGAACTATCCTTCACTGGGTTTTACGAACATAACCTTCAGCCAAATAGTGCTCCTAAATTTTCACGTTACCTCAGCACTGATACTGTAGGTTCGAGTGAAATAATACAAAAAAAAAGAAAATAAAGAAAACAAAAATAGACAGTGACATGATTTACTCTACAACAATCATGTGAACTGATTGATTATGTATGTCCATTCAAACAAAAATCATCCACCTAGAAATACTGTAAATACCCACTCACAGAGCACATAGAGCACACTAAAAAAATTACACTATCATCATTGTAGGCTGTTGTACAGCTATGTCTAGTTTGTCAGTATCTGCCTTGTCGCTGTTGGGGTACCTAATTAGAGCTGAAGACCGCAGGTTCGGGCATGCGGGCCAAGTGCGCGGTAACTGAAAGGTCAGGTGACTAGTTTCGATGAGCTCGAGACAGATGGATGGATGGATGCTGCAGAGGTAAAAAATGATGTCATTCATTTGTTCCAACTTACATGTTTGTTTCAACGTTTTACATTTGTCATAATACATTATGTTAAAATGTATAAATGTCTCATTCTTGACAGAAGGCAAAAGATCTGTATGCATGTGCATACTGTATGTGACTATGTCGGGCTACAAACGGGTTCAGGCTTTAGAAAAACTGTCAAGCTCCGAATTTGGGTCGGGCTTGGGCCGAATTCTGTCGGGCGCGGGCCTCGTCGGGCCTAACTTGTAAGGCCTGATTACAGCTCTATACCTAATGGCCACCTGCATTATAAAACGGAACTCCAAGGGCTCCACCTAGTGTTGGATGTGTGTTATTACAGTACATTCTCAAGTAAGGCTGTCAGCATGTCTGTAGGTCAGACGTCGAAGAAAATTGTACATTGTGCAGCTGCTGTGCTTTTTGGTTTAGGTAATTTAATGTGTAGTACAGGGCTTTGGCTTTGGTATGTGGCAAATACAGAAAACCTTGTTTGCACCATGCGTTTGAGAAATATAACAAAATGATGTGATTTCACTTATATTTATATTATATTTATATTAGTTGGATAGTGTGGCTAGTATACATTACACTGTGTTTTAGATGTGTTTAGGCAGATGTGTATGTGTGCATGGGCATTTCTCAGGAAAGGGTATAGACAGCAGGTGACATATCTTAAATTGAGTCATAAAAACCACCTGTTTATATACCTGAGCACATATGCCACTACTATTGGTGTGTACTGACTGCTGTGCTGAAAAAAAAATGTGTGCATGTAAACTGATAGAATATTAGACATTTTGTTATTTACACAGCTGCATAAAGTTAAAATGTACATAACATAATTATCACTGGGTGGTGTGTTTTCCCACGGTTAAAATGAATACAATGAAGTAATAGTGAAGATTGAGGTTTAAACTAGAAAGTGAATCATCCGCCAAGTAATATTCATTTATAAAGACGATGGGTTTTGGTAAGGGTGCTATATTTGTATACTGCCACAAGGGGGCCTCAGTGATATGGAGTTTGTGAGAGGCTTGAGGCTTGCAGCTCAAAACAAATCTTGCCTCAGCATTTCATCATTTCAGATGTGACTAATCCAATATGCACTTATTGCATAATATTGTGTTGGGTATATATTTATACAGTCTGTATCCATATTTATGTTAGTGTGCAAAAAATGTAAAATATGTACTCATATTTATGCATAAAAGGGTTGAAACTTTACCATATATTTGGTAAAACAAAGCACTGTTAAACAGCCTCTGTCAGACATAAGATTATTTTTACCATTAATAAAAACTCTTGTACTTCATGTGACAAAGAGAGTGCAGTATTGATGGTCAAGTATGAATGTATGAACAACTAAAATTCTTTTGTATCAAAAATATAAAAAAAAAAAAAAAAAAAAAAAACATCTCAAATATTTCCAGTAAAGAAAGCAAAACTATAACAATAGTTTCACAGAGGTTACACACCAACACAACATCATATAACCCTAAGTGATTAGCAGTGAAAGAGTATTTGTGGTCAGGAGGCACGGACAGGATTGTAAGGGGTCTCCACCACACCAGTTCAGGGGTAATGTCTGTGTATTTCCAAAGAATTCATCATCCGCTATTGAGTTAATATGAGCCATGGCCCAAAGAGGAGGCTTCGAGAGGGAAAACAAAAAGTAATTGCCCCATTTGTCATGATAAATCGTCTTTTCCCCATCCTGCTCATAAAACAGACAAAAAAATAGAGAGAAAGAGAGAGAGAGAGAGAGGGAGGGAGAAAGAGAGAGGGAGAGAGACACACACGGGGTGTATGAATGAAGGAATGAAGTCATCACAGACACAAACACACTGACAAATGTCTCCTTCACATTAATATCTCAAAAGCACTACACTTTACAAATTGACCCGTGCCGCGCAGTGGATGTCGGGCCTGGTATTTTCACCCATGTTTCTTCAGAAATGCTATTGCTCAGCAGTTCATCTCGCAAATATCAATCAGTCTCCCATTTATTCTTTGAAAGAAGAGCAGGATGGAAAAAAGAGAGGCACAGCAAAAGGAAGGGGGCCATTTTCATGATGAATTCACCAAATATCTCTCTCTCTTTCTCTTTCTCTCTCTGTCTCGCTCTGCCTCTGCTAACAGTAACATCGTTGGATATAAAACACATCCAACCACTATGTGGTGTTCTCCTCCAAAGACATTCCCAAGACAAATCTGCTACAAGTTCGCTATTATGGCTTCACAACAGCCATGGTCAGAAGACAAGATATCTCCGCCATATCTTGGTTGTACACAGACTATAAGACTATAGTGTTTTTTGTTTCTCTTCTATGTGATCTATTTATTTAGTGTGGAATGATAGCAGCATACGTTTTTATTTTGCCCAAACCAAATGTCACTCTTAGGGACTATAAAGCTCATCTCATCTTTCAACACGCTCATTTCAAATGCTAGATTAATAAGATATCTGGACTTTCAAACAGTTTGTGCACTTCAAGTATGTTAATAAACACCCCAGAAAACTTGCGAAATAAACACAATCACTCATGTTCTCAAGCCCTTTGATACCAGTTTGAGTAGCTAATGGCACACATGACCTTGTCTGTGTCTAAGTGTGCCATTTTTTCTCTCACAAACATTATTCAACCACCACTTCTCAAGCCGTCCAAATTCCACACAGTCAGACTCCCCCACCCCCCATCCCCCCTTCAATCTGCCCTCAGAGCTGGCACGCTGTCAGACTCTCCTGGCGGCAGGCGAAGCCTTGCCCTGCACCCCAGCGCCCCGGCAGCAGCGGTGGCACGTTCACCTTGACGAGCTGCCACGCTCCGCCGTGGAGGACGCTGAGGCGCAGGACGAGGGAGCCAATCGGGTAGATGGTGACGTGGATGACAAGCATCCATGCTGCCCAGGATGGAAAACTACTGATCATTATTATTATTATTATTATTATTATTATTATCACTACTATTACACCTACTTACTCACTCACTCCTCAAAGCCATCTGGCCTTATCACGAGGAGACTATAGATGTCATACTGCCATAACGCACATGCTGTGCTCACAACAGGTAATCAGAGGGCAGACGCGATTTGGGGGAGATTTGCTGACCTGGGTGCTTAACTGATTAAGGGTGATTAAGCAGTATTTTCATACATTTCCAAATATTAGGATATAAATATGAGGTGTACAGCTCTGTTTACTAGTAATTTTACAGAGCAACAGAGTGTACATGTAACTAACAACACCCTAATTAAATATTACTTGGACATCAAAAGCAAATACGGAAAGTTCAGATGCAAAACCCTAAGTCTAAAATTTCAGAAATGTGAAAAAATTATGTTGTTTTAATAACAATTTTCAAGTAATCTCTACCAAACTGCAAGTGAAATATTATCATTATCATCAAGTAAAAACAAATCAAGCCAAAACAATCCAATTGGAATGAACTGATGATAAAGTTTATCAGAATTATATAAATATATTTCTGTAAATTCATCGCAAATGTACTAAAAGGGTTTTGCATTTGAACTCTTCAATTATGTCTTTTTACAGCCTTCCTCCTGAGTGTTCAATGCAACATGAAGTCATATAAATGCTGCCTGTGTATGTGTGTTTCTGCAAGTGTTTGGCATGACTTGACAAGAACACAGAGATATGGCAAGATCTTCTCCGTCCTGTGCTCTCTGTGCAGTGTCCAAGTGAAGCCTCTGATGTGTGATCTTATCGCTCTCATTCATACTGGGCCGATCTCTTCTGCCTGAACCTGAGCCACTCCTGCTGAGGACCACCAGCTTATGCATGCAGTAAAAACAGACTCAAATGATGCAGATGTCCTGCTGAAAGTCAGTATGTAAACCAGCTCGCCTGTTACCATCTCATAACACAGAGGTTTAAGAGATGGCCAAGGGGTGTATACTCCTTAGGGTGTATGCCACTGAATGTGTGTATGTGTGTGCGTGCGTGTGTGTGTGTGTCTGTGTGTGTGAATGAGAGAGAGAGAGAGAGAGAGAGAGAGAGAGAGAGAGAGAGAGAGAGAGAGAGAGAGAGAGAGACAGAGAGAAGGAGAGAAAGAGAGAGAGGATGAGCAAGCAATGGAGACGGAGCAAGCGAGCTCAAGAGAGAGTGACTGTCAAGCAGTTTCTGCGGGAGACAGCACATCTGCCCGAGCAGCTGTCTGAGCCTGCTGATAGCGCAGGCGAGAGATAAATCACAGAGGGCCGCACCTCTCTGACAGTGCGATGAAAACAGCAGCACCCAGACACACACACACACCTTCCCTGCAATGCAGTTCACGTCGGCACAGGAACCACAGCGACATGAGTGTACGCTCAACCACGCAGAAACCACAGACACACATCCCCCTATCATATACACTCCGCCACGCAGAAATCACAGACACACACTCCCCCATCATATACGCTCAACCACGCAGAAATCACAGACACACATCCTCCCATCATATACGCTCAACCACGCAGAAATCACAGACACACATCCTCCCATCATATACGCTCAACCATGCAGAAATCACAGACACACATCCCCCTATCATATACGCTTAACCACGCAGAAATCACAGACACACATCCCCCTATCATATACGCTCAACCACGCAGAAATCA
Organism: Coilia nasus; assembly: GCA_027475355.1. NCBI lineage: Eukaryota > Metazoa > Chordata > Actinopteri > Clupeiformes > Engraulidae > Coilia > Coilia nasus. The sequence goes on along the minus strand of CM050215.1, from coordinate 12,048,413 downwards.
CAGACACACATTCCCCCATCGCATCGCTGCCTTGGCCCAGCACCCCAGCCATCGCAGCAGAGCACAGCACAGCACAAGCACAGATGGCAATGCTCAGAGCACTCAGCCTGAGTAAACAGTCTGCTTACAGGCGAGAGATGGAGCCCCGTTATAAAAGCAGGCTGCCCCATCTCTAATGGCTTGCTAATGTTTAAACATACTATTAAAGGCGGATTAGGGCTTCTCGCGGCCGCGTGACAAGGGAGCGTTCCGTTAATCCCGCCAAGGCTCTCACTGCAATTTTAAACTTCAAAGACTCCTCAATTTGCATCCTAAATGACTGAATTGTCCTCGCAGCACCATGTGGACATGGTGATATATTGTCCATGGCTCAGTTGAGACATGTGACAGACCTACTCTAGGTAAGAGAGGGCCCAGCTAATGCATGGATGATGAGTGACTGGGGAAAGCGCTCAGCATCCCACATCCCACTTAAATGCAAGTTGCGAGTTTAAATTGGGCCCTCCTCACCTTGGCAATACAGCTAGCCAGAACTGAGCTCCCTCTGCTACTGTATTTATAGTAATAGAACAGAGTGAGATATTGACCACTGATAGAAAGGAAGAGCTCTCCCTATACCTACAAAAGCCAATTTAACCACTGAACACAACTAAGGATGAATTAAACTGATCCAGCACAGCTGCCGTGAATTCCATACAAATACCTTCAAATCACAATACATGCACACTTTAAGGAGACGGTTAATATAATTATTAGTGGTAAGAGCCCAAACAATGCATTCTTTCATATATATAGATACATATATATATATATGCATTCAACATTTCTGGCTGCGACCCTGATTGTCATTTGTCTGCTGCCTATTACCATAATAAACCATGGAAACATCATTTAAAAATAACCACTGGTTGTGGTAGCCTGTTTGAGAGATGAAAAAGGCTCTGTCGTGGATCTAAATGATTTGTCACATGCCTAACCGTGTAGCACAGGTGAGTGATAGGGCTGCCATAGACCAATGATGACTCATCTGTCGAGCCCTAAGCCAACGCCTTAGGACCTGAAGCCTGAACCGACAGACACCAGGACAGCCACAACCACGCCACAGGGCAACAGTCTCCCTTGTCCAGATACTGCAGCTCTAGGGCTGGAGGCAAGAGGCTTACTTCCAGGTGACACAAGGGACAATAGCAGGTCTGCGCCCTAATGCTGTTATCCTCCAGTGGCTTGGCCAGGGGGCACCTCTGCGGCTGACTGGGTGGTTTGTCTTGATCTGACCCTATGAGGAAAAATTGCTCCTCCAAACCAGACACACACACACACACACACACTAATACACACACACACACAAACACTAACACACACATACAGAAAACCCTCACGACCAGCCCTCCCTTTCCCACAGCAATGCAATACAAAAACCCTCCATCTTATAACATGACACAGCAGATAAACCGCTTTATCAATATGTGATGCTGGCAAAGGTTGTGTAAATATATGAGCGGTCAGATGTAATATCTTGGATCGAGGCACAGCTACAGCGACTGTCTTTTTTCCCCCTCTCGCTGTGGGTTTCAGCCCCACACCGCCCTCCCTGCCTCGCACCCTTCCAGCTCTCCAATACAATTTACCGTCCTTGTAAAAAAAAGACATACATGGTGCCTGGCACAGACTTTATGGTCTTGTCACACACACTCTCCAAGCAATCAATCTAGCTTTTTTTTTCTTTTTTTTTTTTAAAAGGTTAGAAAAAAAGAAAACAAAAATAAACAAGCAGACATTGTTTTAGATAATTAACAGTTTAGCATGTACAAACAGCACTTGTTGTAACAGCACTCTGTAATGTAAGATGGTCCACTTGATCTGAAATGAGTACAATCAGGTAAATCCTCCATTTAAAGCAAAAGTCCTTGTCTTCTCTTATAAACCAACAGTAACCTGTCAGTGGTATAATAGGGGGTAAACAGCATGTAAACACCATTTACGCACATTTTAAAATAATTAAACATTTGTTTTACACCATGGCTGTGCCTGAAATGAAAAAAAAAAATGCTGCCTTTGAACAGAGCGTTTGGTGGCAGCAAGGCATCAAGGCTTTCTGAATCGAATACATGCATAAAATGCTGCCTACGAAGGTACCTTCATTTTGCCCAATTTTGAAGGAAGCATTGATGCTTCTTTCATGCTGCCTTCAACATCCAATATTCTACCGGATTATGAAGTCAGCTGTTGGTGTTATGGCAACAGCGTTCTGTGCTGCTGTCTAGCCAGGCCGCCTGAAACGAAGGTTTTAATCGGCACCTTGATGCCTGTTTCAGGTGAGTGACTTGTTGGACATGGAAGGCAGCAAGGCAGCAAGTCACTACTTTCCCATTTCGGACATAGTACAGGTCATCCTGTTATCTGTATGCGTTTTCCCTTATGTCGATATCTGCATCTGTTTAATTGTATTGTTAAGCAGCTTTGAGTATTTAGAAAAGCGCTGTATAAGACTCATGTGTTATTATTATTTTATTGTTAGTCTCCATTTTATAATCACTAATGTTCACAAATGTATGAATAAGCAGAGTTCGCCCACCTTTAGTTTACCGCTGTGTACTGTACATAAAATGTACCCACCTTTACCCACCATTCCTTTCACCACCACACCACTGGCAACCACGCGAATCTCAGTTGGTCCTCATGTCCTCCCCACCCCCCCACCCCCCCTCCTCATGTCTCTGCAGTTTTTAGACATGTTTTGAACTGTTCCCCAAACTCTCTGTCACTCCTCCTTCCTCCACACTTGTCCTCTCCTGTCTTCCTCATTCATCTTCCCCCCGGCCGGCCGGCATGAACGCTCTCTCGTTCCCTCCCTGGTATATTTTACCCTGGCATGTGCCACAGTTGAAGCCCATTAATCAGGGCCCGCACAGTAAGGGCTGAATGCTAAAACACTCGCTCTCCGCTTGGCTCCAACAAGCCAACCGCACTAAAGGACACTTTAACCTTGTAGCCGCTTCCATTTCCCTGCCTAATTTTGGCCAAAAGGAAAAAACAAGGAAGAACTTCCAATTTTCTTCTTTTTTTTACTCAGCATACAGGCAAATGTTTGACAGAGAAAATGTAAGTGGATTTTTTTTTTTGAGTGGGTGTGTAGGTGTGTGTTTAAAGGGACTGAGCATGTACATGTGTGTGTGCTGTGGATATACGTGTGTGTGTGTGTGTGTACCTGAGTTTGTGGTGCCTATTCACCCACCAGGTTGTGTGGGGTTGAGGCATCCGCGCTATAAATAACCTTTGGATACTGTGGGGAGAGCTGGAGGCCAATGGAGGACTTTGACAGCTGAGGGGAAAGTGGCCTTGTCTCCCTGGGAGACAACCATTAAAACTGATCCCAAAATTATCCTGGCCTCACAAACAGCATCACACCCACTTAACCTGCTGACAAATAAGCCTGAGCATCACCATAACCAAACAGCTGATAAAAAAGACCTGGTACGACCTTAAGCTCTAATCACAGTTGCGCCAGTTTGTTTAAAGTACAACAGTGCAATCCCAAAGAAACAAATACCACATTACAAAAACTCCATTAACTCTCCAGCAACTTCTGTTCTGAGTATACCACCACAAACCAAGCAGCTGTGATCAAACACACAGAAATACACAACCAAAAGAACAACAGATGTTTGTGATCTTACCTTGACCTTGGGCATGTGCTGTCTGGAGACATATGATGCAGAGGAGAGGGAGCCGAAGGGAGAGGATGAGAACTGCTTCAGGTAAAAGACGAGTCTGTCCCACTTGGTCCAGTCCTGCAGCCATGGCACCATTGGACGCTGGAACGTAAACAAAAACGCTATAAATAAATGATTAATGGGTATGGAATAAACAAAGCTTTGTCGTTTCATCCTCACACAATGTTAAGCACGAAAGTTATTACCCCTTTAAAATTCCATTACTGTGAAGAATTGCAAAGCCATTTGTATTTCTGTGGCGCTGGACTAAAAGCTGAGTGTGTCTAACTCACCATCAACCTATGGGTGACAATCCAAATATACAAAACACCGAGCATATGCATCATGCCACAAGACAAATAAAAAGCGAGGTAGAGATGGATGGCATGGGGTGGCGTACGGCGAGCCAAGCTTGTTTTAATTCACCAAGTGTGCCGCTCCTAAATATTACTCTCCCCGCCAAGCCTGAACCACTCATTAAATACAAAGCTTTTATGAACCAACAATTCATCATTCAATTTAACGACACATTATTTGTAACGGCGCATTCGAGCATGGAATTTACGGCATTACCATTGCGCCTAATGAACTATTATTTCTTCATTCTTCAGTGAGTAAAACAGCCCTGGCAAACACGGACTCCAAACTAAGTTGGAAACTGACAGATTCTTTGCGACAGTGAATGAATGGCGGAGTCCAGGCACGCGGGACAGGTTAACGCAGGTGATACATCAGACGTGGTGGAGGTGCAGCTGGGCCTATCACCGGCCTGCGCTATAACCCGCCGCTACAGGTTCCGTTCTGTCTCGAGCTTCGGCGCTAATGAGCAATGAGCACAGTCACGCGCCATCTGGAGGGTCAGCACATGGGCCCACTTCTACTCAGCAATCTTCACACAAATATAGCGCACAGGAGGGTGGTAAACAGAACACTACTGCAATCTCACAATCTGGCACTAGAAAACAAATCGTCTGAAACACAAAATGTAGCACTTGTGGTGTGTGACGTGGGTGTTAAAAAACAACGGTGGAAACAAAAATAAGCATAGCATCTATGTTATGTTAAATAATAAAATAAGTTATGAAAAATGGCATGTGATTAAAGGTCTTAAAGAGTAAAGAAAATTAATCAACAGGACATGTTTCTTGTTAGCAGGTGTGAGTGTCAGTGTGAGATGGCAACATCAGCAGTCCATTACAAGCTTGAGAATCGGTTTTCACAGACCTGTAAATAACACTAACAGGACGGGAAGCAATGGTGTCACAGTAGGCTGTCAAATTAATTGTCATAGAAAACAAACAGAGGTACCTTGTAGCATGACTTCATCACTGACTTGCAAAGCAACAGGTGGCATTGCTTTGTTTCCTTGATAAAGCTGTAACACACCTGCTGGCTGCTTCACACAGGTGTCCTTCAGATAAGGATACATGCACTGAAAGTGGAAGCTTGCTAATGTAGTCTTTGCATACTTACAGGCTTAAAGGTATGTGCATAAAATAAACCACAAAAAGTAAGTATACATTTAGCTAATACATCTGCATCACTCAATAAGTAAGAAAAAATATATTTTCAATATATATTAACAAATATTTATATTATATACAATATTTTATTATATTGTATTGTTTTCTTTCTACTTTGGCTGAATAATGTGTCCCAGGCCTGAGAAATTTAATAAGTTAAAGAGTAACAATGTGTTAATGATGACATTTACTGGATATACTGTTTGCAGCTGGAAGAACTGTGGAAAATTCAGAGGAAATGGCTCTGATTATTAAAAAATAAATTAGAGGCTTTGCGGAACACCCTTTCCTGCAAGTTTATGGTTGCACAACATTTCAAATGAATCCAACAGCCATCTCCTCTCACACACACACAAACACACACACGACACAATGCACCACCTATCTCCTTGCCCCGCATGACAACAGCATAACCCACTTAGCGAAAGTGATCCTATTATCGGCATAGTGCCAATTATCAGCCATGTCTGTTGCTGTTCCACTTAAAGTGAGGCTTTACCCGGTGAAAAAAAGAGGTTACCCCCGTGAAAATAGACAAATTCAGCTCCCGTAAACCTTTGGTTTGAGTAAGTGAACTTATAGAGTTTATTTTAAACTGATTTTGCATCCAAATGTTTCTGACCACCAGGCCGATAATAGACTTGCTTGCACTACTGCACATAATATGCTATAAATGACAGATTAGTCCCTGGCCTGATGGTCCTGCTCCAGCAGAGCACAGGAAGCCCACACCTTACGCCCTTAATCCCACCAGCTCCGTCTCTCTGTCTGCCTAGCCACATTGAGAGTGAGCTCTGGTAGTCCAGAACACAACAGTGGCCACTGGAAAAGATTCAGCAGTCACAGCAGATGCCTCATACAGCAGATGTGGGAAAAGAGAGGGAGGACGAGACAGGAGGACAGGTGGGAGTGGGATGAACAGACAGGCTCGCAGTTGGTACCGTGTGCTCCTGTCCCCTAACACACATTGAAAAATTCATTAACAAATGGGTGTTAGTTTAGGCACCTCCATGAAATCAGTCATGAATATGGATACTTGGCTGGTTGGCTAAAACAAGAATGTTTTGGCTTTCAGAGACTTTAACAACATAGTGTAAAACTGTCTGTAGGGGGAATTAAATTCTGACCAGCTTTGGTGTTCCTTTCACCAATCATCCTCTTCCTCTTGTCTGAAATATCCCATAGAAAGCACTTAACTCCATTTTAAACCTGATACAGTGTTTGAAGTGACTTTATGGGTTGTATAGGTCAGCATTGATTTATTAAGAGTGTCATACACATGTCTACGCTACTAAAGATTCATTTGGGCTGTGATTAATACTGTGATCTTCCACACAGCCATCTTTTATCCTGTTGACATAAATAGCTGTCTGATATCCTAAACATACACGTGCTGTCCTCTCAAGCCATCCTGTCAGGTATCAATCCGTGTTCAGCGCCCCGTACATCAGCGAGCAAATTGGGTGTAACGGCCGACGAGACGAGGCTCTTTAGAATGCAAACTATCATGTCCTGTTTGCCTCTCCTCTCCTCCGCTTTATTCAATTACCCCGGGACAATCATGCTTGTCTTATGCATCATCTCTGGAGCGGCAGGCAGCCCACTCTCTCTGGGCCCCCCGAGCATCTATATGCCATTCTCCCCTGATTATATTTCCCATCGATAGTCATTTACAGCTCCAGAGGAGGGGGAGATGGTGGTCAATGACTGTTGTCCTGTGCCAGCCTGGCGCTGGACACCCGCCCAGAGGAAACAGATTGGAGTGGAATGACTGGCAACGAATGGCCAGGCGTGTTCATTACTCAAGCCTTCCTCCTTCTCCTCCTCCTCCTCCTCCTCCTCCTTCTCCCTGTCCTCCTCTTCCACTGTGACTGCCTGAGCCTGGGAGAGATCAACATGCACAGCAACGCCACTCGGATACAACAACCTGGCTGAGATTAGCCCCGCCACACACACAGCCTGTTCCGGAATTATCGGCTAAAGGGGCGCAAGATAACACGGTACAGCAGAAAAGGAGGCTGAACACTGACTGTGTGTTTGCGTGTGTTTTATTGTTTCTCAGCCCTATACGTGGATGGCAGCCAAGTTGAGCTGTCCAGCGTCCTAGAGTGCATGTGAAGGGGAAAAAAAAAAAAAAAAAACCCAGGGCGGGCTCTGTACATCACTGTGTGACATTGTCGGTGTTTACAGCACAGAAGCTCTCCAGTCCTCAGACATGCTGTCAGAGCCTAATTATGCAGAGTCCTAACAGTGCCAAGAAGCGAAGGAGTATACGGAGGGGAAAAAATAGCAAACAGCAAGGTCTGGAACCAGTCTGCTGCCACCGCGCTCGGCAAACAATCCGGCATGCTGTCGCAACCATGTCAGACACGGGCAAAAAGCGTGACACGTTTGATCAGACCTTCCTCGCACTGGGACTTCTGGTGCGGAAAAATGCTGTGATTTTAATGTGGTGGCAAATTGAACAGACCCTGTCCTTTTGCATAGACCTGATGGATAGGATTTTGACTAGTGCTGCACAGTGCATATAGGCTTTCACAAACTAAAAATTCAGCAGAAACTAATATACTGCTGAGTATTTTTTAAATAATAATTTAGCAAATTTGCAGGTTTGAAACAATTATCTCACTGCAGCTATGCAATTTTTAGAAACTACAATTTACTTCAGCTACTCAACTTTTAGAAACAATTTACGAAGTAGTCTTACTAGTCCACAGTAAAGCTCTATCACCTCATTCAAATAGAAAAACTAGTTATCTTTTACTATCTAAATTGTTTTCAAAAAATTCAACAATGTTCTCAAAGTTTCTCCAAGCATTTCTTCAACTCATCACTCAGGTGTGTCTTTACACAATCGTGTTCAACATATATATCCTGTAGAACAACTCATTTTCTAACTTGCCATAAAATCTGCACAAATTATTAAACTAATAGGATCTACAAAACACATCTACATAAAATGTTAACATTCCTCTACGAGTATCTGTGTGTGTACAAGCGGATTGTCTCACCAGCGCATCTTACCTTATCCGAAGGGCCTGTTGCACGACAGCCCCAGGAGAACTGTGCCCTCTACAGTTGGGTTTCCCACTAGTCCACTGGTGTCTGAGACAGAGCCCAAGTCTGTGTGTGTGTGTGTGTGTGTGTGTGTGTGACCGGATGATGGGAAGGATAAATGCCGGCTTCTTCCTGCTCTGGCTGTCTGTGCGAAGTGCTCAGTCTGCTACACATGCAGTCATGCACAACTGGAGTGGATCTCTCTCTCTCTCTCTCTCTCTTTTTCTGTCTCTCTCTCTCTCTACTCTGTCCAAGCACAACCTATCACCACTGAGAGAGAATAGTGAGGCTGAGACTGAGAGCGAAAAAGATAGAGAGCGAGAGAAAGAGCAAAAAGGGAGAGCTAGAGCTAGAGAGGGAGAGAGAAAGGGAGAGTGAGAGTAAGAAGGGAGAACGAGAGAAAAAGAGAGACTGCGTCAGTGATGCAGATTGTTGTGGAAGGGCTGTATTTCTGGTAATCCAAGTGAAGTAAAAGCCAGTGCTGTTTCAACAGACTTAATTAAAGTGATTTGATTGTTTGCGCTCTCTCTCTCTCTCTTTCTCTTCACCCATAATGGCCTTCGAGTGAGGTTCATTTGTCCCCATTCGGTGCTCACCAACTCCTGCTCTCAAATTACCTACCTTTTAATCCATCTAATGACCACGACTTCCACTTAGACATCACTTCGGCATTGGCTGTGAATATGAATAGTGAAATAAAGAGGGGCTGTCAAATGTGTCGTGGAGGACACGTGTTTAGCGGGGGATGTGAGAGCATGCAGAGCGATTCACGGCCGCAAGGCTTTTTTTATGGAATATTTACACAGTTGTAGATAATAACACACTGTCATCAGTCTGTGTCTAGTTCATTTTGAGACTTTAATTTTTCTTCACTATAGCTCATTAATCAAAGCGTATGGGAAAAGGCCATAACCTATCTTTATATCATAATACACTTAATGGCACATTCTGTTTTTTGCGAATTGCAGCATTCGTGATGATTGTGCTGTGCAGTTTTAATCCAGGACGTATGGCTGATAACACAGAAGTTCTCTGCGTATTCAAAGGTGATATATTAGGCAGCAGTCTGGCTACAGCATCATTTGTAATGATTACAATCAGAAGCGGTATAATAAATTGTGAGAGATTCAGAGGCTCAGGTCATTAGGTTAGTCATTATGATGTATAGGCCTGGAGAACAGCACATACATTTTACAGAAGTATAGCAGCAGCTTATAGTTGGGCAAAGCAAACTTTGGGGGCTTAACTCAAAAGACAGAGAAGAACTGCGCACCTGCCCAATGATACTGGGAAATGTTGTGTGTAAAGAGTTGTGTTGCTGTAGCATAATATCGATTTCATCATAATTAGATCACCTTTCAGACTGGATTGAAAATCAAGATCCACAAGTGCTGTGTGAATTCCAGGTCAAAACAGTGGCCTTGCCATGGCTGTGACCAATTTCCAGATTGTTTTCCAGATGCCATGTAATGGTTTTATAATCACCATGTAATTGCAACTGTGCCAGAATTCAATCAAATAAAAAACAAAAACCCCATGGTGGAATAAATGTGTGTTTTTACATTATCCAGTAGCCACTAAACATGCGTTTGGTTGCTGTTTACTGGGCCACTCAGCAGTGAGACTTGCAACCTCACTAAACCAAAGATAGTTGAATATTCTCAAGTGCCATGCTAGTCATGCTACGAGCAACCATGGTTACTGTTAAATGTCAGCTCGTCCAATCGCAGCTGCTCTTCTCTCAGTCTCGGCCAATGCTGTTGGTCTGTCTATTTGTGCTGTACAGAAACAACATTACAATGTTTTCTGCTTCCCTATCACACAGAAGTAAGCACGAGTACCACAAAGTGGTATTTATGTGTTCAAACATAGTGTACATATTCAAAGATATGACGAGTATACACACTGTAATTTAAGCCACGATCAATTCAAATCAATTAACCTTCTACCAGTGCTATGGAGACAATATTACTGTGTTGTCTTCTTTCATGTCTCCCTAAGGAGAAAGCACCAGTGAAAATAAGAGATGCATAATGAGCTTGATTCATTTTTATACCATATTTATACCTTCTAAGGCTTTTTTTCCACTGATACTTTTAGACAATATAGACTGTAAAGACTATGAGTAAACAATCATTCCATCCATTTATTTTATAACACATACTGTATGCTTTGTATGGCCATAATGGAAAATGAAGATAATATTCAGACAGTATATATGCTATATGCATGTTCAAATATATGCACATATGAAATAATATTTCATATTTAATTTGAATTATTGAATTATATTATTATTATTATTATATTATTTGAATTATATCATATCCATACAGTAATTTCCTAAGATGCTGAATTAATTAACCTTCTTCTTCAAAGAAATGATTCTGTTCAACACATCCTAATGATGAATGACATGGTTGAGGGAGCTAATTGGTCCTCTCCTCCTGGGAGGTTAGTTGTTGTTGGTTTCAGAGAAGAGCACATTGCATGTTAAAAATGTTCCCAGATGAGGACTTGGAACAGAGTTGATAGGGTTTACAGCAGTGTCAGCCACTGAAGGTTGAACACATCCTTTTCCACATCCACATTTAACGAGGAATGTTGGACTATGGATTTTGGAAATACCTGAAATCTCTGGAGAGTCCTTTTAGAAACCGAAAAACTAAATTGGATAAGTGCATCATTTTATGGCCTGAGGAGGAGTCATGGAAAATATCACGGTGAGACATTGAATTCTCTTTTGTAAGGCACCAGTGAGATTTCTTGTCTAAAGAAAACATTTCCTTGTCTAAATGTTCTACTTCACTTCTGATTCACTCAAAGGTAGTTTGTAACACAGTAAAAGCAACATGCAACTGTTGCAGATTCAAAAGATGTTGCTAGGGTTTGGTTTCCTCTATTGCTGTAGAAAGGTACACTACAACATTTCTCCTATTGCTATAGAAAGAAACACTAAAACACTACAAAGATAAATAAATAATTGCCGATCAATATGTTAATAATCCGGCAATCATTGCTATCAACAATACTAAACTGGTTTACTGTTCTGTTTCCACTGACAGTCAGATCACTGGAGAGAGATTGTGAACAAAAAGTTGCATTTTCCTCCGGAGCTGATAGCTGCCATCCATGAGGGAAATGTTATTCTCGTTAGCAAGCTGCTGTTCACTGGGGACGGCATCATTCGCCAGCTGGATGATTCTGAGGACCGGCTGTGGAGGGAAGCCCTCAACCTCTCCATCCGCCTTGGCAATGAAGACATGATGACCACCCTCTTCCTGGGGGTCAAGTTTGACTTCCGCCAGATCCACGAAGCCCTCCTTGTTGCCGTGGATACCAACCAGCCACGGTTCGTGAAGCAGCTGCTGGACCGCCTGGACCAGGAGAAAGGCAACAAGATGGACGTGCGCTCCTTCTCCACTGCCATTTTTGATCACTCGATTGACGACTCGCAGTTCGCCCCAGGAGTGACTCCTCTCACACTGGCCTGCCAGAAGGACCTGTACGAAATTGTCACCATGCTGACCCAAAGGGGCCATGACATCCCCCTGCCCCACTCCATCTCCTGCACCTGCCTGGAGTGCCGCAACGCCCGGCAGTACGACCTGCTCAAGTTCTCCCTCTCCCGCATAAACACCTACAGAGGCATAGCCAGCCGGGCCTACCTGTCCATCACCGCCGAGGACTCCATGCTCAGTGCTTTCCACCTCAGCCGCGAGCTCCGCAGACTCTCCAAGAAGGAGCCAGAGTTCAAGGTACGAGCAAAACATCTTAGATAACTTACTACACGCAAGTTTGTACAACCATTACCTTTATTTTAAATCACTATTGCCATGTCAAGGACTCCATTGAAAAACTGCTAACAGTAGGTCTAATGTGTTAAACCATTTTTGACACTTGTTTATTTGTTAAATACAAATTTATACTGGTCATTTTTACTATACTGTATCACAGCATTCTTTGCCTGTTCCAGAAACAAAACAACACACAAACACTAACAAAATCTTACAACTCAACTGATACCACTGCATGATGATGACACTGCCATATGCGACATCTACTGATGTCTCTCCCAGTGTGAGGATGGCTGGTGTGCATGTCTTCTGTGTGATTCCCCCCCCAGCCCCAGTACCTGCATCTGGAGCTGCTGTGTCAGGAGTTTGCGGTGGAGCTCCTGGCCATGTGCAGGAACCAGAGTGAGGTCACCACCATCCTGAACAACTGTGACGCCGACAGTGAGGAAGACATAGATGACCAGACGTTTGAGGCGGGAATCCCTAACTTATCTCGCCTCCGTCTCGCTGTCAACTACAATCAGAAACAGGTCCGAGCAGGAGAGAGTAGCATTATGACTGATTTTCTGGCTAATAAAACAGTTTGAAATAAAGACAAATGGAACACTATAGTTTACATTGTCTTTAAAAGTATAAAGTGAAAAAATAATAAGAGTATATTTACATTCATATCTAACAAGTAAAAAGCACATTCTCATGTGATTTCATTGACGGGACACCCAGAGACATAACTTCCTTTTTAGATAGATTAAATTTCCTCTGTATAAATGACTCTTCACTCTTCACATGTTTCGAAAAACATCCCTGATCTCTGCCCCTGCAGTTTGTGACTCACCCCATCTGCCAGCAAGTGCTTTCCTCCATTTGGTGTGGAAATCTGTCGTGGTGGAGAGGGAGTAAGACAGTATGGAAGCTGCTGGTGTCTCTCGGCATCTTCCTCACCATGCCCTTCCTCTGCCTCGTCTACTGGGTGGCCCCCAAATCCAAGGTTTGGGGTGGTTACATTATATTTATTATATACCAGTGTAACACATGCCAGTTAGCTTACCTCGGGATTAGAAGGTGAGTAGACATCCCTCCTGACACCTCAAGGGGATAGGATACACGACTGACTTAGCTAATAGCCCGTTTTTTTTTATGGAATGCCAAGTGTAAATGAATTTCATGAGTGTGCAGACACCTTTCCTCCACAAAATGCATTTTGTGATTTACAAAATGACTTTTGTCCACAAAAGGAAAACACTCTGTATTTTGTGGCACATAAGCATAAATGTCATTCATTTCATGGACAAAATTACTTGTGTGAAAAACAAATGTATTTTGTCCACGAACGTGACCATTGATTTCGTGATCATTTTATCCATTTTGTGGCACGAAAGGCATTTTGTCCACAAAATGTCTGTTACAGTTGGCACCCCATAGTTTTTTAGCTCACTTGGTAGCACATCTTTGTTCCTCCCAGAGTTGGTTTGAGGTTGTGGGTTCAAGCCTGGGGCTGGACTGTACAGGATGACCTCTGTCAAACCAGGTTGGCTCAGGTACAGTATATAAATGTTTCAAATTTCATTGAGGCTCATGTGGTTCCTTTGTTTACTTTTTTGACAGTTTGGGAGGACTATGAAGATCCCTGTGATAAAGTTCCTGCTGCATTCTGCATCTTACATGTGGTTCCTCATCACGCTGCTGGGCGAGTCTTTTATCATGGAGATCTATCGCCTCGACTTCGCTTCCCGAAAACAGAACTTCCTGCACAATTCACTACACATGGTTTGGGTAGTTGGTGAGTTATAAGATTAAGTTCAAACTACAAGGCAAGCCTTAATGAGCCCTGAGTCCACATAACTATGGCTTGGGGAATATATTGGAACAAGTCTGAATAAAAGTCTGGACTTCGCAGTTTACAGCTAGCAATTCACCTACTAACGCAGACAATATCAACAAAAACTGAAACTAATTTGCTTCGAAGTATTCAGCATTAATTATGTTGTCAATACATGCAGGTTTCTTCTGGTTTGAATGTAAAGAGGTCTGGATTGAAGGCCTCAGAAGCTACTTCCTGGATTGGTGGAACATTCTAGACATGATGGTGCTCAGCATGTACCTGGCCTCCTTTGCCCTGCGAGTTGTCATCATGCTAAAGGGATATTTTGTGTGCCAGGACCCGAACGCAGTGGATGAATGCGTTTACTTCACAGACTCAGGTTAAACAGATGCTAACACGTACATATACATTGTCACACAATGTTCAAGAACAGTTAGGGAGTTTTGTCACTATTTCAACCAAATATTTTGAACAAATAAAACCGACCAGGTGAATTTATTACATTATATCACTAATACATTTATCCCACTAAAGGAAACTAGACTCAGTTAACCCATCCATGATGTCTGTATAGACAAGGAGTAGGAAGCAATGAGCACACACACACACACACACACACACACACACACACACACACACACACACACACAATGAGTAGCAGACACACAACCAGAGCAGCAGGTTACTCACCCGGTTGTGTTTTCAGTGAGAGAGGACTGGCGACAGGAGGACCCGCAGTTCATCTCGGAGATCCTGTTCGCCGTGACCAGCATGCTCAGCTTCACCCGCCTGGCCTATATCCTGCCGGCCCACGAGTCCCTGGGAACCCTGCAGATCTCCATCGGGAAGATGATTGATGACATGATGAGGTACAGTAACACATGCCTGACAGCATTCAGTATCTGCATCACACTCATTATTGTTGACATACAGTCTGCTTGTTGATGGACATATTGTATGCTGGCCTGTTCACGTGAATACCACTTCCTAACTCTTGTGCATGGCACTCCTCACTCAGATTCATGTTCTTGCTGATGATCATTGGGACTGCATTTCTCTGTGGACTGAACAACATATACGTGCCTTATGTCATCTCGCCAAACCTTGGGAAGTATGTCGTCTTGGTTGCATTTTATTTCATTGCATTCAACTAGTGCAGCTCTATTTATGAGACATGCTGTTACAGGAAATGAGAACTACTCCATAGATCCTGCCTGTGGGGAGTTGAGGTTACCTTTAGCCTTATATATATATATCATCAATAGCTATCTTCTTTGCTTTCTCTCTCTCTTCCTCTCTCTTCCTCTCTCTCTCTCTCTCTCTCTCTCTCTCTCTCTCTCTCTCACACACACACACACACACACACACAATCTTAAATCTCAAAATCTTTCCCAGGTTCAATGAAACAATCAATTTCCTCTTCTGGACCATGTTTGGAGTGGCCAACCAGGACTATGTGGACATGCCAAAATATGTACTGGCGGAATTTATTGGAAGAATTCTTTATGGAATATTCACTTTGGTAATAGTCATCGTACTTCTCAATATGCTTATTGCTATGATTACCAACTCCTTCCAGAAGATCGAGGTGAGTATATGTAGCTACATAAGAATATCATGAAACTACTTTTTAAAAATATTTTTGGATTATAGTTTATATAATTTTGAGAAATAATATGGGATTTAGCAAAGACATGTACATGCGCTAATCCCTAAGCACTTTGCTCATCGCTGTGTCAGGACGATGCTGATGTCGAATGGAAATTCGCCCGCTCCAAACTTTACCTGAGCTACTTCAGAGAAGGCCTGACCATGCCAGTGCCCTTCAACATCATCCCTTCGCCCAAAGCCTTCTTCTACTTTGTGAGGTGGGGGAACTGGTTCATGTTCAAACCATTACATGTATGGTACAGTACACCTTGATAGCAAACCTGTCACACAGACATCTAGACAAAATGATTCACACTGTGATATTCACAGTAATTCAGCAGAACATTCTTTAATTTTGACCACAGATCAGCCTGCACATGTTAAGATATGGCTCACTTGAACATGTTCTCGTGTGAAATCAGAACAAATGTGGAATGTTAAATGTTATACTGCAGGAATTAATATTCTGTTTCATGATTTCATACATTACCTATCTGTTGTTACACAGGGGCATCTTCCGAAAGCTGTGTTGCTGTTGCAATGGCAGGAAAAATCCAGAATATCCTCCAATTGCATCAATGGTGAGTATCACACAAGCTCAAAAGAAGTTGTATTTCAACATTTTCAGTACAATTCTATCAACAACTCTAGTAGATTTGTACTGTCCAATGCTCGTGTTCCTGCTTAGTCATTACAGTAAAGCCCTTTCGGTTGCCTCTCCACAGTCCAACAACACGCTAAACAACAGCGGGGGGCAGGGGGAGAGCCGAGTGCCATATCGCCTGCAGGTTATGAAAGCCCTCGTTCAGCGTTACATTGAGACGGCACGGCGTGAGTTTGAGGAGACCAAGCGCAAAGGTATCGTAAAGGCGCCATATAAACCCCTTAGAGTTATGACTTAAGAGATGATAAAAGGTGGACTTGTCAAAGCATTTTTTACACGTTGCCTTTGTTTTAAATTCTGTTTAGGTGAGTGTTTGTGAGTGTGTGTCTTCGGATCTGTTTGTGCCTACTTGTAATCATGATATTCTGGATCTGTGCGTGTGTGTGTGCATGTGTGTGTGTGTGTGCTTGCGTGTGTGTTTGTATGTGTGTGTATGTGTGTGTGTGTGTGTGTGTGTCATTCAATGAAACAATGAAACAATTAAGAGCTGTACTGTTCACTCATAATTCACATCTCTCTCTCTCTCCCTCTCTCTCTCTCTCTCTCTCTCCCTCTTTCTCTCTGTCTATCTGCCATAGATGTGGGGAACAGGATCACGGAGCTGAGCAAGGTAGTGGGCAGGGTGCACGCTGAGATGAAGGATCTCCACCAGTCCCTGATCACGCGTCTGGACAGCCAGAGCAGCGCAGGCTCCAAGACCGAGAGCAGCAACGTCCTCAGCAGGTACATCATAGGCGCCAAGAACAACTTCAGAGGCTTCGACAACAAGATGGCTTGGCAGGGCAGCGCCTCACCCCTGGAGGTGGCAGTGCACATAGAGGACGAGAGGCCGCAGGAGCCAAGCAAGGATGAAGAGACAAGGCAGGACGTTAAAGATGAAGGGAACGAGGACAAAGAAAAGAAAGATGAAGGGGCGAGAGAGGAAAAAAAGGAGGACGGTTCAAGAGAGGAAAAGAAGGAGGACGGTTCAAAAGAGGACAGGAAAAATGGAGAATCAAGAGAGGAGAAAAAAGAAGGCGCATGGAAGGAAGAGAGGAAAGAAGAAGGATCAAGGGTGGAAAAGAAAGATGTAGAAGAGGCCAAACAGGAAAACAAGGGCCAAGGGACGAAAGAGGCAAAAGTGACAGAAGGAACAACGGCAGAGAAGGCAGGTGAAGGGAAGGAAGTAAGGATGGAGAAAAAGAAGAGGGAAAATGGTGCGATTACTCCGACAGGAGGCAAGAAGCTGAACTCTGTCCCACAGGGATGTTTGAATGGCAACAGTGCCTCCCAGAGTACTCAAGAGGTTTCCACTGCGAAGCAAACAGAGAACAGAAACGCTAATGGGACCTCAGGGACAAAGATCAGCACTAAGTAACTGTGCGTTTCATTTTACATTTCAGTCACTTAATGTTAGAAACACAGCAGAAATCAGTAGTGAAATTACTAAGCACTGCCGACAGCACTCATTACAAAAGCTGGCACTATTTCTAGCTCATTGTCTAGGGGATGTTGGGGGTTGTTTTGCATGTGTAAATATAAGTAGGCATGAGTCACCTTTTGTTTCCGGTTGCATACAGTGCCACATTTCTCACGCACACGCTCACCAACTCTCATATACATATCTTTTCCGCTTTGTTGTTCAGCCTGTCAAACATTAGACTAAGCCATACATATCTGTTCTCTGCTGGGATATGAAGTACATGGAGTTAGGCTTATTCATTAGTTTCTTTAACAATGTCAAAGAGATCGGCAGGAGAGACAGTGTATGGGGTATGAATAGTCACAAATACTTGGCTCCACACGGTAGTAAAGTTAAAAACTAAGCTTACAAAATGGACGCTGTTTTGCAGCACAGTTTGAAAAGAACATAATCTGACAGCAGTCACCACAACTGCAGGGTGGAAACTAACCGTTTCCATTAATCCTTTGACTGCTTCGACATATGCTGTAAAAGGGTGACCACAGGCTGTCGAACTAATGTCTCGAGCTTTACTCAGTGTCTACAGCCGTTCAAGACTACTGTTATTCATGTCTGGCTTTGGGTACTTGAAGAGTGATGAATTTATCTGGTTCTGTGAATAAAGAGTGGCAACAAAACTTGTCATTTCTTTAAAAAATAAGACAGGCCCAATCTGCTTTCACATCACCAAGACTTATGCCCCTGTCAAGAACACCTTTGGACAAGCAACTTATTTCTAACAGTGGCGTAAGCAACATAACCTCCTCTACATGCCCCCATAGTTTTAATGAAAAGCAGCTCCAGGCTCAGCTCTGTAAGGTTGCAGTGTCATGGCAACAGTGTTACATCATACACATCTTTCCTTGACAAGGAACACTTGAACAGACTTGGCAACTGTGTGAAAAGATTTGCCTCACGATGACATCGGTTTTGATTGATTCCTATACCATATGACCTCAAGCCTTGTTGAAATTAGTTGGCAAGGAAAGAGATGTTTAAGTAATCAACAAAGTATGACCTTGTACTGCCATAAATCAATTTTTAGAAGTTTACAACACCACCATTTACAACAGGTCTGTCAGTCTTATTCAAGGTATCCTTTCTGAAAAACTGCTGTCTAATTTCAACAGTTCAAGAGTGAATCCATTTGCATATCCCTTCATTAGTAAAAAGGACACTGTTATATCAATTAGGGCAGGATACCTTGAGACTTGGATGTTCCTGTGTGGCTGACTACAGGTCTCAGCTTGCAGAACACCTGCTGTTTATGCCAGTCCTCCGAGCTCTCTCAATGGACTCACCTGTGTTCATTACCATCACACTTGAAGCACAGGTAATCTCAGAGGGCCTATAGCAGTGAGTCAGGGAAAAAATAATAATAATTCATCTTTTTGTGGAGTTATATTTCAACAGTCTTGCCAACTATTATAAAAAATACCCTCTATAAATGCAGCTAGCGGGGCCCTTGGAACAGTCTATCTAAGACTGTATGGCAGGAACAACGGTTAACACTGTGTACCTCGTATATGCTTATCCACATAAAGAGGAACAACATATAAAATAAGCAGAAACAATAAAAGACATGCTCATATCCAGGAGCAAAAAAACATGACAGGGGAGGTAAGCTATCATGAATAACAACATTCAATGTGGATGTGGAGTGTGTGTCTACATCTTAATTGATTTCCATGTGATATTATGATGAGGTAAAAACTGTTCATTTTCTAAAATGAAGTGGCAACTACCATCTAAAAAGGTGGAACATATCTGCTTTAGCTTTTGAAAACAGCTTTCTGAGCCAACACACTGAATTAATGGTCTACAAGAGGTAAATGTGTGTCCTTTTCTTTTTCTGAGCTTGGCCTTAGGTATAGTGCTGTGTCAGTACATAAAGGTGTACTTCCATCGTGTTTTCATTAATTTTGCGGTGTTCTCTAGTATTAATAATTGCCCTGTGCGCTGGTTTTAATGAAAAAAATGTTCTAGTGCTTCTGTTTCAGGCTGTTTTAGTTTGGTGGAGGGGGTGGGGCCGGGAGAACGACACGATTTCACCAGAGGCGTGACACGCTCCCTGCAGCTTCCTTTGCCTCACAGTCAACTTGATAGCAGAGTAAGGTAAAGGGGAAAAGTCAACTTGACAGCGCTAAAACTGCACACAGAATGTCTACGGAGATACAGCCTTATGTGTTTGATCCTGAATCCGAAGAGGAAGGAGAGATGGCACAAGCACAGTCGCTTCCTGACCGTTTGTCAATGAACATTTCAGAATGGTAATATTTGCATGACAAAACAGTGCAAGTGCCCAGCTAAATGCAGTTCAGTCATTCAACTAGCCTGCTAATCTTATGCGAGTCAGTCACAGGCTAACATCATTTAAAGCCCATTTGGTCAGTTTCTCTTATATGTATTTCCACGTCTACGTCACGCCGAAGGCCCTTTTCGCATTGGGTCGTTTTTCCGCCTATTGTCTTCTTTTGACTGATATAGAAAACGGGGATAGAAAAACTCGGGGTGACCTATCATATTTCAAAAGAGCAAGTACTAAACGGTTTCTCGTGGAAGTACACCTTTAAGTTTGTAGGAGCAACTCACAAGACTCCCTTTAACAGCATCTTGGATACAGAATTAGCAGTGACTTAGAGCTTAAGAAACTTTGCAAACATACATAAAAGAGGACAAACACACATTAACATTAAAATAATTTAATTTGCTGACTAGTGAATACTTGGTGTGACATGGTGGGACCGTGCTGAGTGATGTCCACTGTGTGATGCCTTCTCTGGCCTTGTTCTGGGTCAAGTGACCTGGCCAATGCCTACTGCATGTCGTCTCAACAGTTTGGATATTACAAAGGCCATTGCTATGGTGCCAACAGCCACTGCGGTTGTGCTTGACATCTGAAAAATGGTGCATACACAACCATGTTTAAGCTCAGATATACATGACGGAAAACCATTGAAAACAAGATGCAGAAATAGACTGACTTAGCTCGTCAGGTTAATGTACAATACCTTGGTTACAATGTTGTTTTCCCAGAATGTGTGCAGATATAGATTGAACAGAGCTAGATTGCATGGCACATATGCATCTGTGGCATTTGAGTCTACACATCTGTTCAGCAGAGGAAAAAAAAAACATGAGGTTTGCTTTATTCCAAACAACTGTTGCTTGCCATATAAATATTGAAGTAAAATTCATAGACAGGAGGACAGACAGACGGATATAAAATTTCTATTGGCAAAAATTAAACTAAACACTGTTTAGGACAAAGGAAATAGCAAATTGTACTCGTACCTGTGGTACAGTGTTGCAAGAAGGTCTTGTTTGTTTGACAGGTAGGGCTGCAACAAGTTCATTTCCACCAGCAAAGATAATGGTAATGTCTCCCCCTCCTGGACAAGACGGCCAAGGCTGTACCATCCCTGTTGAAGAGAGTGCTAGATTCAGATACAGATTCATTCTTCATTGGTCCCCAAGGGTAATTTTTTCGCATATATCTAGCTCACATAAAAACATTCAAATGGTCAACAAGAAAGCATAGACATGTACTTTTTTATCAGACAAATTACAAAGCAGCAAACACCCTTGTATAAATACGACACAATTTACATAACATACAGTGCACAGATATGGTTGCAGTAATGGGAAACAAATCAAGGTTAACATAATTAACAAAGGGGCTAACCTGGGGTTCACCGCTGAACGTAGCCAGCTTGTACATCTCTGCAGCTTTGGCCACATCTTTCTTACTAGTTACATTACCACCGGAGAGTAAGTCTCCCATTTTTATGAAAGCTGCAAAACAAATCACATCAGACCATTACAACAAACATTGTCTGGGAGACACAAAGATTAATTCTCACACAGTATTAGTGAATTGTTAAAACATTTACTTCTAAGCAAGCCATTTATAATTGAACTGTAACGAACTATTACGTTGTCACTTACTGAAATTACCCTTTACAAACATTTATGTGTTTCATAAGATGCCATGATCGACAATTGTTAGTGTCATAAAGAAATACTGCATTAACAGTGTCATTTTGATTCTGTTACCATAAGCATCTGGGTGTTGGCTCTGAACTGTGAGGTTGTAGTATCTTAGCATGCATTGTTTCACAAAGGCCTGCATCAAGAAGTCTCCCTGTACAGAAAAGCACTCAGTACATTTCATGCACTTCTTATTCATGTCACGCCTAATCCATACAAACAATACAGAGGTATAAATCTCTGCAATGTTCGAATTAAATTTCAATACGGTATAGTGAAATATAAAGGGCAACACATACATTCTCTGTCACAGAACATAAATGTAATTAACTCACAGGGTTGTGTTCGCACAGGTAGGCAGCATTAAATTGGGCCGCAGCAAAGCCTGATTCAGCTGCCATCAAGTAATATATGTAGGCCATCAACCTTTGAAATGGGATGTGTTACTCAGATTTATCCCACTGTAGATTGCACAAGGTCCTCATTACAACAAATATACGACAAAGGAGAGTGCCTCTCTGGACAGAGCATATATTAAGGTGGGAACAACCTTTAATCCTGCGTGTGGTTAATCAACTGGAGGGAACTTATGGAAATAAAGTTGAACAGATTAAAGGGTTTTATGGAATCTTCTAGAAATAAATTATCGCACTGCTGTTGAACAGTGAGTTACTGTAAAGGAGTGAAGTACATTAAGACGGAGCAGAGGGCGTGACCCACAAATATGACCACAAGATGTTAATCACATACTGTTTGCATAAGATATCCCCCCACTTAGAGTTCCCAGCTTGAACATACAGTACAGTATCATAATATTGGGTACATAAATGTTCCTATGAATGTAAGAGTTACCATTTTCCTTTGAAATAGGCATCAAGGCCTTTCCGCAGGACTGTGCCAAGGTAGCCGTTCTGTTCGGAAGCCCATTTTGCATACCTAAAAATGAAAGACAGATCTTTATTAATATGATTGTCAGGTTAACTTAGCATACCTTGCATACTAGTGACACTATACATACAACACAGCCTGTTCAGGAAGCCGCCTCATTTGGTTTGGGAGGCCTCGATTCCACATCTCGGCCAGAGCAATAGCTCCATCTACGTGGCCTCTTTCTGCTGACCTCAGGTAGTAGTGATATGCCATGAGCTAGCATAAAAATACAAACAACACTATTAGACAAAAAAAACACATCATTGTATTAAATTTTAAAAAAGCTGTGTAAACTTTCAGCCACAAAGCTGAGTCAGCATCAAGTTATTTCTTTAATGGTGTCAATGTCTGCCATACCAATAAACGGAAAATGCAAGCATACATTGTAATTACGTTGAGCCCACTACTCTCCTCTAAGCAGGTCAATCTGAGAGCACAGTTTGCATATTATGTTGGTTAAGACACCTGACACACTTGCCTGGTCCACTGGTCTGCCAGGATACATCCCCTGGGAGTACAAGGCACCCAGGTTCATGGGCGCGTCTGGGTTTCCCAGGGCATCAGCCTGCTCCCACAGCTCCACGGCACGCACAAAGTCCCTCTCGTGTGTCTCATAATACCAGCCCAGAGCGTTCATCGCTGGGGCAAACCCCTGTGGGGGGTGAGGGGATGTTATCACAAGGCGAGATGTCACTGGTATTTAAGTGCCACTGTATTTGCTTATTCGTGTAACAGTCAGCCAGCTACTCACCCGCTCTACAGCCTTCTTTAGGTAAATAATAGCATTTGGGATGTCTTGCTTAACACCCTGGCCCTAAAAAAAAGAATAAAATTAATGTTTTATCATTAAATATGTTCTTGCACACTTGGAAGGGGGAGTAGTCACACTTAAATAGTTACATTTATATATTTCTTAGGATGGTTAATGATCACACATCCTTGTATTTTGGATATAAAAATAACAAAAACATTTTTTTTTCTCAGAAGGGAATAGCTAACCGTGAGCAGGACAACGGCATAGTCGTACATGGACACTGGATCCTCAAGTCTAATGGCTCCTCTCTCGTAGTGTTTCACAGCTGTCTGGATGTCTGGGGACACACCCTGCTGACCCCAGAACAGCATACGAGCAATCGTTTGCTGTCAAAGAGGAATCAGTATTATTAACAACAATACAATTACAATTGAGTACAATACCAACACAAAATGTCTCAGTGAAGTTAAGTAATATAATAGGTAATAGAGAAGTAATGTAAACAAGGTTACACTTTATTTTACTGTCCCTCTTACATCAATTAGATACTGTGTAACAAAGTGTGTAACAATATGTAACATTGTGTACTTACACTGTACCATAGGGTTATGGTTAGGGTTAGGTATGTACATTGTAAGTACATAACATCATATGTTGTTACATGTACATACACTAAAAAAGGAAATGTAAAATTAAATGTTACCTTAACAGTAAAAAACAATACCAAAACAATTTACAGGTGGAATGCCTCTATGTAAACAAGCACAAAGTAATGAATTAAGGCTAAGTAACAGCGTAAATAATAAAAAATAATAAAAAAATTGTAACCCAATAATTCTGTACCTCCGCTGTTGCCTCCCCATTCCGTGCTTGGAGTTTGAGCCAGTGGAAGAGGTCATGGTTCTCATTGGTCTGGGATTTCAGTGCTTCCTCGTTGTTCAGGTATATGGACTCTACAAAAGTCTATGTCAACAAGAATGAGCACATGGTAAAATACCGTCCATACAAAAGCAAATTACGTCCCTTTTACTGTCCTTTTCCTTTTTACTTTACTATTATGTGCAATTACATGTTCAATGCAATTTAACTGTACAATGTTAAGCTTTAGTGACAATTGTGATACTATGGCAAGCCATTTTAACATTTAAAAGCTAAGTTTGACTATCCGAAATTAACATTGTAGATATCAACAACATCTTTCTGACTAGTCGTAATTACATTTTGGATAGTCGAAATTGTCATTCAAGATATCTGTAACGTAATTGTCACTAGTCGAAACGACAGATAGAGATATCTGTAATTCAGTTTTGACTAGGCAAAACTGAATTACAGATATCTGCAATTACCTCATTGAAAACGACATTCAACTTGTCACACGTCTTAACTAACAATTGCGGATATCTGTAATTCAGTTTTGACTAGGCAGAATGAAAGTTAAAGATATCTCAAACGTCATTATGACTAGTGCAAATTACTGTGCATGACGTTGCTCTATGTAATGTCCATCCCCGCCAAAATCAAAGAGGAAGTCCTGCAATGTGCTATCCTTTCTCTCTGGCAGCTCCTGTCTTGCATGGGCAGCAGCGTTAAAAAGTCAGTTAAACACAACTTCTCCCTCTGGCCACTCCGAAACGTTCCTTAGGTACCATAATCATTCAACAGTTAAGGTGGATGAATGCGCTCTGCTCCCACCTAAACTGAGTATGGGGGTTAATTTGCATACAGATATCTGCAACGTCATTTCGCCTAGTCAAAACTCTAATTCAAGATATCTGTAATTACATTTTGGCTAGGCAAAATGAACGTTACAGATATCTCCAATTTCAGATATCTCTAATCAAAATTCATTTGAAGATATCTATAACTTGATAATAGATATCTACAATTACATTATCACTATCCCTAACTCCAGTTTGAGATATCTACAATGTCATTTTGACTAGTCATAATTCCAGTTACAGATATCTACAACTGCATTTCGCCTAGTCAAAACTGAATTTAAGACATCCGAAAAGGAACATATAGATATCTTGAATTGAGGTGAATTAAAGATATCTTGAACTGGAGTTATGACTAGTCAAAATCGTAGATATTGTAGATATCTCAAATTGGAATTACAGATATCTATAATTCAGTTGTGGATATCCGTAATTCACGTAGTGGATATCTGGAACTGAATTGTAGATATCCGTAATGATGAACCCCATACAAATGAATGACAAAAGTGACGTCATTTGCCCTAGGAAGAATTTCCTTGTGGATATCTGAAATGACAATTACGGATAGGAAGAATGTAGTTGCGGATATCTGAAATGTTCTTTTTGACTAGGCAAAACTGAATTACAGATATCTGCAATACATATCCAGTTTAGCTTTTAAATGTTAAGATGGCTTGCCATAGTGATACCGACTCTTTGATGTGCTGATAGCTCATTAGTCATTTCCTAATACAACACTTCAACAGAAAAGTGTGAAGTTTAAAATAAAATAAAACAGCCACTTCGTTCAGTATGTTTGTTCAAAGTCATTTTGCTAACGCAACCTGCTGCGGGGTGAAGCTCTGTCGATCGGCAGATGTTTGTTTGGCGATGTTGCTGTAGTAGGCGTAAGACAGGTCAGGGTCAGAGGGCATGTTCTCGTCACCTACGTGGTGCAGGTGCCCGAGACGGAGCAGCGCCAACCGCCAGTCCTGCTGCGCAGCCAGTATCGCTAGCAACCATGCCTGCATGGGGCGAGAGGACGGCTCATCCATGATCCAGCAATAAAAAAAGCAACTTGGAAAGGGAGTGAGTTAAAGTGTCATTCTGCAAAGGGCAGGCCAAAAACTCTTGGAGGGATAATGATTTTAGTTGCCTGGAGGGATATGAACTAAACCAATGTCAGGTAATCTTCTGATTGATTGACCTTGTTTGAGGATTAAATTGCGAAGGAGACTACAGACCTTACACAGTTGGTGTTTCTTAAAATAGCCATTTAAGTGGCCAAGAGTGTCTAATTTGGGTTGACAAGTCACAATTTAACAATAACAGAATTCATAAAATGTATTGATTTTTGTATACTTCCCACATTTCATGTCCTCAAAAAACACAAGCTAAGACAGAAGTAGCAGGAAAACAAGGACAGGAAATGCAATGTTATGGTCAAAGCAATCAGTGTACATCACACACTTTGAGGACCAGCTAAGCTTAAAGATATCTAAATAAATGCAAAAAAGCAAAGACAGGCAGTGCAGAGTTGCAGTTAATAGAGTATGAGGAATAGAATATGAAGTTGGTGTAACACACCCTTTCAGGATTTGCTTCCAGCCCTAATCCACTGCTGTACAGAACAGAGGAGAGGAAGAGGGCCGGCTTGTCTCCAAGGCAACCAGCCTGCAGCAAGAGAGGCAACACCCTCCTGATGACTCGCGCATCCTCCGCCCGGTACAGTTTATGCAGACACACAGAGTACAGGGCTCTGCCAACGGTGGCTGGACTAACAGATCGACCTGTGTAGCAGAGCAAGTATTTGCAAACAACAGTAAACCTGCAGTACGAGAATTTGCCTTGAAAACAAAGAAAAAGAAAGGGAAATGTTTTCCTGGGTCAAAAAAGTTAGATAAAGTAACAAATACAGGGTGTCAAAAAAAGACCTCTAACTCATCAGTCAAAACAGAAAGAACATTGAGGAACACTGAAGAACACACTCCTGTTACTATCATTAAAAGCCTATATTAAATGCTGGCTACATGCATACGCATAACAAGATGAAGGAAAGTAATAAGTAAGAGTAATAAGGGTATTTAATTACAGGAGTGTTTTTGGGTAAAATAAACAGTTGATACTCCAATAGCAAGAGTGCTAAAACAAGAAAAACAACTCATTTTGATCAATTGTTTTACCATATTTGTTGGCCACCTTTTCTGCTATGAGAAAAGCTTGACGCCTCTGGGGTGAATTCGGGGCCTCCCATGCCTCACACCAAGGTGCCATAACTTGGGCCTTGTCTGTGAATAGCCACTGGCTGTATGCATTGACACAGACATCTAAACAGAAACAAAGCACTGGTTACAACACCTCAGTCACACTCTGGTATGGATAGATGTGTTCACACAATTGCTCTCCTCTTGTGCCACCTGTTGTAGAACTGAGGTATTACCTGACTCTCCACTTCCTCCTGCTCTTTGGGCATATCCAGAGAGTTTGGTCTTTAAATCTATTTCAAAGTTATGACAAGACTGCTGCCATTCGTCCATAAGTTTTATATGAGGTGGTATGTTGAGTTCAGACTGTCAAAAATAAAATACAGCCAAACTGACATGAGAACATCTTTTAACCTTTAAGAGGAATTTTTTTTTAGAACATTCAGTAAGTTGTAAAAATTCTAGACGTTCTAATTATCACAGTAACACACTAATGAAAGTGTTTACCTCTCTGTTTAAAACAAACAAGTCAACACACAATATAAGCTAATTAGTGCATATCTGATGGATTCTTATTCCCATGATTGCAATTCCTGCCAAATACTGTATGTATTTCCCCTAAAGACTATAATACGTATATATAGTTAGCATACCTCACTTTCAGGAATTTTCTTGTTTCTATAATAAATGATAGGTCCATAGTATCCTTCAATGCTTTTAGTAAATTCTCCTCCACCAATCACAAAGTAGCCATCTGTGTCATCTAGATGAAAAGCCACTCCAAATCTGTTGAAAATGAAGATAACACATCCGTTTCACTGGCATGACCTTCTTATGTTGCGAATACAAAACATTCAACCACTATGATAAATTCTTACACATGCTGAGAGCTGTGTACAACACGGTGCTCTCCATCTGCGCAGGTCATGGTTATCCTGACCTACAGATAAGACGTTTCTGTCATTGTCACAGATTCCAAGGTCACAGGTCAAAGATTACTCTGTTGTTTTCATTCATGAGGCGTCTCTGACTCACCACCCAGCCTTCCAGCTCCATGTTGAGGTGGCACCACTGCCCGAGGGGTACTTTGAACTGTGACAGGAATGCTGAGGACTCCCCCGGTTCCCCGTGGAGCTGGATGTGAAGCTCTCCTGGAGGGAACAGTCACAATAATAACTAGAAAACCACTCAGAGAGCGCAGACCTCCGCCAAGGCAGCTCAGATCACCACCAAAATCGAATCACTTTTAAGATACTGTATACAGTACACAAGAGGGGGACAGTTCTGTGGGGAACAATTTGGCAATGGTGAAGAATCCTTTAAAAAATCCAGGATCCAGAAGGTGATCTGAATCACCACCAAAAAAAAACAAAAATTCATCCTGTTATGCTGTTATTAATATGTTATGCTGTTAACAAACAAATGGACAAACAAACCAACGCTGGCAAAAACATAACCTCTTTGGCAAAGTTAATAATTACAGCTTTGTAAGTAGCACTGAGTAAAGATGCAGGGTGGACAACCACCCTCTGCTGTTAGAAGAGGGTGCATGATTTCAAGCTTGGATGCATTCTTACATTTCTTACAATCTTATTATGTCCTCATTATTTCTTTTAATAAGCTTAGAGAAAGTGATCCTGTTACTATCGGCATAGTGCCTATTATTAGCCATTTCTGTTGCCGTTTCACTTAAAATGAGGCTTTACCCAGTTAAAAAAAAGTTATCCCCATGAAAATAGACAAATTCAGCTGCCATAAATGTTTGGTTTAATTATTATCAGTTATTTTAAACTGATTTTGGGGGTGCAGTGGCGCAGTGGTTAGAGCACCCAACCATAAAAGGGCATTTGCCCATGGGTACCCAGGTTCGAATCTAGCCGGCGGTCATTTCCCAACCCTACCCCATCTCTCTCTCCCAATTACTTCCTGTCTCCAACTTCACTGTCCTGTCAAATAAAACCATAAAAAGGCCAAAAAAATACTTCGGCTCAAAATCTCTCTCACCACCCGGCCGATGACACACTTATGCAGAGGTAATCATTTTAGGGTTTTTCTTCTTGCATTTCTCTGATCTGTACATGTAGGTCCATGATAAAAAGGTAACTTTAGTGTAAGTGTATATGCATTAGATCAATATCTTATAAATGCATTACATATTCTGCCTTCATCTAAAACTAGTGCTGTAGAGCTGTTAACTGGGTGCAAACAGTACAAAGAGTAGAAGCAGGCCTTTGGGAGACTGCTCACTAGTGTCTGCAGGCAACTTCAAGCTTCTTGTGTATTGTTGTGCCTGCTCTGAGACCATGAAGATATTCCAAGAATAATGATCTGTGACAAGAATGGCTTAACTCAAAGTGATAAACCTCCTGATAGACAGACTCTGTGGTGTCACTCTCATTGCAGAATTGTAAAGAATACAAAAGATTTAAAAATTATGTTGGAGAGCACATAAAACATGTTTCTCAGTGAGGGTGAATGTCCTGTAAGGGTACCTGAGTTCCTGAGGAACAGTGAGGGAGAAGCATAGTTCTTCTGTGAATCTATATGGTGCAGCACCCCACACAAGGGTTGGCGACAGGGATGGATCAGGAATATCCATATTGAAAAAGCACACCTTTACGAAAGGGCAAATGCAAAAATAAAGGACACCAGTAAATGACATGACAACAGATTCTGGAACGTTACCTGCATATAATAGGGTCTAGGTCAGGGGTCTCCAACCTTTCTGAGACTGAGGGCTACTCATTCAAAATAATCGATTAAATGAAAGTCTTAACATTCCTTTCAAATAACACTATGAATGATTGTTTGCTTTTACAGTAATTAACAATAGTTAAAAAAATAAACTGCTATTTAAACATTAAAACAAAAAATATATATGTACATATATATGAATTAGAACACTGCAGTAGTTATCTGCTTTTTTTGCGGGCACCTTCACAAACTCCTGGCCGGCTATCTGGTGCTCGTGGGCACCATGTTGGTTACCCCTGGTCTACATCAGGGCTGACATTAATGATTTCAACCAAAATGAGGTTACTACTAAGTGTTGTTGCCATGCCTTACCAAGGATAGGCAATAGCTTTGAGCCTCACTGTCTCCAGAGCATCGTTGCTGAATGGCTGAACAGTCCTTATGATGCCAAACCGCTCCCCAGTGGAGCCATACAGTGTCGACAGTAGCACAGCCACCTCTAAACACATTAGTCAGGGTTGGGAATTAGCACACACGGTCAACATAAGCCTCCTTCTAATGAAAAAAAAATCAGTGAGGAAATGTGTTTTAATAGTGCATTTTCAGCAGTAGACTATACATAACCAGAGTTTAAATTGGGCTGTAGCCCTCTGGAGGTTAACTATGCCTCCTCACCTCAGCAATACAGCCAGCCGGAGCTGAGCTCCCTCTGCTACAGTATTTATAGTAACACAATAGAGTCAGATATTGACCACTGTGAGTAAAGAAGGGCTCCCCCTCCTTACAAAAGCCAATTTAACTACTGTACAGTACATAACTATATTGTGGGTATACTCTACAGCTGTCATATTATTACATAGATATTATATTAATAAGTAATATGTATCTTCCTCTTTGATAAACTGAAAATGTTATTGACAGTTCATGATTTTTTTCCAAACTAAAATCATACATCCCCACACTTTATTTCAATTGTGTGGCTGTATCTATTCACCATGCATAGTCACCTACCGTGTTCCTGTGGACATTGGGGGATTTTGTGTTTGTGTGTGTCCCACAGCATCTCCATGCCCCAGCTCAGACACTCCTGGTGCTGCTTGAAAGGCCTGCTGAAGGGCTCCTTAAGACTCAGCAACGCAATTGTATGTGCTGGAGCAGACGTATATCCATCCCCATCCCCATCCCCATCCCCCCTCCAGCTCACCCAGGCACGCAGCATACCGTTTAGGACCCACTTGGAGGACTGGATCTTCCAGTCAGCTTGGTAAACAAGCCAGTCAGGCAGGGTCACAACTACCGCCCGGATCCTTGAGGAGCCTGGATGGCAGGCCCAGCGCCGGCTGAAGACGGTGGATGTGTCTCCCGTGTCGAAGGACACAAGGGCCTCCAGGTGCACCAGCGATGCTTCAGAGCAGGAGTAGAGAACTCGCAGAGAGCTGGACTCCACTTCCTCTAATTGGTTCAGAAATCTTACACTGTCTGATGTGTGGGTGTCACCAAGGTAAGTACTAACCGTAAGCTGAGTTAAATCAGAGTAAAAAGGTTATTTTTCAGTCTTGCAACTCTTCAGAACAATACCACAAGAGACACATTGCAATATTAATTTCTCTTTCTAATTAGAGCCTAAAGTCTAGACATATAACGTTTTTAAATACCATTTTAAACAAACAAATGGCAAGTGCCCTACTTACAAATACAATATGATGAACCATCAGCCTCAACAGTGGACAGCTCCATTTGAACCCCTCCATGCTGCAGCTGAAAATACCATGCCCTTCCCTGGCTTTACTCTATATCCATGTATAAATCCACTTTGGTTGTTGAATGTGTCAGATGAAACCCCCTGTGTAGAAGTTTTCAGCGAGGTTGGAAGTTCTGCTTTGGCGACAGTGACTCCGGAATAAGATCCTGCTTGGTCAAAAGAGTTAAGTAATAAGTAAACACAAGGCGGCTCCACCTGTTTATACACACCAAAGGCAAAGAAAGAGTGAGACAGGCCACTTGGTTGAATTAATGTGCGTATTTAGTTTCACTCAAGTCGCAACGCTTTGGTTAGCTGAAGTGCATTCTGTTGTAAAAAACAAAGATAACAGATCTAAACCACAGACAGCTTGTAGCCATGACACTGAAACCTTCCTCTTCCCTTATGACTATGCATCTTGGCCTAAGAGGCTGATTAGGAAACAGCATTGGTCTGTGTTTGGTGCACTGGTGATGGACCTTTCACGCACTTACGATGGTACAAGTATCTTTTAAATGCATTCTAATTGGCATAGTGCTGTTTTTAACAGACGTCTGCTCCTGTCATATTTTGATGCTATTTCACACAACAAAGGAACCAAACAGACTCAATGCAAATTACACGTACACAGCTGTCAAACCAGCTAGACATAATGGCCTAACAATAAGTCATAAGTTACCATTAACTACCATCATGGAAGAAGCTAAAGACTCTCTGCAGTAGATACGCTCCCTTATCATGTACATACTGCATTGGTCTGTAGGCCTGCTGTCTTTTTAAGCAGAATAATAAGCTGGTACAGTCATTGTTAAACTGGGGTGGGGCCAGTTGAAGACCCACCCCTACAGGCAAGCATTTTGGTAGATCCCTCTCTGTTTTGTTGTGCTGTTTGTGTTTCTCTATTATATGTATTTTTATCTGTCATGTAATTTTGTGATCTCTGTTTGTCTGAGAAAAGCGCTATACTGTACATATACATTTTACTTACTTCAAATCAATTCTAGGGGATCTGCTAAATAAAGCT
This sequence comes from Coilia nasus, assembly GCA_027475355.1. Taxonomy (NCBI): domain Eukaryota; kingdom Metazoa; phylum Chordata; class Actinopteri; order Clupeiformes; family Engraulidae; genus Coilia; species Coilia nasus. The sequence goes on along the minus strand of CM050215.1, from coordinate 12,015,712 downwards.
GTGAATGGGTTCTTACCTCTCACCAGGATAGACAAAGTTCAGGTGTAGACTACATGTGGTAAAAGATCTTACATTCAGTGTATCCCCAATGTAGTCCTGTGGCCACTATACACTTATGTATTATATAATGTGTCCATATTTTGTTTTTGTTGCAATAATTATGTGGTATTTACTGTTAAAGCAAGCTGTCCATGGTGCAGGGCAGGGGTACTCAGTAAGAGATGGAGTGTCTCCGGGGCACGCAAAAGTTTGGAAACCACTGAGGAGGTACTCCTACTACTACAGCTACTACTACTGCTGCAGCTACTAATACTAATACTACTGCTACTCCTATTGTTACTACTGCTACAGGTATTACTACTACCACTGTTACTACTACTACTACTGCAGTTGCTGCTACTAATACTACTGTTACTACTACTACTACAGTTGCTGCTACTAATACTACTGTTACTACTACTACTACTACAGTTGCTGCTACTAATACTACTGTTACTACTACTACTACTACAGTTGCTGCTACTAATACTACTGTTACTACTACTACTACTACTACAGTTGCTGCTACTAATACTACTGTTACTACTACTACTACTACAGTTGCTGCTACTAATACTACTACTACTACTACAGGTATTACTACTACTACAGCTGCTACTCCTACTACACATACTACTACTACTTCTCCTAAACCTGCTACTGCTTTTACTACTACTACACCTACTATACGACTATGACATCTACTAGTAATACTTGTACTTCTACTGCTGCTACTAATACTACTGTTACTACTACTACCACTGCTACTACCTTTGTTTGCATCCTATGCCACAGTATGGTTAGAAGTGAATATGTTTCTGGATGTGCTGCAAACAACAATGAAAAAAATAAATCCATATTTCTTTTAAAACAGTTTATTGCTATCATGCAGGAGTGCCATAAAATTCCAAATACTTGGAGTCACAGAAGATGCAAAATTCTTCCTTTTCCCCGTACAAATGCACAATCACAAATAGAAGCTGAAAGGGAGAAAGTAGATAAATAACTGCTCACATATTATTATTCCCTCCCTCGACCCAGCACGAGTGTTGCAACAGGTTAACATGCATCAACAGATTGCAGTGCATTTTACTGGTAACAGATATAGATCGCCACACATACACACACACACATACACACACACACACACACGCACATACACTGACTCTCTTTTTTCACACAAACCATACACACATACACATACACTGAGCAAAAATCCATTTATAGCATTTTCGTGCAAGAGAGGTATGAACAACGCTTCATAGATGACCTACACCACACGGTTGTTATAAACTGCTAAATGGAATAAAGGTTTACACACTCTGATGACACACTCTCATCCATACCATCTTTTACTCCACACTGGGGCAGAGACCGTGACAAAAGGAAGGGGGTCCTGTGCAGCACTGCGAGGCTTTCTCAGGAATTTTGGGAGCTAAACAGGTCAGAATTTCTAAAAAAAAAAAAAAAACTGTTGTTGTAATTGTTTTTAGAACAGCAAACAAAACATACGATACTTTAATTCATTCTCATGATGATCCGATATAATTTTCTTAACTCAAGGCACTCTTGACACCTCTGTAAAAAGAGCCAATTGAGAACATTAGGGGAGGAAAAAACCCACGAGACAAATGCATAGTGCCAACCAGTAAAAGACAGATTCAGGCCCTTTTTTTGAAAGTTAACAGCTGTTGCTATGTAAACATTGTTTAGAGTAGTAGTGTGTTCTTGGGGGGGATCAGCACCGGAGGAGTATGGGAGGGGTGACTCACGGTACCTGCAGTGCCACCTGATGAGGAGGACACCTTTAACTGCCATATGAAATATAAAAATGGTTCATTTTTAAAATGGAAAACAATGAAATCATGTTTTATTCTTCTTCTAAGTCTCATTATACCAAAAGGTCAGACACTGATGATTTTGTTCAAACTCTGACTGACATTAGGGAAGAAAAAAAACAAAAAAAAACAGCACGTGTCTCTAAACTACATCTTTGGTTTGGCACTTCAGAACTGGGTTGATACATTCCAGCCATATATTCCCAGGGCAATTAGTGATACAATTCAAGAAACAAAACAAACAAAAAAACAGCCCACTAGGATATAAACAAGCACTTACCTGGTATGACCAGTGTTTATGACATGGACCTAGAAGGAAATATTTATATCATTTGACTTAAATAACTTACTCATACAGTGCCTATACACTACTGACCAAGAGGCTCTAATTTGTGCATGCTGACGTTACCTGCATGCATCCAAAGTGAGAGCATGGCCCTAAGAGTCAACTATGTTGTGATCAAAGAACTTCGAAAGACGGAGAAGACAAGGAAGTCAGCTAACACCTCTTAAAAATACATTCTTTTTGTAGCTCTGCATATGAACTGGTTGATACCTTTTTTGTCCGAGTGATTTGGTCTCAACAGTAAAAAACAAAAACAAAAACAAAAAAGGTTTAAAAAATGTCTCCTTACAATCCCCTAAGGCCATTTCAATTTTATATGCTTTTTTTTAGATGTTTGCCTACAGGGACGAATACTACAAATTCAGCATTAGCACAAAGTATTTAGGAAGGTTATCACATATCTATATACACACATATTTTACTATATAATATAATATAATATATATATATATATATTTAGCTCAGCCCTTTTCCACCTTCCTACCAAGGGTGATGGGGTAGCGTGGAGTTGCGTTCCTAATCTACAGCCAGGAGTGTGTGAGGAAGGTAACGAAAATGGAGCAGAGACGATAAGAACAGAAACGTTTTTTGTTTGTGTGAGTGACATAAGTCAAGCAAACACCCAAGGACATTCGATATTTTAACGAAACAATGTGAAGGACATGCAAAAATGGATGAGATAAAGAGTATGTCCAGGAGAGGATTAATTCCCCTCTGAAAGACTGGCACCGTTTCCTGCGGAATAAATAGTTCTTTGCATCGTCACATACAACCCCAACCCAAAAGAGGACAGACTCTGTCATTAACCCACAGAAAAAAAGCTATACAATGATGTCAATAACTTTTGCTGGTTGCTCCCAAAGTTCCTAGGAAAAAAATGTACCTTACAAAACTTTCAAAAGGCAACTGCTTGTGCCATCGTTTGTAACCAGTAATTCAAAGACAAAAAAAAAATCTGAATACATATATTTGGACATCTGCTTTGAGAACAGACAATAAATCTTTTTTTTTTTACCATCAACATCAACAAAATAAAGAACAAACAAACAAAACAAAAAAGCTTTGACAGCTAGAAAGCAGTCCAGAGTTCTCTTTTTTTTTAAACCATAATTTTTTTCAGGGTTTTACTTCTTCTGCTTCTTGAAGATCTTGAAGGTGTGTTTTTTGCGGCTGGCGACCGAGTCAGTGTCTTCGCCCGTGGAGCCGCTGTCGTCCTCCAGGGGGCTCTTCTTGGAGGAGAGCTGGGGGATGCGGCTGCTGACCTTGCTGCCCCCCGCCGGCCCGGCCTGGCCCGTGGGAGACGGCGTGTCCGGGTCGGTGGAGTTGGGGCTCAGGGAGCGCGAGGACTCGGACATGGAGAGCTGGCCGGCCTGGGCCGAGCTGTGGATCTCGCCGAGGCTGGCCGACTTCTCGATGCCGTAGATCTTCTTCATGAGGATGGGGCTGTCGGGGCTTCCGGCGTCTGCCGGGGAGGCGTCGGGCACGCGGTTGCCACCGTTGGGAGTGTTGCCCCCGGCCTCGTCCACGCGGCCCCACCCGGGGCCGTGCATCAGGGAGGTGGGCTTGGCCATGAAGCCCTTGGAGCCGCCGTAGGAAGCCGACATCCGCAGCTGCTCGCCCGTCTGGGAGATGCAGAGCGAGGAGTCCGAGTCCGAGCGGTTCAGGTCCCTGTGAAGAAGACAAAGAGTGACTACTGAGTCAGCTGATGGGACTAACACACACGTGCTGAATGACTGGATGACAACATTCAAGAGACAATGGCTGACAAATGGTGACACCTTCAAAGTTCATTGCTACTGAAAGCTTTAAAGGTCACACACAGAACATCACCTAAATGCTACATCCAGTTCAAGAATTCGTACATTCCTGGAACTGTACACGGCATAAATGGATCACGGTGAACGATGTACACAACACTGCAAATACCTAATGGGGCTCATGGACCCTATGTATACTGTGCCGAGCATTACACATTACACAAAAGCAAGCATTAGGGGCTGTGGTGGTCCAAGTTTATTGCTATATATCACATGCTTGGAATGTTTTTGCTTTGCATGGAGATGCATGGAGAAAGTACTATAATCAGACTTCTAAATTCTCACATTAGTAATGCTCTCAGGCCAACAGGGCAAGAATGAGAGTAGGGGATGGTTGGTATGGGAAACAATTACAGCGAAAAACACACAGAGAAGCATGACTAAGGTATCAAAATAATAAATGAGCTATGATGTGAATAACACGAATCCACAACAACATAAATTAAATTAAATTAAATAACAAAAACTCAAGGAATGGAAAATGTTATTTGGCTTTTATGTGGCGGGTATGGGAGAGGAGGAGGCACTGCAACCCAGTTTTTGTAAAAAGGCATTTAGAAAAAGCTTTTGAGGAAAAAGCTGCAATGGCATGCCAAGCATGATGCGCGGGAGGCGGGAGGGAGGGAGGGGGTTGTACCCATGACTGCCGGAGCGGCGTAAGCGCGCATGGGGGGTGCTGTCAGGGGGGAGGTCTGGAGAGGAGTCCACAGGCTGGAAATAATACGAATGGTAGAACGGGGAATGAGGGGAGATGGAAGCACTGGAGGAGGAGGAGGAGAGAGACAGATGGAAAGCAGGAGGAGCAGTGAGGGCCGAGGAGGAAGAGGAAGCGCAGATGATGGAGGGATGAGAGATGGAGGGCAGCGGAGGCGGTGACAGGAGCAGGCCCGTGGAGTCGCACGAGCCGAAGGACTGGCTGCGGTACTGGAGGGGCGGGGCCCTAGAGCGGGGCTGGGGGGGGTGCGGGCCGCTAGCGTCCCCCTGCGCCCCCCCCAGCAGGCAGCCCTCTACCAACCTCTGGGAGCCCATGGCCAGCTGCGGGTCCATGTGGCGTTGGCGCAGGGACATCATGCTGGGAGCTGTGGACACAGGACACACCACGGTGAGTGACTCGTACGCTGCGGACATACTACTGAAGGACAAAACAAATATACAACACAAAACAAAGAAACAAAATAGATAAATACATAAACAAGGGCAGGTGACAAGAGGAGTGAGTAAGGCCAGGCAGGTACAAGCAGGAAACTCAGGTGTTGGGGGTCTCAGGTACACAGGTGTGACACAGATGTGACAGAGGGGTGTTGAGGCGCCTGCGAGAAGCTGCCTGAGGAACTACACTAAACAGGACGGACACGCAGAGCTTAGCGACTGAGATCTCTCCTAATCTCGACTCTTCCCCTTCCCTTAGTGCTCCTCAGAGTGAGGAGCTGTTTAGTTAGTTTAGTAAGCAAACTCCTGAATGTTTGTTTTTCAAATACAACTGTGCTCGTTCACAAATGTCACTGGCCTGGCAATGTACAGAGCAGAAAAGCCAAAAAAGCAGAGATGATGCTTGCTACAAACTACTGCATTTCAGATAGTGATGAAGCCAAGATGGTAAAATAACACTAGCTTTTTTATAAACGGATCTAGCTGGGTCAACTAGGTGAACTTCACTGTTATGTAATCAAATCACAAGTGTTTTTTGACATTGCAGACTACCTATCAGCATTATAGATCTATATTCCAATAACTACATACTTCCTTGAAACAAAATCCAGATACATATGCATAGAAGGGAACTACACGTGAATTCTGTAAAGAAATCTAAAAAAGTTTCCATAGTTTCAGTACTATGCCTGTATATCTAAAGCCAATTTCCATTTCAGATTTGTTTTGCTGTGTTGCTGGAAACTGGTTTAGCAGTCAGTCCATAACAAAGGTCTTAATACCTGGTCTGCTGCCAACACCTGGGCTTTCCTTGTGGAGGGAAGTTTATTAAAAGCATGAAAAGTAAATGTCTTAGTTGTGGTGTATGGATTACAAAACCCAGCAGAATTAACTACGATAACAATTAAATTACAATACAAATAATGTAAAACCTCAGGTATAACATCTTGGTTAATACAATCGTCTACATAACCCGTCTACGCTTACTCCTACAGTGCCCATGCACCCAAAGAAGGCTAGAAGGCTCTGAAGAGGGGATTAGTGGCGGAAGAGTGAACAAGTGAGTGTGCTCTGGATGACTGAGAGGTGAAGAGGAAGAGAGGAGCATCAGCCTGGAAAGACGACAAGCTGTGAGGAGCACTCTGGAGGCAGTATGGAGATGGAGTCTCTGCGACATGCTCCTTTTTCCAGTCCATACACGCTCTGGTTGCCCTTCAAGTTGCCAAAGCTTTGTGCAACAAACAGAGAACGAAAGGGAGACAGAGAGAGGTAAAGAGAGACAGAGAGAGAGAGAGAGAAAGAGAGAGAGAGAGAGAGAGAGAGCGGGGAGAGGTGGAGAGTGAAGGAAGGCTAGCTGGTTCAGGCGAGACAAAAGGGTTTTTTTTTTTTCGGATGGGGGTTTTAGAGGCGTGGGTGTCGGTAAAGAGGATGATCATTAAGGTCAGGCGAACCCGAGTATTTCCACAGGGATTGGCTGTCCGAGCCGAGGGACCACAAGTCGCTTGCACGCCGCTCCATGACCCAGGCGGCGTCTGGATTGGACCAATGGTGCGCAAGACAGAGCCAGTGGCCAACGAGGAGTGAGAGAAGAGAAAGGGGGGGACCAGGGATTGGCTGTTATTAAATCACCATCAGAACCTTGCATCAGGAGAGTGTCACTGACTACTCCATGGAAGTAGTCAACAATGTCAGTTTTTTTTTTTTTTTGTCTTTTCTTTCTTTGCCTGGGATAAAGGAATGAGAAGTGAATGTTTCTGGATAAAAGGCTGTGGCTATAATTACTCCTGCTATTGTAGGGTGATTTAGTTTGCTTAAAATACTGAGCAGGCATAAAAAAAAACTTCCCAAATTTGTATACTAATTCTTAGATAATTATCTGTAGTCATCCAAATGCAAGTCATGTTGCATCAAAGACATCTTCCTGTTGGGATGCAGCAGGTTAAAAGTGCTAAAGTCCAGTGAATAGCAAGCACAAGAGAAGAGATCTACACTAGGAGAGATGTTAAAGAAAACTACATGAAGACTTCAAGGCAAACGTCTATTTAAGTTTCTGTTTAAACCCTTGTTCAGCCCTTTGTTCAGCATGATTTATGCAATCTCTTACTTGTATCCAGATTGTCTTTAAAATGTTTAACATCACTGTGAACCAAACAGCTGATGGTCTTGACTGGTAAAATGGTTATTGAGCAGCAGCTAAAAATACTTCTGGACAAAGAGTTGGTGCCATTACAAATGTATTTTTATGTGCCATTTCTGAGACATGTTCACAACAGTTCATGAGAGTCCCTTTTTCAGGAAGTGCTATACATCAGTGCTTTAAAAAAACACACACCAACATACACAGCACACAGCAACACACACACATACAACCACAAATACATACACACACGAACACAGCCAGCAGCTGACCAAAACTGAAAAATAAAGTCACCTGTGCCCACAGTGAATAACTCGTACATTGTAAAACCGGAGACCTCTCAGAGCAATAACAAAAGGCAGCATAAGAACTCCTGATCCCTTTCACCAGTGCAGAGACATTTCCTTATTTATTATTATTATTACTGATCTACATCATCATTGGTGGACAATCTACATCATTGTTTGGGGGCGGGTTCGGACTGGGCGTGGGGCTTGGCCTTGGCTTTGCCCAGAAGCCCCTTGGCGGATCTGTGCGAGCTTTTGCCGGGCCGGGCCTTGGGGCCGTCGGACTCGGGGGATCCCTTACATTGCAGGGTGCCTGGCGCCACAAACTCGTCGTCCATGTCGTCCATGTCGTCGGACAGCAGGAAGGGCTGCGGCGTGGCCCGGCCGCCCATGAAGCTGGGGTCGAGGTTGAGGGCCGAGGCCAGCGAGGGCAGGCCCGGGTTGTTGACGATCGTGAAGCCCGTCAGGATCTCGATCTGCTGCCACCGGTGCAGACGCTCCCGGAGGGCGGCCGTCACCTCGCCCAGGGCCTGCCTGCAAGAGGGGGGGGGGGGTTAGCGAAGGTGAGAGAACGTCACAGCAGGTGTGCCCAAACCTTTCTGATTATGGACTGATTTCATTGAGTTATGGACCCCTAAGAAGAGCTCAATGAACATCACAAGATGCAGAGGTAGATATCCCCACTTCATAGGGTCAAAACCTACCATGTATTTCTTCTACCTTACGTAACACAGGTCATTCGTTAATTAGTTTATCTACCTTTCTGATGATTTGTTTTCTCATTAGGTTCAGCTTATTCAATGGTTGAAAATGGTTGTTTTATGTGTGTGAATATGTGGCACAAAAATGGTTGGATCATATGTGTGAATATGTGGCAGGGTTTTTACTTTCTGAAGGCCAAATTTTCACCTCTGATAAGATGTCATGTCAGGAGTTTATCAGAGGACAAAACTGAGGGTGTGTGACTAATGAGGTATGGCATGTGACAACAAACACCGTCTTAAAGGAGTTTCATTGGCAGCCCACCGAAATAAAACTCAATTGTGTGGATTATGCCTGATGTTTGAACAGACATTCCAGCAAGCTTTGCTGCATCTGACAAAAGCAAAGTTGCCAATTTAAAAACACATTATCCTCTTCTGTTTGCGCTTTATTCCATGTGGGAATCAGATTACCACAACTCTGTATTTGCTCTTCTCTCCCCTGGGCAAGGAGAACAGAGGAGGAGGAATGCGAGCAAGAGAAAGAATGTGAGAGAAAAAAAGACGACATTCGCCCTGCCTTCACTTACTTTGCTGCCAGGATCTTGTGATCCACGTCATCCAGTGAAGAGCTGTGTGCCACATGGAAGGTCCCGAAGAGCGTATTCCTTTTCTTTTTGATCTTCTCCGCCTACGGCGCATGGGGAACACAGAACAGGCATCAGGAACACTGATCATGAGTGGATTAGTTAGGGTGGGTTTGTAAATCCCCTAACCACTAAAGAGTGTTAGTTTATATGTGTTATAAGTGCACCGGCAGGTTCAGAGTGACTGCATGCCCTTTAAATTCCTCCTGTAAAATCCCATTCCCTTTAAATGGGGCTTCAAGTGCTTTACTCTGCAATGTGTTAGGGACATCCTTGCAGGCTTAAAACACAGCATTTGCCTCTGCAACTTTCCTAATATACCCAAAGCAAACATGTTCCTAATTTGACGCAGATTAAAACTTTTACCAGAAAATTCTAGTGTTTTCTACTTTTAAAAAAATATAATCCAGGATAGGGCTTGTTGCAAATGTAGCTCTCCTTTAAAAGCTCATGGTGTATGCAGATTAAATTCTCTGAGAAGCATCTGGATGGAATACAAACACACTAATGGACAGATGTACAAACACTTTAAAGCACAACGGTCATAAATTCTACGATCGGGATTTAGTTTTACTGAGCTTTACTAGTTGCAGTTAATGAGGCATGTTGATGTATTTGGTCTGATTAGTGAATTAGTGCTTGCTGTAGAAGGCTAATGACAGTTCTGTGATTTAGAACATCCTCATACTTATGATGCACCAGAAACCATCACATTTCGTTGGGTATCTGTGATAAGGCACAGTGTATTCCTTGACATGAATTTCTAAAATCTTCACTGCAACTGAAGAGAATTATCTGCAATGCAGCTGTTGACATAGCAACTGGCAGATGCAGTAGGGCTGTATCTGAAGGACCTGTGGCAAAGGCTTCACTACCAAGAAATCTAGACACAACGGTCTGGTGAAAGGCATAAGTAGGGCTGGGCGATATATCGATATTATCGTAATATCGTATCGTAATATTTATATCGATATGTATTTGACACTATATCGCCATATCGATATATTTTCAATGATACAATACCACTTTATCAAAACCACTTATCCTAATGTGTTCACACTGTTCAGACAGCCGGAGCTTTCTCGGATCACTCAGTTTTCATTGTGATCGTAACATTGAACGTGTTTTGACAGTCATTTTGCCTGAATGCTTATTGCCTGTCAGAGGAAGGTTAAGTAAAAAAAATAAAAATGAATAGATTTTTCCCTCCTGTTACTTTTAAATAGGTCACACAATGTTTCAATAATTATCGATATCGACCGATATGAAACACTTATATCGTGATACAGATTTCAGCCATATCGCCCAGCCCTAGGCATAAGTATGTTAAAACAAAAGACACACAGCTCGTACTTATTCCTTAGCGCTATACTAATGGGTATGACCACATAGCATAATAGTAGATAGAATTCGCTCCATTTTGCTTTCGCTGACAGCCAATGTCCTTCAAAGCTAACAGCATAGGGTACTAATTAGTGAAAGGCATCACACACTTTTTTTTGTTTTGATTGGCAAAACATTCTCATCCAACAAGCCCTTCTGTTCATGTAACCATCTTTTTCAATGCAGAATTATTTGTGATTAAAATTATCTAGCATGACAATGTGTGAGCTATTCTTAAGCTGTAGCTGGTCTTAAGGATTTTACTGACCATCCCCTGTATCTCTTACTCTGTAACCCACAGAGACAGGGCCCCTTCCTTTCTGTTCATGAAACCATTTCAATTTAATGTATTATTAGAAATCCAAAAATACTAAAGTACTCATCTGTTGACAAACTTAAAATGCCTTTATTAAATGGGTAAAAACATAGTTAAAACCAAACACAGTTCATTGAGGCATTTAATAAAGGCACTTTAACTTTGTCAACAGATGACAGCCTTGATATTTTTGGATTTCTGTGTTTTCATTAAGCCCTTGCCCAAAGAGCACCATCCAACAATTAAGCTACATGTTCCAGGCAGCACTCCAACTCAACATTTGTTTAATTATTATTATTTGAT